>CM050165.1:136948577-137548577 GCA_027410445.1 Discoglossus pictus | reverse complement strand
AAACTTTTAATGTTGCATCTACTAATTATGTGCTGCCTAAATTCCTCCAGCATTTTAGATTTTTACAGGTCTTAATCAGAATACATTAGACTGTGGCTATAATATTTTAGAGAACATAAAATAATTTGGTCTATTGAAAGATGTATTCATGTAAGCCAACCTGTCACTATTATCATTCTCTTATGTTTCTTAGTTCATATTGATAATCCTTTACAGAGCTTAACATGGCTAATAAAATGGTAGGTCCTGGCTATATGAATGTCTGATCAACCTACTCATCCATGTTCAAATATATAAAAATATAAAACTATTACAGTATGCCTTTTTTCTTCCACTTAAGAGAACTCTGAGCTTATTGAGACTGCTCTGCCCCATTATGCAGACCAGTCAAAATCAAGTAGTGAACCTGTAAAATAACTTTTTTGAAGCTTTTCTCATTTTTTATAATAGTTTTTAAATGCTGCCCTCTTAGCCTTTACATCCCTCAAGTTTTAATTTACATTGTTTTTTTATGTATATTTCAGCTGAACCGGCCTATATATTAAGTTTATTGGGGCAAGCTATCTTAGATACAACTAGAAACTAAATGACAACCCTCAATGGGTGATTGTCAGAGTTAAGCGCTCAAAAGACCCCCTACTAAAATGTGATCTACACGATGTAGCTACATGCAACCCCCAGGGATGATTGTCCAAATGGGCAGTACAGCACCTAATACATAAAAAACAACAATGCTTAAAATAACAATGTTTAAAATAACAATGCTTAAAATAAACAAGCAAACCTAATCGACTGGCATATGTCAATAAATAAGTTCACATACAGATAGTCCAGGTTTGAAATGAGAAAAAGAGTGTTGATAGACTCCTCTTCAATCTTTCCCATTTAGTCCATATACAGCAGAGGTGTGCGACTTCTTCACAGGACACTGTTCCTACCATGTCCCAATGGCTAGTATAAACAAGAAGGGCAATATGAACACTTGATGATCACGTGAGTTCTAAAAGATATACAGAATCTTACTCACATTTATTGACCTCAAAAGAATGAGGTATCTTAGTGACTCTAATGGGTGCCTACAGGCCCAATGCACCTCTCACAGTCCTTCCAGAGGATTAGATCTGGTCCACGTAATATTTGTCCCTTACTTGGATTGCAGGACTACTGGTATTTAAAGTGCTATATACTTTATAGCTGGTATTAAAGATGGCAATGAAAGAACACAGTCTCCCAAAATGTGTATTTCCAAACGTTTATTGCACAATCTTTTTACCCAATTATATACAGTATAATGCACACAAATCAAGTTGAAATCTTGTGGATAAAGATATCTTACTGGTGGCAATACAACTATGACAAACTACCGATATCAGAGCTGAACCGGCCTATATATTATATTTATTGGGGCAAGCTATCTTAGATACAAGTCTACGTCTTTAGTATTTTCAATTGGCAAACTAAAAACAGCAGACATTTTTAACCCATACTTCATAACAAGTTGCCCAACCTAAAATGAGCTTAAAGCACATTATTATTACAAGATACAATATAAGAGATGACAAAGAAATAATAGTATGTACCAATATAAAAGGAGTGTGTTTACTATATAAATTAGACTTATAATGCTAAATATGATTAATACAATACAGTTAAAGTGTTTGCAAGAGCCTCTAAATGACCTGTCATTATTTCAGCCTTTATTGTGTGGTCCAGTACATACGGTATCTACATTTCATCTCTTAATATGCAATTAGTCCAATTGTGTTTTTTGACTTCCATTTATTGGATATTGGTAATCTATATATATTGTGGCTCACGTTATGCTGCAAAGGAAAGGATACTGAGTCAGAAATCTTGAAGAAAATTTGCAAACTCTTATTAATTCACTAGAATTATCCATTGTCAAAATTTGATACAGACAGTTAATTCTAATCCAAATAAACCATTGATAATAGTTATTTTCCAATGAGAGGCAAGCACCTGCCTGAAACTGATGCAATATACTAGTGAAAACATTGTAACATAATAACTTTCCTGCCCATTGTGCCTCAATATATAATATAAGTATACATATCCAAGTAGGATCCAATTGTTGTGTGATAGGGTCATCCAGTTTTAGCATGCAAGAATGGACACAGGCCATCTATGTAGGATGTTCTTGCTTGTGCCCAAGTAAATTGAGCTAAATATTTTTCCACTCTTCCATAATCAAAATATTCTGAAAATCTGTCATGATAACACTGTTGAGGACTGGAGTTGGATATCCCTTTTATACTATTAAGAGCAAGTCAAGAAAAAAATATCTTCTTTTCAGTTGAAGATGTTAAGTTTTCACATATCTCCAAAAGGAGAATAGGTTTTCCATTGCTATTGATGGTACAGAAATACTTTTATTCCCATTATACTATTTGGCATACAAAAAGGGAGAACGATTGTTACTTATAAATGTAATTATATAAAAAGTAAGAAACAATAGTATTCTGGCACACTGTGTTTGTTGATCAGATCAGGATCTTAGTTATAACAAAGTTGAAGGCTTTATTTCAGTTGATCACACACAGAAAAAAAAAACAACTTTGAGATAATAATTTTACCATGAGTTTGATTTAAATTTCTTTATGTGATACATAGACAAGTGAAAAACTTAATTATATGGAGTGGTAGCAGTGGTAACAATATAATTATCTCATTCACAAGGAAAACCTCTAATTTTTTGGTCTATTTGACCTAAGTGGTTGATCGCATTAGGTAAGTTCAAACAAGTGCTAAAAAGCAAGACAAAGGCCTCCATTCAATTGGCCAAATTGTAATTACTGGAGCCCATAATGTAGCCCATAAAAGTTATTGATATTCAATTGGCTACATTTTGCTACTCGCAATCAATTTGCAAGTTACAGGCTCAAAATCACTGTGGTTGTAAAAAACGAATTCTGTTCTATCTACTCCTTTGATGTCTCAAGCCCAGAAATGTTACTAGTGCTATTCCATATTCAATTACAACAATTCAACAAGCCCGCAATTTCCTTCAAACCCGTAAATGGCAAATGCATAAAAAATTTCTATTAATACTAGATAGGACAAGCAAGTGGGTTAAACACCTGTTCATAACACTGTAAAAGCAAATATAAACACACTACTGTACTTTAATTTACTGGGAAAGCAGTGAAAGTCATTAGAATAAATTGCACAACAGTGCCAAGCTCGCAAAACTGCAAAACAAAAAAAAAATTATGTTTTATTTCCATGTTATATTGATCCCAGGAATCAAGGAGTTAATACATATCAGGCTGCTCACATGGACTAGACCAGTTGATTTATTGATTTTTATGGATTTCTACATTTCTGGATTGCGAGTCTGATTGCAGATCGGACTTCTAAACACTAATTGATTGTATTTTAAACTCCATGTTTTACTGGCGTCATGATGACGTCTCATTTACTATTGCCTCTGTCTAAATTGTAACTTACTGGCTTGCTTAATTGATTGTGATCATTCCCTGAATAGCTACGTACGGGTTCATGGTTTACAGTTTTATGCTTTAGCCCTGTAATTGTGGGCTTAAGTGAATTGAAACAGCCAGAATTGTAACAAATTTCTAATCCGCAGCCATGCAGCCTGTATAAAGATAATTATGTGCTTGCAATTGAATGGGGGCCATAGAGTATGATAAACTAACCTGCACTCACATTAACATCTAGTTTTAAAATATACCACTTGTTAGCCAGACAAATCCAACTAAGGGAATTTTAACATAGCAGATCATCAAAACAAAATAGACAAATAAAAAAACAACACTAATTACCCTACATTTGCTACAAAGGAAGGTCAATACACAACTCCTCACTAAAAAACACAAATCTCCTAGAATTAATTAACCATTTTGTCCCCAAAACACTAAAATCACTGACACCAAGCTAGCTATACCTAATAGCTAACACAAAACGAAAAACAACAGCAAGCCCAACCTGCAATACATAAAACTTTGCCCACTTTCCTACTCTTAAAGACATAATAGATGTCAAAGAGTCTCTATCCAGTCCTAGAACCCACGAGGGAGTAGCAGATGTAATATGTACAATATTGTGGCTCAATATGTGTCAGTTGATTAGTATTAACCAATCATCATTATATTAACAAATAACCTTGCTTGGATGTGATTATTAGACCATTACTAGAACAATTAAGTGCAATTATGCTTCTATTATTTTTACCTGAGCAAGTCATACAGGTATATGGAAGCTTGTGGGATATCATGAGTCTTAATTTGTCTGACTGGGCATGTCACATACCAAATACTTTTATTGAGGAAGTCTGTATATTTGTAATTCAAAGTACATTTCAAAATTATGTGTGATTTATACCTCCAATACACCTATGTAGGGAAAGTGTTCTAGCCATTGAGCAAATCAGCTGTCAGTATCATGGCTGCCTCCAGAGTAGCTTTGTCTCAGCCATTGAGAGGGAAATAGATACATTGTTGTACCTGCCTCTGATTGGCCACAAATATGAATTTTATGCTAATTTAGCTTGGATTTTCTGGTCTGTTCCTTCTCAAAATCAACTGCCTGAAACCCAAAGACCTTAGGTAAGTCTATTAATGTTTATTTAATTTTTTCATGCCATAAACTGTTTTCATACAATACTGATTCTCCTCTATCAGATGCATTCATAATCTCTGAATCTTCCTAATACCTTTAGTTATAAAATATTTAAGATTAGCTATCTCTCAGCTCACTGATGTGAATGTAAACGTCCTTTTTTCGCTTAAATAATTTGTTTCTCTATTAGACACATAACATATAACACATTTAACACTTGAATGGAATCTAAGGCAAAAATGCACATTTTGGGAGTGTTTAGTTTTCATGGAAGATAAACAGAGAGAAAGTAAGGTCTACAAACTTACAAAATGATGCCACCTATTAAACATGCCTGATTCAGGGACACTTTTTTTAATAATTCTCCTTTGTCAGCTTATCTCCTAACCATGGAGCTTTATTTCATTTTCTCTCGTCATTCTATATATTTTCTATATATTTTTATATATTTTGTGATAGGGGTTTGTTCTCTTTCTATTTTTGCACTTGAACATATACAATTTACTGTAAAAATTAAAATTAAACTACACCTTTTTATGGGGACTATTTAAATGCTATTATATTACCAGATCCATAAGTGTATTGCCTGTACCCAAAATGAACATTTGTTTAAATTTATCATTTTTAAAAGAATATTTTTAGAAGAATTTCCTATTCTGTTCAATGTTCTGTGATTGATTTACCTCTGGTTTTACTTAAAACAGAATATTTTCTGAACCAAAAAAATTATTGGACTACACAGTGCTCTGAAGTATTAGCAAGATAAACCAGTTTGATGAATTAGTGATAATAATAGCTGCCTGCCGGGAAAGTCAATTTTCATAGCTGAAACATATGGAAGAGATAATTACAGACCTCTGAGCAGGAATACAATTTAAACATTTTTAGAATGGTGTTTTGCTATTTGGTAGCTATTTGGTAGCAATTGTATAGTTAAGAAATACTACAATAAACAAAAACTTTTAAATCTAAAAAGTGTCCATTTATACTCTAAAGCAGGGGTAATCAATTATTTTTACAAAATTCACTAAGATCCAAATAAATTTACATATCAGGACACCCACATGGACTATAACCATTTCTTCATTAATTTTTATTGATTTTTAAATTGCTAGATTGCGAGCCCGATTGCATATCGGACGTCAAAACACTAATTGATTGGCATTTACATGCCATGTTTCACTGATGTCTTGATGACTGTCTTATTTACTATTGGCTGTTTCTAAATCGGTAGTTACAGGCGTGCTTAATTGATCATTATCATGCCCTGAAATGCTACTTATGGTTACATGGTTTACGGTTTTGGCTTTCGGCCATGTAGTTGCCGGCTTGTTCAATTAAATCACTCTGTAACTGCTGCAAATTGAATAGGGGCCCATGTTGTTTTTAGGGTAGACACAAATACTTTTATATGAGGACTTTTAGAAGTGCACAGACTGGACATTTACATAGTGAAAGAGACTTATTTTATTCACTTGGAAGCTTCAGTTGAGATATATGATGAATTTAATAATGGGATGGAGGTCCAGAAGACAGGGGTCAGAGGTACTGATTCAGACCAAAATCTGCCTATTATCTATTCATTCCTATTATCTATTCTGCTTACCCTACTTAGAACTAAAATCAAGCACCCTCAAAAAAACAAACTTAAATCTCACAAAATGAAAGATTTAGTTTCATATAAAATTAGATCATTACTTAATAGAGTAATAGAGTGATCTATTTAAAAATTAGAATAGTACGTTTCGTAAAAGTGTTTAACATTGCAGATTATAGAAAAGAGCAGCCTAATGCAGCTTCAGCATGTCCTCTTATGTTGGAACCTGATAGGTGTGCTTATCTTATCTATCAGTGGGAGGATGGGAGTGGGAGAAGGCAAGAGAGGATGATTATTTATTTTATCATTTCTTCTTCCACTATTTGACCCCCTACCAACATACATGCTCAAGAAAGGTAAAATATATGGACACTGCTCCGGGAAATATGTAATTGCCCCTCTCTCACACACAATTTTCACCAGTATCTTGGATGCCTCTAGGGGACCAGCAGAGGCATAACAATTTACTTATTCTAAATATAATAGTTTAATGTCAATTTGCACTGGTAATTGTGCTCTTAGTCTGACTCAAGCTTTTTGAAATATATATTTTTATCATATAAACCTTTAAGAATAAAAAGAGTAGAACATGATGATAGGGAAATACACAAATATTGATCTACATTTAAAAATAAACCATCTGTAATCTGCATTTAATATAAAATACCAAATAGACAACTGAATAACAGGCCATGTGATTCTGGGTGAAAATAAGGAAATGCTGGAGGAAGATGCCACAAACCAGGGGTGAGGGGTCATCCTGCTTTAGCTTACAGGGATAAACCCTGGAGGTGAGGTTTTTGATATCTCAGCACCCAGACTGCTTATTCAGCTCAGGAACACCAGTCATCAGGACTCAGGAACACAGGAGCAGGCAATGGTCCCCTAAAATAGGACCCAGAGCATAACTTTAATGGCAACAGTACAATACATTTACAGAGAATGGGAAACATTCACAACGTAGAATGGTCCAATCCCCACAGTCCATACCCTGGGCCATGTAGAGGAGCTGTCCATCAAATGATGTCATCCTTTAGGAACACCCCCTGCTGGTCAGGAGTGTGGATGATTAGTAACCTAATCCCTTCTTTGTTCCAAAACTTCCAGGGGCTCATCAGTCATACTATATACAGTGTGTGCCCTTCTACAGCTAAGTGTAAACAAGTAGCCGTCCCTTTAATTGAATTGGCGAAGTCCCCCTTCCCCATTTTCCCAAATTTTCAGTACCGGAACCTAGCGCCCCCTCCCTGTGTGCCCACAAAGCATGCATAAGGGAAATATTACATAGCAATATAGACAACATTAAACAAAATGTAACCTTAACCATGCCATTATAGTTGTGATAGTCCCAATGTCTATGTGGCCATAACAGGGAAAATGGCACAGTACTATACAACATCACAAAGTTTTAACCATGGCCAGCCTGGGACAGCCTAAAGTCTGGGGTCTAAAGAAAAAATAGGGGAGCTATGGCACAGAGCAAGACAACAGTAAAAGTAAGTTATCAAGGTTTTTCAAGTTTTTTTCTTGAATGTTGAGTGATCCTTTTGTTTTTAAATATTATATGCATGAAGCTACAGGATCACCAGTCGCTTTTTGGGAATCTTTGTGGACACTGTGATATTATGGAACTATCATTCACCTTAGTTTATCTCCTTTGTGTGCAAGTCTCATAAATACACATAACAACTATGAAAACCAGTACTAAATTGTTTTAATTATCATGAGGCAATATGTTATATAATAAAAGAGTGGGCATGTGGTCCATTTATCTACCTCACATCTTTTTTCAAATCTTTTTTTATTGTAATTGAAACAAAATACAAATAATTAACAATTATGTTGTAGATAAATAAAAAACAATTGGGGGCGAAAGGGAGGAAAAGTGGGTAAATTAAGAAATTATTCACTTTGCCTTTGTTCAAAGTTATTTAGGTTCATATATTCTTAATTTATTTATCATTTTCATGCACATTGTGTGTCTATATTGATTTTTTTTAATCTCTTCTGTTATGGGTTTATCTGATTACCAATTTTTAGTTTTAAGGGTTGTTGATATACTTGATATAGATAATCCTAATAATGCTTCTTTTGGTTTTCTAGGGATAAGGAATCTTGTGAGTGTTTCTATTATTGAATATGTTTCTTCCCATAATTTTTAGGTTTAATGGCATTCCCAGCATTTTTTAAAGTATCATGTAGCTACACAACCTCTAAATCATTTATCATTAAATTATTGCTTTATTAGCACGTAGAAAGTTTTGTAAGGATGTCTGCTACCATAAATACATTTTGTTGGATACAACAATTTATTTGACAAGATTTCGTTTTTCTAGATTCCTTATCGAATAACCATAATGGAGAAAGCCAAGAATCTCCCATTAATACATGTCTTCTTTAGTAAATTTGTTTCCATAAAGGAGTGTGATATTTTTTGAATTTTTTATATTGATTTTGAATTTCTACATTTTCTACAACACTCATTGTAGCAAAATATTTTGTTCTTTAAGATAACTTTTCAATTTCTACCCAACATGGTGGTGAATTTTTGACAAACCACTTGGTCAATTGAGCCAATCTGGTTGTTTTATAATATTTTATAATATCAGGGTTGATAATCCTATGTTTTTCTTTGAGGCTATCATTGTAGCTCTGTTTACTCTTGGCTTTTTATGATTCCAAATAGAACGGAATATCACTCTTTTTTAGCTTTAAGATGTCATTAGTTTTAATTTCTGTTGGAATTGTCCAAAGTAAATACATATGTTTGGGTAATGTATACATCTTTACTGCGTAATTTCTGCCTAGCCAAGTAATTGTATATGTATTCCAATTGACTCATTCAATTAACGGCTGTAGGAGATGCGTGGCCGCAAGGACCGGCCGCAGGCTACGTGCGTATTTAATTCCCTCGTGGCCGAAGGCTCCGGCAGGCTTGCGGCCGGCGCCGTTATCCCTTGAGGCCGCCCGTGCAGCAGGAAAGCCTTTGATCTTACACGGCCGCAAGAGTTTCGGCCGCAAGAAAGCCAAGGTTGCTATTCAAATGCTACGTGAACCCTTTCGTCAAGGCCATAATTAGCTAAAACCGAGCCGCAGTTTACTTACACCAAAAAGGTCCCGCGAGCACCAATTAAGCACATAATAAAGCCATCCTGTACTTTGATGAGACGTGAAAGTGATTGGAGGTGTTAGAATTCATAGCACAACATTTCCCTACACTCAAATCTGAAAATAATTTTTATTGTAATTCATGTCCCATTTCCGTGTCCAGAGTCCCACGTGCTTAGAGCACATCAGACCCACAAAGACTGCGGGATTAGCCTCCGTCAAGTCCGTAAATGGGTAAAATAGACCCACAGGTCGTAAAGGGCTTACTTACAAATCATAGCATAGAAAAGCCATTCTGTACTTTTATTAAAAGTGAAAGTGATGTTTGGGGGAGTGACCGGAAATGGAAAGTTAGCCGCGAAATCGGCGAGAAGCGGAAGGAGAAGGTGGTGCGTGTCATGCCGACTGTGCAGTGAAGCAGACGCAGCTGTTAGCCCAGGGAGGTTGCAGAAACATAGGGAGACATCCCTGCAAGGACTGAACCAACGGACGGAACCAACGGAACACCCGGCAGAAGCGGATCGCCGACTGTGAGGATAATTAGTGAAACCCGCGATAGCAAGTCAAGGGAGCGCCGCTCAGCGCCGCCGGGTGACCAGAGAGCGCTAACGACATAAGAAGCATTCGCCCACAGGAGAGGGCTTGAGTGCTACGCCATTGGTGCAATTGCGCCTTAAAGGCCACACTGAGGACATCAGCAGCAGGATACCGAAGCGACACAGCAACGCAGCAGTGCATGAAGGTAAGGAATAAGGGAAAACTTCCCCACCCTTACCTTTAGTATAATAATGACATAGAGACTGTTGTAAGATCCAGGTAAACTGCTACCGGCCATAATGAACTGTGTAGTGTCCATAAGCACTGTCTCAGTAAAACAAACTAACTAGATAATAAAAAAAAAATTAAAAAAAAGGGAAATCCCTGAGGCTAACAGCACCTAGATTTAAGAGTTTATTGCATGACAAAGAAGATAAGAGAGAAACGCTCTGTTTTATAAAGGTATACACCACACTAAAGCATATTACCTGCATAGGCAACATATGCTGGATTTTTAGGAAGACCTGTCTTCAAACACTTGCTATAGAAAAAGGTATGGGGCCATAGAGTAACTAACGGCACGGCCTAGAAAAAGAACCAAAGGCAAGGCCCATCAATATTGGGGAGATAAAACCAGGAAATGCAACATACAAATCTTGTGGATAGTAGGGATTAACCTCAAGATTTGTTAAAGCTGGACTAAACCTAGCAGTAAACTAGTTTAGGCCTCTTAAAAGAACCTAACTGGTATCCAGGTTAAGAACCCCCTGGAATTGGGACTTGTGGAGGATTTTTACAATAACTCATAGTAGGACCCAACACAGAGGGGGAAAAAAAAAAATCTGGAAATATTACTGCAAGACACGTTATAAGGAGTTAACAAGCTGGATAAGGGCGGATGTAGAAACGTTTAAAACTCTTCTTATCTTAACAGAACAGGATACCTAAGAGTAAAATAAGATGGCGTCCAAAAACAGATCTAGAGTGCAGAAAAGTCCGAATTCAGAACCATCTACGTTTTTCACGCCTAAGAGTTCTACAAACCCTCTTGTAAAACATTCCTCGAAAGAAACTCTGGATAAAAGCATAGCTTCATCCCCTACAACTGCATTACTACTGGGGGGGGGTAGATGAGGGACTGATTGGTAATGAAACAATATTTAGTAATTCATAGAAACCTAAGATAAATTATAGCCTAGATAAGGTAGAGTAAGTATAGACAGGATATCTGAAATAATAACACACAGAAAAGAGAGGTAGAGAGATAATCTTAAATATTAGAGCGGAATTGTAGTTAAGTAACCGCCACCTTCAAAAAAATCCGCTAACCATTTCTGTACAACGGCTGAACCCCTGCTGAACAGAAGGTTGGAAAGGCTTGATAACCGTATGAATGTTTGTATGAATGGAAGTTTGGAAGATCTGGTACAGTTAGGCTATAAAAGTTCATTTAGAACAGTTAATCCAGTTATGGATGTAACAAAGCATGGAAAGGGAAAAAAAATCCCCATATCTAATGTCGTTAAAAATATTTAGCTGGAATGTAAAGGGGTTAAATGCTCCCAGTAAAAGGAAAACAGTCCTCAGATACTGTAGAAAAGAGAAAGCAGACTTGATATTTCTTCAAGAGACACACTGGGGGAAAACTAAAATTCCTAATTTTGCGGCAGGTGATTTTGACCTGCGACATCACTCAATTGGGGAAAAGAAAAAGAGAGGAGTCTCAATTTTTCCCCCCAACAATTTAGAAACAGTAGAAACAATTTCAATTATAGACCCAGAGGGATGATATATTCTGTGGAACGGACAGATTAACAAACTGAAAATCACACTAATTAACATTTATGCCCCGAATGAGAAACAGGGGAAATTCCTAAAGCAAATAGCGAAATTAATGAGGAAGTTTGTTCAGGGTCCATTGGTGATGGCTGGTGATTTTAACTTGATATCAAACATCAACTTACACAGGTCAAAAAAACCTGTAGATAAAAACTAAATAAAAGTGAGCAAAGATGCGCAGATATTTTCGGAATGGATTTTTAGAAACAATTTATATGATGCTTGGCGTGTTCAACACCATAATCAAAAGGAGTTTTCTTTCTACTCAAATCCACACAATCTATATTCACGAATTGATTTAACACTAGTAAACGCACAAATAATTAACAAGATTACACACACGGAAATAGGCAATATCGTCATCTCCGATCACGCTTATATCACAGTAGTAGTAGAAATAAACAAAGTAAAGTTGGATAGCCCACAATGAAGACTAGATGACACGATAATAAAAAGCGGGAAAAATCAAGAATATTTAAGTAAGGAAATAATCAGATTTTTTGATATTAATAGACACTCGGTTTCTTCTCACTGCACGACTTGGAACACACAAAAAGCCTTCACAAGAGGTTTGATTATTAAATTGAAATCTCAATTAATCAGGCAGAGAGGAGCTCCTTTAAAAAAATTATATATATTTTAAATAAGCTGGAGTCCCAATTTATTCTAGATCCACAACCGCAAATAATGGCAGAGATTAAAATAATACGGAATAGTATAAATAAGATCAACCAGCTAAGGTCAGACAGAGAAATCTGGCGCTTTCAACAGATTTACCACCATCAGAACAATAGGAATAGTAAACTATTAGCCACACAAGCAAAAAGGAAAAAAGAAAAGAAAAGAATATCGGTGATTAGAGAAAAAGGAAGATATATTTCTTCCCCGCAGGGAATTGGCCAAGCCTTTTCCAATTATTATCAAGAACTATATAATTTGGAAAAAGCTGCCCTTGTCTGTAAACCATTAGTTGAAGAAATACAATGATTTTTGGATGAGATCCAACTTCCCAAATTAACTCCAGATGACCAATTAGAACTTAACAAACCAATTACAGAACAGGAAGTTCTCCAAGTAATTAAACAACTGAAACCCTACACCACACCAGGGCCAGACGGATACACCAATCTTTTTTATAAAACATTCTCGCAAATATTAAGTCCCCAGCTCACAGAAGTATTTAATGAAATCAAAACCACCGGAATTATGCCAAATGAGATGACAAAAGTAGCACTGATAATGATCCCGAAGACAAATTTGGACGTACAATCTTGAGCGAATTATAGACCGATTTCACTCTTAAATGCTGACACAAAACTATACGCGAAGATTCTAGCAGTTAGAATTCAAAAATTTATAGGGAAATTAATTGCAATAGATCAAATGGGATTCGTGACTGGTAGACAAGGAACAGAGAACATCAGAAAATTAATGAAATTGGGCGAAATTGCAAGAATTAAGGGAGCTCCCACCCTATTCTTGTCTTTAGACGCGGAAAAAGCGTTTGACAGAGTAGGGTGGGAGTATATGAGACTAGCGCTGTCTAAATTTGGCTTCGGTGAATTTGGGGCCAAGGCAATAGGGGCCCTGTATAGATCCCCTACAGCAGAAGTTACGGGCAGGGGCTACAGAGCAGGCCCTTTTGGAATTACAAATGGTACCAGACAGGGCTGTCCCCTCTCCCCCACCTTGTTCGCGCTAATGATGGAACCACTAGCAGAAGCGATTAGATCATCCCCACAAATCCATGGGATCAAGATGGGGGAGAGGGAACATAAAATCAGTCTATATGCAGACGATGTTGTTCTGTCATTGACCCACCCGGAAGAATCTCTTTTCCACCTTACAAACTTAATAGATAAATATAGCAAAGTGTCATACTATAAGCTGAATTACGGGAAATCAGAAACTCTCCTTTTTAATGTCCCTATGAGTGTGCTTTCCCGATTGAAGTCTAAATATGTGTTTGACTGGAATTCAAAGTCATATAAACACCTAGGAATTATTTTTTTGGGAAATTTACAGAAAATTATGGATAGAAATTATAAAGATCTATATTTTAAATTTCTAAACATCATAAATAATTGGCGAAAAGATAGATTTTCCTTTTCTGGGAAAATAGCGATAGTTAAAATGATGCTACTTCCCAGATTGAATTATATCTTAATGTGCATCCCCTTTAAGATCCCCAAAGGTTGGCTAAAGAAACTACAACGTGTAATTGATGTATTTATACACCAGTCTAGATACATAAGAGTAAAAAAAAACATAATGGGAAGAAATTTTTTAAAGGGAGGAATTTCATACCCTCTATTGCAACCATATCAAGAAGCTAATTGCGTAGTACATGCTTTGAAATGGCTGGAAACAGATTACAAATTACCATGGATAGATATAGAAAAAGCTTTAAACCCAAATTACCACTTATCAGCTATGGTGTTCGGGGAAAAACCTTCTTATAAGGATTTAGCGGCAGAAGCTTCGGTAATGAAAGAAATTTTAAGAAATTGGAGACAGATCAACAGTAAGTACAGATTAATTCCTAGGGGAAGTCTCATTACCCCAGTGAAATCACTTGTACATTTAAATATGAGCGGCACTATGAAGGATTGGAAGAGTAAAGGATTATTATCCTTAGGGGACACAGAGATCAACGGGCATATTGCCACTTTTGACCAAATTAAGAAAAAGTTTAAAATCACAGGAGAAGGATGGTTAGCATATGAAGCCTATAGAACCACTTGTGGCATAACTAATGTACATATACAAAGCCCCAACGAATTAAATCTTATGGAAAAAATTCTCCTTAAATCAGAGAAAAAACATCTGATATCCAAATGTTTTAATATTATAAGAGCTAACGGAGAACAGTCTAAAACCAAGGGTATGAAACAGTGGGAATTGACTCTAAAGTTAGAAATAAAGGAAACAGACTGGGACACAGCGTTTAAATTAACAGACAGATTTATCAAACAAACAGCATATAGAGAAACATTTTTTAAAGTAATTAATAACTGGTACATTACTCCTATCAAAACGGCACAAATCTCTCACTCTCCAACAGATGAAATGTGCTGGAGAGAATGCGGTAGTGCTGCCCATCTACTACATATTTTATGGGACTGTCCCAAACTAAAACCCTTTTGGGAAAGTTGTTATGAACTATTGGGCAAGATGGTTGGAACTCAACTCCCTTTTAGGGGAGAATGTAGTGTGTTACATATTATTCCGGACGAGGTGGGCACGGAGGGAAAGGCAGTGTCCATCATGATTTTTTCAACAGCAAAGAACCTAATAATTAGGAAATGGAAGGATAAATCCCCTCCCCTCTTTGCTGACCTCGTCCGGAAGATAAAATACACCCGAGAAATAGAAGCAAACTATGCACAAAAAGGCATAATTAAGGTGGATCCATTAAAATGGAAAGTGTGGGATTTAAAACAAGGAACATCCAAGTAAAAATCCAAATCTTCCAGGGTTGAATGAGCTGTGAAAGGGAACGAATGATTTTTTCTTTGTCTTGTTATTTGTATCAATAATGTGTTGACGATGTAATAGATTTGACAAAAAGGCATTATAATACATCTTTGTTTTTGTACTGACCTCTTTTGAAAAAAAAAAAAAAAGTGATGTTTGGTCTTAGAATTAATAGCTCAACATTCCCCTACTCTCAAATCTGCAAATAAAGAAATTTTACTTCATGTTCAATCTTCGCGTTCTATCTATCATGCAAGCCCGCACGGGTTTGAGTAATGAGCTACGGGCTTGGAGGTCAATCACCCTCCAAGGCCGCACGGGCTTGAATAACGAGCCACGGACTTGGTCATTGAAGTCATTGGGACTTGGACGGATTTTAAAATCAAAGTATAATTTGGCAATGTGCAAGCTTGAGAATGTTTTGCTATTAATCCTCATGCCCCCCATTGTGTTTCCCATCATTTACAGTGCTTTGCAGTGCTGGATTGAATATATATTGGCTTCTACAATGCTTTGAGTTTGCAGCCTTCAACCTCCGAACCCGTACAGGTCTTAACAAGGACCAGCCCGCGGGACTTGGGATGGAAAATAAACCGGAAATAAAATATCGGAGTTGGGCGATGTGCAAGCTTGAGAGGGTGTTGCTATTAATCCTCATGTCCCCCATTATGATGCCTAGCATTTACAGAGCTTTACAGTGCTATCTTGCTATGCTTGTGGCCGATTGCATGATTTGCGGCCTGCCTGAAGGGGGATATCCTTGCGGCGCCGTCCATTATAATATCAGGGTAGCAGTAGTGCTACACGGGCCGTAATATGGCCGCAAGGAATCGCAGCATTGCGGCCACTTTACGGCCGTTAATTGAATGAGGCCCCAAGTATTTAAATCATTGAATAGATTGATGAAGTATATTTGGATAGTTCACATTATTGCCCATTTATTTAATTAAGTGATATAAATTCCTAGGTATGTTATTTAATATTGTGACCATTTATGAGAAAAACATAGTTCTATTAATTTTTTTTGTTTCCTTTGGTAGTCTGAGATGCTGCTTTTTGGGAATCTTTGTGATACTATGGAACTATCATTCATCTTTATTAGTTTACCTCCTTTCTGTGCAATTCTCACAAACACCCATAACAACTATGAAAACAAGTACTAAATTGTTTTAATTATCATGAGGTAATTTCTTATATAATCAAAGAGTGGGCATGTGGCCCATTTACCTACCTCACATCTTAAGCCTAATTATATTTTGTTTGAAATATGTGAACATTCAATTTACCATGCATTTAGGCTTTCTGTTACATGATACTGTGTTTCACTTCAAGCTTATAAGCATTTTACTTAAATGACCATTGTAGTTTAGTAACAATTTTATTTGTTTGTGAAGTATTTAACTAACAACATTTTTATGTTAAAGGGACATAGGACACAACTGGCTAAAAGAACATGTTTTATGCATTGTAACAGTTGAATTTTGCATTTAACAAATAGTAAGCAAAACCTGTTTAAACTGTAAACAAACTAAGAGGACATGGAGAGAGAACAGTTTAGTCTGCAGATCTTATTGGGTGACAGAGGGCACGCCCCCAAAAGCAGTGTGTGTTTTTTATATATACTGATTTAAGCTTAAGCCATTTATTTATATCAGGTTTAAAACATTCACATTTTATTTTTCACTAATTACCCTTTCTAATGTCAAAGTGCTGCTAGCTAGCAATATGCTTTTTTACATTTTTCATATTTTTACCTACAGTAGAAAAAATATGTAATGTACAATTTATTTACAATTATATGCAATAATGTTGCAGCTGAGGTGGAACTGTTTTCTGATTATCTGCTTTTACAAGAAGTAGAAATCCTTACTCATCCTTACCCATTAAAAGTTATAGTACCTGGGCCTTTACTGTGGCCCTTTAAATGTTATTATTTATCTTCACTTGACAACATGATCACTACCACATCTTTGATCATTTGTTTTAACACATTTGAAATGTGCTGGGGATTTAGCAATACCATCATTTCTTGCATTCAGCAACATTTTAATGAAACATTTTATGTAGCAGCTAAAGATTCGAATTCACTGGCTACTGCACAAAGTTATACATATTTAAAGCGGCAGTGTATTTTTCACTGCTGTACTCCTTCCCACCTTTCTCATTGTCATGAGCATCACTGAGCACTACTGATTATTGTTATTTCTCTTTATATATAAAGCACCAGTATTTTCTTTAGCACTATTTGTAATGTAGAAGAAAGTTCAGTGGATACAATTAGCAAGTTACACGGGTATAAACACATTCTAAGATAAGCAGAAATACAAATACAGATACAGATACAAAACAAATAGGTCAGTAGACAGCTTGTTACAACAGAGTTGGTGCAACAGTTGGGGTCCCCACCCCAAAAAGCTTACAATCTAGAAAACAAAAAATAAACATTTCAACTACAATAGAGTTTATTAGGCATGGGGGATAATCTGGAACACAGGGTGTAGAATAAGGGGCTTTTGTTACAATCCCTTATCCCTCTTCATCGTTATAGTGAGCATGCTCCATGTAGCATGTAGCATTATTGTTAAAAAACAATGAACTAAAAAATAGATTTTACATGAAAATGATTTGACCTGGCGCTTTAAATGTGTACTTTCAAACTTTCCAGCCATGTTCACCTATAATTATAAACACACAAATATTTAATCAGGGTCATCCAGGGCTCTCTAAAATCATATACATTTACATGAATTCACCCAGGGTCAACCATAATTATAATATAAACACATATATATTTAACCGGCTTTACCTATAATCATACAAATGTATGCATATTCAGCTATGGTCACCAGGCATTATAATACAAATACATAAACATTTAGCCAGGATCAACTATAATTAAACAAATGTACACATATTCAGCAAGGGTCACCTATAATTAGCTTAACAATATATAAATGTTCAGTAATTTTTTTTTTTGTCAAACTGCGATTCGTCATCACGTTTTGCGTGAGTCACGCAAGAGCATTTGTTTTCTACCTATTCTACCTGAACTTAACCTTGAAATAGTTTGCCAACTGATAAACAATTAGTAATTGATCTATGTATATAGAAGAAAATCTAGAATAGCAGGCACTTGGATACAGAATAAGAAGCAAACGTGAATAAACATAAAATGTATATACATATTATAACAGTATATATTAGAAAGGCACCTTAAGCAGCCACTTTAGACTAACGATAAACTGTAAATCATCAAGCAAATCACATATAATAGTATGTGGATATACGGGCCAGTGGTCACGCTTTGCAAGCCTCGCTAGTGAGGCGAGTCGTTGACGCCTGCAGCACACGGGACTTAGGCTGCAATGAGCCTCGCGAAGCAAAGCGAGCAGTTGAAGCATGCAGGACTTCTGCTGCAATGAGCGCCAAAGGCGCTCATTGCACTGCGAGCCTCGCGAACTGATGCGAGCAGCTGAAGCAAGCGGGGCTTAGGCTGCAATGAGCGCCGACGGACTTAGGCTGCGAGGACTTAGGACTTTGCACCCCAGCAGTTGTAACACGCAAAATTACGGCCCGTAGGACTTAGCACCAGAGGCACATATATGGACTGTGGGCCTCGCAAAAATACGACTTTACCGGCTGAATCACTGAACAGTAAAAAGCTGGGAAAAAAAACAAATTCCTCAAATTAACTTACACACTCACACACAGCACGGGGGGGGGGGGGGGGGGGGGGCGGCGGGGGGAGCCAGGGAGCCTGTGAGTGAGGTTGCAACTTAATTTGAACCATATTTGCCATTTTATCATGATCGAAAATCACTTATGCAACAAAAAAATGGCGAACGAAAAAATGCTACCAGATGAAAACAAGGTTGAAGCTCACAAAAAAAAGCACCAAACCCGTAACACTTGAGGAAAACCAGTAACACTTCCTCCACAACAGTAACATTTACACTAATGCAGTAACACTTCACCAAAAGCAGTAACACTTAAACCAAGCCAGTAACACTTAAACCAAACCAGTAACACTTAACCCAAGGCAGTAACACTCATGGCGATGCCCCTAAACTACATTGGGGGGAGGCTCACAATGAGCAGCAATGGTGCTCATTGCAAGCTACGCGATGAGAGGCGAAGGCGATCAGTGCGGGTCTCTCGATGAGCGCCGAAGGTGCTCAGAGGGCCCTTAGCCTCGCATTGTGTGGTAAACAGCATTGCCAGGCTTATTTTACTCCCGTCATTTTTGACGGGCAAGTTACTAGTAAATAATAAACATAATAAGTGACGCTAGGTAATATTCCATAAATATATATAAATGTATTAAATACGTAAACAGAAAAAAATGAATTTACATAGTTTGGATAAAATACAACATAAGTTAGAACACTTGTCAATAATCAAAAGTAGAGAACTGGGTATAGTAATATATTAGTTCCTGAGGTGTTAGATTAGTAATGGCTTATAACAAATAAAGGTGTATAGACAATCTGGTATAGTCCAGTATAATGCAACATGTTTCGCTCTCGCTTCTTCAGGCAAAAATATTAATAAATGTCAAAGGAATAGTAATAAACCAGTTCTCTTAGTGTCTTAAATAGGGCACCATTTGTGAACGATGTACCTCCACAAACGCCTCCACATAAGTGATGACACAGTACCAGAAATTCAAGGCTAGCTGGCATAAACCTGCACACCAGAAGCTGGGATCTCATCTCAGTGAGAAAAAAGAGGAGTAAGTGAAACTTTTAAGCATGTTATACATTTCTATTTTCATATAAGGTCAATATTGGTCTCAACTTTGCGCTTTAAATATCAGTGTCAGCTAGTAAAAGTGAAATTGTTTTGTAATCATTATATTATTTAGTTTATTTACAATTTCCTGGGTGCTAAGCCTTGGTGTCAGAACAAAAACATTGAAAAGTATGGTTACACAGAAAAAATACCCTGTTAGGTCTTTATTAAATTGTAATTGCTCTTTTGTAGTTTAACAATGCCTGTGTGGCCTACAATATGTAGGCAAGACCAGTAGACTTTTTAAGTGCGAACTATATGAACATATTGAACAATTGAAAATACTTTAAAGTTATTAGAGACACATAGTATTTCATAACATTTAAAATTCTATTATTATAAAAACAATAAATGCCTACTGGGCCATGCAAGATTAATAATTTTGATAGTGAAGAAATGTTTTTCTCTCTTCTTTTAGATGTACCTCAAGTATTAATTATTTTTATTCTCAATATAGAACTACGAGGTGAAGTGCCCTTATCACATATAATATTTGTCAAACTGTGATTCGTCGTCACGTTTGACAACTACGATTGCCGCAAAGCCTGCGGGGGAGACATAGAGGAGTGAGAGGAGGGGTAAGAGACACAGTGGAGGAGGGGGAAGAGACACAGAGGAGGATGAGGGAGACACACAGGGGAGAGAGAGGAGGGGAGAGAGACACAGGGGAGGGAGAGGAGAGGTAAGAAACACATGGGAGGGGGTAGATACAAAGGGGTGGAAGAGGGGGGTAGATACACAGGGGAGGGAGGGGAAGAGACACAGGGGAGGGAGAGGAGGGGGAAGAGACACAGGGTAGGGAAATGGGGGGAAGAGACACAAGGGAGGGGGGAAGAGACACAGGGTTGAAGAGACACAGGGGAAAGAGACACGGGGGGGAGAGACACAGGGGAGGGAGAGGCGGAAAAGAGACACAGGGGAGGGAGAGGGGGCAAGAGACCCAGGGGAGGAAGAGGGGGAAAGAGACATGGGGGGAAAGACACAGGGCAGAAAGAAGGGGTAAAAACAGGGGGGGAGACACAAGGTAGGGAGAGGAGGGGGGAAATGAGACACAAGGGAGGAAGTAGACAGAGGGAGAGACTCGCAACGATGCTCAGTGCGAGGCCCGTGATGAGTGCTGAAGGCACTCCTTGTAAGGCCCATGATAAGCGCCAAAGGCACTCATTGCGAGGCCCATGATGATCTCTGAAGGTGCTTACTGCGAGGCCCGTGATGATCGCTGAAGGTGCTTATTGCGAGGCCCGTGATGAGTGCCAAAGGTGCTCATCACGAGGCCAATAAAGTAGAGGGGGAGAGGCTCCCATTGTGTGGCAAACAGCATTGCCAGGGTTCACATTTTATTTCCGTAATTTTTTGCTAGTTATATCTATTAAAGACCATAGAATTGGGAAGTGCAGCTCAATATAATGCAACAAATGCATAAAAGGATAAAAAATGAAGAAAGGAAAATATTTGTAAATCTCCTAAGATTTAACTTGAGGAATAATTTGTGTGTTATACTATTATACTAAAGAAGTGAGAATGAGAAACAGATGAATATTTTTTAATTCATCTTTGACAAATGTTGTGACGATCCGAGTGTTAGGGTCTATTATTGCCCAGGGCCACCTGCTTTGGACTACCGGTTAACTACCCACAAGAACCGTTTTTGCCTGAAGAAATCTATATATATTTATATATATATATATATATATATATATATATATATATATATATATATATATATATATATTGTGGCAGAGCGCCCCCTTCTGGCGGGGTTTGCGTCCTGCACTTTCTTATCTCTTTTACCCAGGGAGGAAGACACAGCAGGCTTGTCAGATTTTTACTGCTGTTTATTGGGTAGCATAAACAGAACAAAATAACAGTGCTTGTATTCAGCGATAAAATAAAACCCTACATAAACGTGCTTACTATACTCAGGAACGCCCTGACTATATCCTGCGCAGCTTATCTGTGACAGGGAGTGCCACCTTGTGGCCAGGATGCAAACAGTCTCTTGTTTGTGATATATCGCCACCTTGTGGCCAGGAAACAAACAGTCTCTTATCTTTGTTATATCGCCACCTTGTGGCCAGGAAACATACAGTCTCTTATTTGCCTTTTCCTCTACAGCTTCTATCAATTGTTTGTGAAGCATAGGGCCCTTGTCACCCTCTTGTAATGAGGAACTCTTACTCTCACTCTCAATGCACTCTTCTTCTCCCTGGGACCTTTGTAATCCTTCTCTGGATACAATGAGAATAATATGCATTGGCACCAACCTTTTATCCCTTATTCCTTCCGGCTTCTTAGGGATGGTGTCTTCAGATAATCCTATCTCAGTGGAATATCTCCAATATGACAGAGGTCTTCTCTGTGCGCAAACTCTGGAACTCCACAGCCTTCCTGACTGTCTCGCTCCAGCACAAATCTCAGCTCTCAGGATCCCAGAGGCAGCTGAGCTGTTCAGGGCTTCCTCCTGCAACACACACAGCCCACGGCTCTTAGGCCCAAGCCTAAGTGAGAGAGACTCCACCCATCTCTCTGCTGCTTTTAAAAGCAGTTCACAGCTAGGCTGCTTCCATTTAGCCACTGATAACTGAATGGAATTAACTCCTTTCATTCTCAGGGGAGAAGTCTTACAGAGCTCTCTTGTGACCCCTAATGGCACTCCATCACAATATATATATAGTGAGAAAGGCAGCATGAGGTAAGGAAGAATTATAGACAGCAGATATGTCAGTACAGGCTAAATAGAGTTTGTCCAGTCCTGGGAGAGTTAAATAAACCAAAGCAATTAGCGGCACCTGAAGCGGCAGTTGGGCTATTTAAACCTCAAGATTACCAACCCAGGGGAGAGCCTCAGTTTGAGAGAGTGGACACAGGAAGTGTTGTAGCTGAAGAGACTCCAGTTCTGAGAAAGGCTGCTTTTGGAAAATATACCAGCATCCTTGGGTCAACGGGAAAATATACTTACAGAGTGCCTTTTGAAGATTGCCTTTCCTACCAGGCCAGAGGGACACATTCACTGCAACCTGAAACAATCGCAGAGATTGAAAGCCTGCTTGAAACAAGGTATCAGAAGCCTTTATTTCTATGATTTACCCCCAGGGAAAGGACTGTATGCATGAATAGATATTTTTTTACTAGGGTACATATAGTACTCTTAAAGGGTCCCTGGGGGAGAGCACTCGGAGAGACGCGCGGGCCAGTGCCCTAGCCACGTTATTGTGGTAGTGACTGTGGAACTGTGATCTGCAAAATACTGTAGAGTTCATGCAGGAGAAAATATTGCTTCATTGATTTTGTTTTCCCCTGTGACAGATAAGCTGCTCAGGTATAGTCACAGCGTTCCTGAAGGACAGTTAGATCATTTATGCAGATGTTTATTTTCAGCAATTATTATGTTTATATTGTTTTTTTGTCATATGCACATTAAATATCCTGTTTACCGCATTCTTACGCTGTACTATCTTGAACAGTTCTTTCAAAGAAGGAAACAGCTTGATACGGCCATCCTTGTCATAATATATATATTTTTTAGCTCCTTATTATGTTTTGTCTATTTGCCTTTAATTGTTCTTAGTCATTACTAATCTAACATCTCAAGTACTAGTATATTACTTTACCCAGTTGTATACTTTAGATTTTTGACAATCTTACAATATATTTTATTCAAACTATGTAATTTAGTTTTTTTTATCTGTTTACTTATTTAACTCATTTTTATATTTTATACAATATTACCTAGTACTGGTGTCATGTTATTCCTATATAGTGCTGCTTATTATATTTATGATTTAAGTATATATATATATGTAATTTAAAGGACCAATGTTATCAAAACTTCAAAGTAGTCTATTTTAAAGAATATACCCTGCTGAGAAAGAAGCAGACTCAGTGCAGAAAATGAAAGTCTGCAGTAAAGACTAATCACATATAATATTTGTCAAACTGCGAGTTGTTTTCACGTTTGCGAGCTTCGCGAAGCAGGGGGAGCCGACGAGGCACGAGCTCGCAAAAAATACAACTTTAACGGCTGAACCACCTAAATGGAAAAGACGACGAAAACACACAAATATGCCTCAAATTCACTTACACACACAGCACAGGGGTAGAGCCAGGGACCCAGTGAGTGAGGTTGCAAGTTAATTTGAGGCATATTTTGTCTTTTTTAATGATCACCGAAGCGGGAAAAAAATGGCAGCTGAAAAAAGTAAAAATTCTGAAACAAAATGAAAACTAAGCTCTGCCAGGCCAGGCATGCAGAACTTAGAAAATACACGCTGCAAAAGACAGTAACACTTACACCAACGCACCAGGCACGCAGGACTGAAAATAAAACCAATGGCAATCAGCACGAGATTTAGCAGAGACACAGAGGAGAAAGACACAGGGAAGGGACAGGGACGAGATGGTTGAAAAAGACACCTGACAAGTTACAAGTTGCTGAGGCCTGTAATGGGCAGTCCTGTAGATGGGAGGATAGGTTTGCAATGAGCGCCAAAGGTGCTCAGAGGTGTGGCAAACAGCATTATCAGGCTTCAAATTTTATTGCGTCATTTTTTTATGGGCAATTCACTAGTTGCATATAAAAGTTAAAAAAAAGTGCCCATTATTAAGTTTTGTTTTTGATTATACCATGTAGAAACATAACTAAATACACATTTAATTAGCTTTGAAATTAATGCATGCCTATGAAATACATGTTTTTTATTGAGAAAAAAATATTTTAATATAAAGTAGGTAAACAGTACAAAGCCTCTTCTTCTCCACATATTTTATTCTACATTAATTTAGGTCAAATGCAAATAATTATCAGCACTCTACAATATACAGAAAATATGAGCCAGGCTACAGCTTGCCCGCCCAACCCTAACATTGAGCCTGCAGCTTTTACAACCTATAAGTTTTGTCCTAAAATAACAGGATTGAATCTAAACACCCAGACATTATTTTGGGATTATGACTCATTACCATATACTGACAGTTTGGCATGCAGCAAAAGATTCTTTTCAAGTTATTTTTTCTTGTAATGATTTTTAGATCCTGTTTCACACTCAACTTCAAAGAAAGGATTAATCAGATTAAGATATTGTGTTTTGTGTACATGTACTTGAATCAAATATATCAATTCTAAACAAAGTTATGTAAGTCGATAGTAAAGACTTATTCTCTGTGTAAATTCATCACTTACAAATAAATGGTACTAAGATGAAACACCTCAACTGTGTTGTATTGTTCATCATTTTCTCATGACATGGAAAGCTTGTTCAAGAAAAGCTTGTTCCCATTAGTTCTACTGAAGCACTGATTACCATTACAGCAGATAGAAGCTAAAACCAAAATGCTAGAGTGTACCTTCATATAAAGGGTATGTATTGAGTTCCTGTATTTTAAATGTATAACTGTCCTGGGTAGATTGTCTCCATATGCCAATGACTAGTCATATAATTATATGAGTCATATTGTATGATCTATACACATACACCAATTTTCACGACATTTGAAGAAGTGTATATGTTTTGTTCCTAATTATTTCACACTAAAACTATTGCTATACTTAAAACATTTTCTATGCCTCTGTCTTAAAAATATAAAAGGCATGAAAAAAACAGATTGATTTTGTGAAAAACGCATTTTTTTGTGTGTAGTAATGAACAATGTAAAAAATACTTATGTTTGTGCTTGCCTTTTGTATTATTATTTAAAACACCCAAACAAGTTAGTTGCATCTTAAAGAGCATGCAAAACTAGCTATTCACTGTACTAGCAATTTTTCTCTACAGTAAATTGTTCCTGAGGTATACAGCATTCCTTGTGTGTCTCTTGTTGGCTCTTGTATGCGAACATGTGGCTCAGTACGCTAATATGCCTCTCAGAGAGCTTGTTAAGTATAGGGAAGGGGATATAACAGCATAACTATGGGGATGTTGTTTTGGGTACCACAGATACAGAAGAGTAATCTTTTTTTACTAGTTAGCACATAAAAGTAGGCAAATGTATTATTCAGGAATATTAATACAGCTCAAAAAATGCTAAATATCTCAGGAATGGTTTATTTTAGGAAAACAATATGCAATTTTTCATGTACCTTAAGAATACCAGTCATGACTGATTTTGGAGCTTCCCTGTACCCCAATGGGTACCAATGTTGTCTGTGACAGGTGTTTTTCCTTTTATGTATAATGTATAATATTTTAAAAAAGGTATGTTCTAAGCCATGCTTGTTACACTGACTTCCATCCTAGGTTTTTCCCTCCCCCAATAGTACATATAAGCAAACAATTTGTGTAAAAGCACATAGAGCAACTTGCCAGGCATCTGGCCTCTGACCTGGAGGTTGGAATGCCCACTGCCCCCCTTACAGGCCTCAGGATAACCACAGGTCTTGAATATTGGTGAACTAGCCAGATGACCCCAGCTCTTCTGTATCTGGTCGATGGGAGGGGGGGTTATGGCTGGATGGGGTGAGGAGGTCACAAGAAGAATTCAGATCTCCTCTAACAGAAGGGGTGTGGGTGATCTTTCTGTGTTTTATATATCTCTAAGTGTTCAGTCTTTCGTACACTAAATACCGGTGTGGTATGATCTCTCAGGATTTAAATAGCTGGTGTGCTGAAATGTGAACAAAATCACAACCTATAAATGGTCCCTGTAAGCTAAAGTAGGAGTGGATGAAAGTTTTGGGGTTGTGACAATACCTTAAAACATTGAGCTTGGGGTGACAGAGTCCCTTTATTGTTTTTTATGTTGCCATTACTTGCATTGCTTGGAGATCACTAAACAATCAAAGGAGTCTAAATATGCTTTGCACCCCATCCCAAATAATTTGTTTTACTGCATGTTTTTCACAGATGAGATTGAAAAGTTGCTTCATAGATCATAAACCACACCAATATTCACAGACTTTGCCGTGTTGTAAGATATTAGATGTTTGACAGATACAATTGGTGAGTCAGTGAATCACAGGATTGATTAATGGGTCTGTAATAGCTTTTTACCTTAATGGATAAAATAAAATACACTCATTGGCAATATTACACCTCCGTGTGACATATATCAATTACCAGGGGAACATACACCAAAGTATGCAAGAAGTTAATACCAATCTGAAAACACACATGGACCACAACAGGTGCTCTAATTCACTATCAAAGGGATAGACACATCCCAAATAATACTCAGCAACACTATTGATCACTGCCACCGTTCACTACTTACAGAGATCATCTACCCACATCCATAGGAAGGTATGTATTCTACACCAGAACCTTGGGTCTTAGAAACTAGGGCGTGAGCAATGCCAGCATGGGCAGCCTCTGGCCTTAAATAGATGAAGGGTGACATTGATGGTGGCTACATGGGTATATTAGTAGATAGCACAGGCCATGCACTGCATTGTGCCAGGGAGCATGTAAGAGACACAGTGTTAAAGGCATAGGGACATGGGGATTCAGGGACAAATCATGACAAAGAGGATTGCACTAATGTGTTCAAGCTGTTTCGGAAGGCCAACAAACACACAAGGAGTCTGTGGTTAGGCACAATGAGCAATCTGACCGCCATCAAAGGCAATCTTGTATACACCCATCCTGTAAATTCCTATGCCATTGCTGAAGCAATAATACATTTGTGACATTATAGCTACTGTTATTGTAACAATTTATTATTTTTAAAAATCCTGGTATTTGGTTAACAACCCTACAGGGGAATGGTGATACTAAAACATGCTACAATGCATACTTATTTAACCCACAAACATAACCAATAATGTTGTGCATGCATGATGGAAAATATTGTGAAAATATACATGAAATAGTTCTTGAATGCATTTTTAAAACATTAATACATGTGATCACTTGGAAACCACACTTGTGTCACTATAATGGGCTGAAATATTAACATAACAATATTTTGGATGGTAAATATGGATAATTATTTCCCAAGGAAGGCACACTTCATGCAGATTTGAGGGGTTATGGGCACCATTATGTGAAATAAAGTTAAAATTGATGATATAAACATCACTTTTAACATTGAAAGTATAAACACTCTGTAATGATATAGGAATCACAAGGTTGTGGAGACCAGCAGCCAAGGTCAGCAATAATCCAGTTCAGCAACTTGTAGGTGAAACAGGAACAAGCTTTATTGAAGTGATCAGGAACCACACAATAATCTGGCAAGGTACATAAACAGGAGGTGCCTTATATAGGCCAAGGACCAGACACCTGACCAGGCACAGCTGAATAGACTTAGGCTCTGATACAATTGCTAGCAGAGTCAAGGTTATCAGATCTCAATGAAATTCACAAAGGCAGGCTGGCGCAGTGGTAGGGAAGAGGTATAGCAGCCTGGGGAACAGGGTTCAAAACCCAGCAGAGTCAATTCCTCACATTACCCCCGCCTCTATAGGTGCAGCCTCTGGATGCCCTATTACCCGGTTTAGCAGGGTACTGCACATGAAAGGACCGAAGGAGATCAGGAGCGTGAATATTGTCCACTGGTTCCCACAAACTCTCCTCCTCACAATAGCCTTTCCAGCGGACCAGATACTGAAGCTTGTTGCAGAAGATCCTGGAGTCCAGAATTTTCTCAACCTCGTATTCATCCTCACCATCCCCGAGGACTGGAGGTGGGGCAGGCAGGGCTCGGCCAGGGAAAGGGTTGTCATGGAAAGGTTTCAGCAGTGCAACGTGAAACACCGGATGTATTCTCATGGAATCTGGAAGTTGCAAACAAGAAAGTGACAGCATTGATCTGAGCGATGATCTCAAAAGGTCCCTTGAACCTCTGACCCAATTTATGAGAAGGAACCTTAAGCTTAAGATTCCTTGTTGACAGCCAAACCTTGTCACCAACATGATAACTGGGGCCTCCGTTCTATGCCTATCAGCAGCTCTCTTGTAACATTCCTGAGCCTTCAAAAGAGTCTCCTTCAACAGGTCTTGGGAATCTCGTAAGGTGGTTAGCCGATCAGTGACTGCAGGAATGGAAGAAGTAATTGGGAGACTCACTAGAAAGGTTAGATGGTAACCATAGTTGGCAAAAATGGGCTCAAAGAAGACGAGCAGTGTTGGGCATTGTTATAGGCAAACTCCGCCGTGGGTAGAAAATCCAGCCACTCATCCTGCAGGTAACTAATATAGCACCGCAAATATTGCTCCAAAGTCTGGTTGGTTCACTCAGTCTGTCCATTACTTTGTGGATGAAAAGCTGACGACAGATTTACATTAATACCCAGATTAGAACAAAAATGTTTCCAAAAACGAGATGTAAACTGCACTCCCCTGTCAGAAACTACTTCATCAGGCACTCCATGCAAGCGAAATTTTTCCCGAATACCCAGGTCAGCCGTCTGTTTAGCTGAAGGGAGACCACGAGCTGGTATGAAATGACCCATCTTAGTTAACCTGTCCACAACAACAAGAATGGTAGTGTGTTTCTTAGAGGGAGGTAGTTCCACAATAATCCATGGATAGAGATCCCCAGGGACAATGAGGAATCGGAAGAGGCCAACAGGGGATGAGCGAGGAGTCTTATGTCTGGCACATACATCACAAGAGGACACATACTTCTTAACATCCTCATAATACTTCGGCCACCAAAAGCATCGGGCGAGTAGCTCTTGTGTCTTTCGGGTTCTTGGATGACCTGCTGGTTTTGAGTCATGGTAGAGACGTAAAAGGTCCAGTCGCACTGACCCCGGAGCAAACAGACGTTGTTGAAAAATCCAAAACCCATTAAGCATCGTCATATGGAGATCACGAGGAGGATCACGAAGAACTGGGTCTTCAGCACAGCCCTTTTTAATGCAAGACATCAGATCAGAAGGAAATGTGACTCCTATAAATATATCCTCCGGCAAGATGGTGGTCTTGGTTACGGTAGTATGGAGGGGGTCAGCTATTCTAGACAAGGCATCCGCCTTACCATTCTTGGAGCCAGGACGGTATGTAACCAAAAAATTAAACCTCGAGAAGAATAGGGACCAGCGTGCTTGTCTGGCTGACAGTCTCTTAGCTGATCGAGTACATTCCAGATTTTTGTGATCTGTGAGGACAGTAATTGGATGGGTGGCTCCCTCCAAGAGATGTCTCCATTCTGTGAAGGCAGCTTTTATAGCCAATAGTTCTTTATTCCCTATGTCATAGTTTCTTTCTGCTGGCACCATCTGGCGGGAATAGAAGGCGCACGGATGTAACAGCATCTTAGGTCCAGTCCTTTGAGACAGTATTGCACCAACAGCTGAATCAGAAGCATCAACTTCCACAATAAATGGTAATTCCGGCTGAGGATGTACCAGGACGGGGGCAGATGTAAACAGAGTCTTTAATCGGGAGAATGCGGTATCAGCCTTATCGGACCACTGTAAAAGGAGTCCCTTTACGTGTAAGTTCAGTGATCGGTGTAATAACGGCAGAGAAATTCTTAATGAAATGCCTGTGAAAATTGGCAAACCCCACAAATCTCTGAATATCTTTTTCATTCTTGGGGATGGGCCAGTCCAGCACAGCTTTAAATTTACTTGCGTCCATACTTAAACCTTTGGGAGTTATTACATACCCCAGGAATTGAATTTCTGTTTGTTCAAACTCACATTTTTCCAGTTTAATGTATAGGTGGTGGGTACGAAGGCGCTCCAGAACTCCAAATATGCCACAACAAACTGATCCAGGAGATCTCGTAGTACATCATTGAGAAGATGCTGGAAAGTTGCAGGGGCATTACACAGCCCAAATGGCATTACTAGATATTCGTAATGCCCGTCCCTGGTTCTGAAAGCTGTTTTCCATTCATCATTTGGTCTTATGCGAACCAGATTATATGCCCCCCGAAGATCAAGCTTCGTAAATATTTTAGCTGAGTGAAGTCTGTCCAAAAGTTCAGGAATGAGAGGCAAGGGGTAGTGGTTTTTAACAGTGATGTTATTAATGTCCCTGTAATCAACGCATGGCCGTAGGCTGCCATCTTTCTTTTCTACAAAGAATATAGGAGCTCCTGCTGGAGAAGTAGATGGTCGAATAAAGCCTTTGGCAAGATTTTCTTGTTCACGAAGAGCTTTCAATTCAGGCTCAGAAAGGGAATATATACGGCCAAATGGGATAGCAGCCCCAGGCAACAGCTCTATTGGGCAATCGTAAGGCCTGTGGGGTGGAAGCTGATCAGCATTCTTCTTATCGCAGACATCTGCAAAATCCCGATATTGTAGAGGAAGCTTAGTCAAGTTTGTAGCAACCATTTCATTAATTGTTGTGGCAACAGGTGTTAACTTAGAGGGTTGACAATTCATTAAGCAGTGTTCTGAAGGAAAGGACAAAGTTCTGATCTTCCAATCAATCTGTGGGTTATGCAGAGCAAGCCAAGGTACCCCCAAAATCACTGGAAACTGTGTTGAGGAAATTAGGTGGAAAGATATAGCCTCATGGTGATTCACTTCCAGAGTCAATTTTAAGGGCACAGTCTCATGTGTAACCGGGCCTGACATAAGTGGAGAACCGTCTACTGTCTCCATTAACACATGTGAAGAATTAGGGATAGGCTGAATTCTATTTCCCACTGCAAATTTAATGTCCATAAAGTTTCCGCCTGCTCCAGAATCTATCATAGCTGTAGTTGAAATTTTACGATCACCACATTGTAACGTGATAGGCACCACAAAATGAGGATGTTGAGTCAACATACCCTCTTCACCATGAGCCAGAGAAAACAAGGGTTGTGTGACAGTATCCACTTGATCTGAAATCTGGGATTGGTGTCGAATCTTTGCACCCTCAGCAGCCATAGCTATTGTTCTTTTGGATTTGCGAGGGCAATTGATGGAATAGTGCCCTGCACTACCACAATACAGGCATAAATTGTGAGTGCGTCGCCACTGTTTTTCTTCATTGTATAATGGCCCTCTTATTAGATTTACCTGCATAGCCTCAGGCTCAGCGTCTGTAGGTGTTTGTGGGGTCGGAGTAGAAATTCTTGAATAGGAAATAGGAGTAGCACTTGGTCTAAAAGAGCCCTGTCTTTCCAATCTTCTTTCAGACAGTCTCCGATCAATACGGATAGCCAAACGCACAAATGCATCAAAGTCAGCAGGAAGATCAACACAAGCTAACTCATCTTTTATAGCTTCTGAGAGACCTTTTCTGAAGTGGAACCTCTGGGCTGATTGGTTCCAGGTAGTATCAGCAACCCACTGTCTGAATTCAGCAGCATATTCAGCCACAGAGCGCCTCCCTTGATGCAAATGAAGGAGAGTGGCTTCTCATGTAGCACATCGATTGGGGTCATCAAAAACTAGGCACATGGCCTCAAGAAAGTCATTTAAATTACCCAAGACTGGACTGTCCTGTTCCAGAAGAGGGGAGCCCCAAGCCAGGGCTTCATCTTTTAATAGGGAAAAAATAAATCCCACATTCTCTCTTTCAGATGGAAATCAGTGAGGTAACATCATTAAGTGCAAACGGCATTGATTTAGGAAACCCCTAAATCTTTTGCGATCTCCTCCAAACTTTTCTGGTAGGGGCAAGCGGGCGTCTTGTGCAGGTGTAACAGTAGCAGCCACAACATCACGTGCCCTGTAGTGGGTATACTCACTGTGCATTGACTGAACTTTACTTTGCAGTTCAGCTACCTGGTCCTGCAGCACTTGAATGGTCTGTGCCTGGGTCTGCACAGTTCTTGCAAATAAAGCAACCTGCTGGGCCAATGCAGAATCTGTCCCGGCGGTCTCCATGAAAGGGCCAGATTATTCTGTAATGATATAGGAATCACAAGGTTGTGGAGACCAGCAGCCAAGGTCAGCAATAATCCAGTTCAGCAATTTGTAGGTAAAACAGGAACAAGCTTTATTGAAGTGATCAGGAACCACACAATAATCTGGCAAGGTACATAAACAGGAAGTGCCTTATATAGGCCAAGGACCAGATACCTGACCAGGCACAGCTGAAGAGACTTAGGCACTGATACAATTGCTAGCAGAGTCAAGGTTATCAGATCTCAATGAAATTCACAAAGGCAGGCTGCCACAGTGGTAGGGAAGAGGTATAGCAGCCTGGGGACCAGGGTTCAAAACCCAGCAGAGTCAATTCCTCACACACTCAGTCATGACAACATCACATCTCAATTAACTTAAGTTTAGTGACATGCAAACATATGGTTACAGTCCTCAAATGCATGAAGGGATGACTTTACAGGAAGATGATCTATGTACAAATACATGATCCTTGCATAAATGTTATGTATGTTGATGTCACAAACATTAACAATTAGAAACACAAAGAAACAGTGATAATGGTATATCAAGTCTTTTTACACAGAGCATAGTAATAAATGTATCCGACTGTGCATTAATAACATGGGTGTGGTGTGGGCACAAGTACAAGAGGCTGTCTTGGAAAAAGGGGAAATCTAAAGGTAATATTGAATAATAATAATAATAATAATGATGCTTAGCATCTAATAGGGTCCCATGGGCTCAGTACACCACAGTAACCATAATATGATGAATATAAATCTCATCATACATCACTGCATTTAATAGAATTAACCAGTAATGTGCATAGCACTTATACCGGGTCTTCATCTGCTCAAATAAACGGATGCAATAACTCCTGGATTATGTAATCCAGTTGAATTACACACATACATTGTGTTCTGAAAAACATCAAAACAAAAAAAAATTATGCTCAAAAACTGAAAAAAGAGGAAGATACAAATCTAGCAATATCTGTATTTACAGTACAGTGTTTCATGCTATTACTGTAACAATAAACAAGTTTACCTGATCCTCATTTGCAAGCAGCGCTAACCATGGACAATTACCTGTCATGGACAATCACCTGCCATGACCATTAGTACAGATGTGTAGTTTCACAATAAATGCTTCACTGTGACTGTTAAGATGACCCTTTGAGAAGTAAAGAACCCAGCACAGCATATCAGTACTCAGGAATTGCAGGAATGCAAGTCAACAGTAACACTCCTGGTGATTAGGAGCAAGGTATCAGATAGGATCTATTGCAGTAATTCCCTGATGTACCGTATGTTTAAACTGTAACCAACTTTATTGATCAAGTCCAGTGTCTTTATTTCCCACACAGTCCCACCCATCTTCACCAGCCATCACCCTGACCCCCCGGGAGCTATCAATCATCAAACATATGACAGCCTTCCTGAAGTCTGTACAGGAAGTCAGATGGTAATTTCCCCTAGGTTTCTGACCTACCAGGGGGTCTTTGATCAGCCCTGAAGTGCAGACACCTTGCCTCAGAGTGTTTTCTCATATGTCCTGTCATAACAATCATAGATCAAAAGGGATGCCGGGTGACCTCCCCAGAGCAATTACTCTGGTCCCAGCTAAATATACATTTAACCCTTGACCTCCATGTCAACTGTCTCTCTCGAAGTGGCTTGCCCCCCTCAATTGCACACCCCTGTGCCATATGCTTAGGGTATCCTAGTATAACACTTTATTGATATTCCCTGGGGAGAATGAATCATTAAGATACTAAACATGACTGTGTACATTCCATACATCACATATTGACAAGTATAACATAGCTTACACACAGGATGGCTGACAGCAAAACAACTCCCATGATTTTGTAGGCAAAATTAAACCTTAACAGGGCAATAAAAGTCCATGTTAATATAGGCCCTTCCCAATATTACAACAGACCCCAAGAGTTCATTGGGCCAGGAGTACTATCACTATCTCCATATTAAATAGTTAAGCCACATTGATATTAAATTTCATTGGCATACAGGTATTATCTGAACAAAACTGATTACAATAATCACATGACTTGTAAACATGTGCCCATTTATATTGATGGAAGACAATCAGCCACAATGTCTGTGAATCATTTTGCTATCATAATGTTAAGAGGATGACATGCAACAATAATGCATGTATAACTACTGGATGTTATTAGAAGATGCTAATGGGACTAGGCAAGTCAACATCCATGACAGTATTGATGGTAATTGGACATAACATCAGTCATGTTTTTAGAGATGATTTATGTAGTCATATTTGTATTTAAGATCATTCTGCTGGGAGGAATGTCTGCGATCTAGTGCCTGATAGGCCCTGGGTTTATAGTTTTCTTACATTATATGATAGCACTGATTGAAGATGGCAAACATGAATAATTGCCATTTGCCTAATATGAAATAAAAACTAAAAAATTAAATCGGTAAAGATAATAACAGAAATAATAGGTACTACACCATCTCTTCTCAACGGCATTCCACATTGAACATCAATTAGTGAAATGTTAAGCATAACCATACGCGTCCAAACAGAAGAGAATCATGGTCCGTGTGATGGTTGGTAGCCACATGGTTACAAGGAATGGCCACCACATAGGCCATGAACCTCTACTCTACAGCTAGGCAACACTTTTGACGAATAAGGTTAAAATATTAGATGCAGCCCCTATTTCCTCCTCTTTCTAAGCATAGGGTTCCCCACCTGTGGCTCCATCGGAGGCCGGGTCCTCCTGGGTACTGAAAAGAGTGACAAACAGTGTTTGAGTTAATATTATTATATGAACAATTGGTTGCTGTGTGTTTCTGTACATCTGACATCAGGGTCACTTCAGACATAATTGGCTGTAGTGACTGTATTACACAGATGAACATTACTCTGTATAATGAGCTTTGTTGATCATGGCTCATACTATGTAATCCTGCTGCAGTCTGTCGTCTGCAGTTCATGGGTTCACATGCTCTGCTGAATCTGCTGTGCAGTTTGTGAAACTGAACAATCTGTGACTATTTCTTACCAATAGTTGTTAACATGCTGATGAAACATGGTCCAGGATAGGCTAGTACTTGACACTGCACATGCAGTCCTACAGACTCTGTATCTACATATGTTGCAGTGGGCACACCCATACATGTACTCTCTGTTGGATGTTAAATCACTCTATTTGGTGAGATTTTTTACTCAGCACTAGTGATGTCGCGAACATCAAATTTTCGGTTCGCGAACAGCGGACGCGAACTTCCATCAAATGTTCGCGAACGGGCGAACCCGAATTTCAAAACCCACAGGGACTCTTTCTGGCCACAATAGTGATTTGAAAGTTGTTTCAAGGGGACTAACACCTGGACTGTGGCATGCCGGAGGGGGATCCATGGCAAAACTCCCATGAAAAATTACATAGTTGATGCAGAGTCTGGTTTTAAGCCATAAAGGGCATAAATCACCTAACATTCCTAAATTGTTTGGAATAACATGCTTTAAAACATCAGGTATGATGTATCGATCAGGTAGTGTAAGGGTTACACCCGCTTCACAGTAACAGACCAATCTCCCCGTTTAATGCACCGGAAACAACCGCAAACAGTCCCTTTGCACAACCGCAAACTCCCCATTTGCACAAGGTTGGATACCAAGCTAGCCATGTCCCGTTCCTTGTCCTCACTGATGTCATTGAAGGTCTCTTCCTCCACCCAGCCACCAAGGGTCCCGAAAGGTGACAACAAGCCCCCTGGGACGCCTGCTGTGTTTGGTCTTCCACCTCCTCAAAGCCACCTTCCTCTTCTGACTCCTCTTCTTCAAACTCCCAGCGTCTGGGGGCTTCCACTGCCCAGCATGGAAGATTAAACACAGGTCAGAGTCTGGGGGCTTCCACTGCACAGCATGGAAGATTATACGCGTTGCCTCTGTCTGCGTTATTATAAGGTGTGTACTGTTAAGTAGTACTATTCCTATCGGTTTAATCCCTGTCACGTCCACTATCAGGGGACGTGTATATGGCATGGATTTTTGATAGCGGGAGATGGAAAAAGATGCTTGGTCAGTCCTCCCACTTCAAATTTGGGGCACTGCGCGTGCAATCTAGGGTGCCACCAGATATGAGTGTCACTGTGCACTGGCAAAAGTTGGCAGAGTAGATGCAATAGGCTTCACACACACGCCTGTAGGCAGGCAATTGCTATTCAATCGATTACAGTTAAAAAAGTATTGTTTTATGTCACTGAGCACAATATAAGCTGTGAGCTTGACACAGGCAGACAGCTGAAATTAGATTACAGGAAAAAAATGGTTGTTTTCAATGTATGTTACACCACCAGGTATGAGTAGTGAAAATAAGCACAATATAAGCTGTTAGGTGTTAGCCTGTCACACACATACGCTGGCAGGCAGGCATAGATTACACACGAAAAATTATAAAATAAAATAAATGATGTTCAAAGTTGCCTCAATGATAAAGTATAGGGGGCGAACCGAAAAGCGCATGTGTTCGCCGTTCGCGGCGGACGCAAAAATGCGAAAATCGCTGCGAATAGTTCTGCGGCAAACTGTTCGGGACATCACTACTCAGCACGCTTATGACATAGATATGTTTGAATCCTAGATTTTCATAGTGATTGCTCATACATCTATCCCAAGTCAAAACCAGGGAACTTACATATCCCTTTCGTATTTGTGCAGTATTTCTATTTTATTTGTGTTATACATGTGTGTGCATGTGAGGGTATGATGGCGTATATGATACTCACATTGCATGAGGCTGTCTTCATGCAAGTCCAACTGGCCTGGAAGTCCCACAACTGCCGCTGGGTTAATCCAGTCCCTCAATGTCCTCTCCCACTCAATATAGTTGATGCTAACTGAAGAGCCACCTCTGGCATCTTTCTCTTGACTTTGGTCTTGCTGTCATCATATCTGTGCATGACAGACCTCACATCCCTGTTAGCAAAGCCAAATGCAGAGACAATTGTAGCAACCACACTCCAAACTTGTGCCTTCTGGCTAGGCCTCACTTCCTTCACCGGAGAAAGTGAAGAAAAAGGTGGAATGAGTGAAAGAATGTGGAGAAGGGGAAGAAAAAATGAGGAATGGGGATGGAGAGGAGGAGTGAAATAGAGGAGAGGTGGGAAAAATTGAGCAGAAAAGAGCCGGAGTGAGAAAGAGGATAGAGGAGAGAAAGGAGGAGAAAGTGGAGAGGGGAGGGCAAAAAGAATGGGGCAAGACAAAGTGGTGATAAGATAAAATGGAGAACATAGAAAAAGTCAAAGGGAGGGAGAATTGGAGAGAAACAGGTAAAGTGAGTGGAGAGAGAAGGGGAGAAGAGGGGAGTAGGGGAAAGTGGTAATGAAAGAAACAGAGAATGGAAAAGAGGGCAGCAGAGAGAAAAAAGGATGGAGAGGATGGGAAGAGAGGAGGAACCGGGAGAGAAATAGAGACAAAACATGAGAGAGAAGTTACAGATGGGGGAAAGAGGGAAGAAGAAAGATGAGGGATTGAGAGGAGGGTAGAGAGAGAAGGAGGAAAGAATGAGAATGGGGAGAGAGAGAAAAGGGAGATAAATGTGAAAGAATGGAGGATGAGAATTGGGGGGGTGGCTAATTAAGGGAAAAAGAGAATAGGGGTAGAGAGAGAAGAGAAAGAAGAGATGGGAGAAGAGGAGAGATGAGTAGGGGGAAAGAGGGAACGAGATAGGAGAGGGAGAAAAGAGAGAGCGAAGAGAGATGTGTAAGGGTATAAAGAGAAGAAAAATGGGGAGATAAACAGAGAAAAAGGGGGAAAGAGAAGGATGGGAAAAAGTGGGAAATTGAGGCAAAAGGGGGAGAAGAGAAGGAAGGACAAGGATACAGTGAATGGGAGTGAAAACAAAGGGAAGGTGGTAAATTTGAGTAGGAGAGACCAGGGAGAGAAATAAGTGGGAAGGAGACGGGAGAAAAGGAAGAGGAGATAGAGAAATGGAGAGTGAAGGGTGACAGATTAAATGAAAGGGAAGGAAAAGGGAGGAAGAGAATAGGAGGAGATGTGAAGAGAGAGGGGAGATAAGAGAGAGAAAGAGGGAAGGTGAATGAAAAGATGAAGAGGAGATGGGACAGAGTAGAGAGGCTATGGGGAGAAAAGTTGGACATGCGGAATAAGGGGAGAGAGAAGGAGAGAAAAGGAAAATAAACATTAAATGGGGGTAGAAGAGAGAGAGTGGAGTTGGCTGGGAGCAGTAGGACATCAAGGGACTGTATGAGGCACTAAAGGCCTAGAGGGGCAATGAAGCCATTGGGGGATGTAGAGACCAGTGGGACTGCAGGAGTACCAGAGTGGGCTGTAGAAGGAATGGGAGAAGCTCCAGTGGCTGCTGAAGTAGCAAAGAGGCTGTGATGGAACCAGGAAGGGCAGTGATAGTGCATCGGGGGAGGGAGGTGGGGAAGGGGCCGAAGGTGTAGTGGGAGAGCCATATAAACACTAAACACAACATATAAACACTCCTATCAAGTCAGAATGCAGAGAGAAATATATCTGCTGAGGCCATAACTTTAATGGGCCAGTGGCCATGTCAAGCCTATTTTTTTAGTACACTGTTAATTAACATTAAAAAATACATGTGCAAACAGAAGCAAATCAAATCTCTAGCGAGAGAATATATTTTAAAAACACATTTTACCTAATCAATGGCTTTTTCTGTTCCCCTGCCCATATGTCACATTGTCCTGAGCATTACTCAAAAGAAGTGGAAGATTTCAACTACAATAACATTATTTAAGCCTACCAATAAAGCTAATCAATGTTATCAGTCAAAATCTTCCACCTTTTAATGGTGCTCAGGACAGTGAGAGAGGGGAGGGGTACAACAGTGGTCATTAATGAGGTAAACTGTGTCTTTACCTCATATGCTAAAGTTTTGCTTTACTGATGTTTGTTTGAACATGTATTTTTCATTTTAATTAATGGTGAACTAAAAAAAATATGTGTAAGATTAAAGGTGTGTAAACTGGTGCTTAAAGTTTATTTTTTAAAGGCTACATTGGATGTATTAACTTCAAATACTGTTTTAATTGCTAAACAGTTATTAAATAATGAACTGAAACCCCATTGTCTGAGCAGTACAGTGATCTGTTAACCTTTTACATTGTTTTGCATAAGGGCTATCTTAAGCCATCACCTTCTGGATAGCTACCTTGTCGTGGTGAATGGGTTTGCGTATCTCAATGAAGCTGTGAGCTAAACCATGTAGGGTCACCCAAGATGGGCAGGTCATAGCACAGACCAATCAAGGTCCACTGAAGAAGGAACTGGCAACCCACTCCAATATATTTGTCATAAAAACCATATGGATTAGCACAAGACACAAGATGCGCTTGCCATGCAGAGGTTCAAAGGCGAACGGAGAGTGGGGTACAACTGAATGACTAACAATCTTAAGGCTTGCAAAACTATTTAGATAGATCCCTTCAGGTTCACTACCTTGTCATGATATCTTACTACACAGTGATATTTTACTACTGATTATCAGCCTCATTAAATTGGAGCCTCTTAAGTCCTATGTGTAAGGGCTGTGGGCTTGAAATTTGGCCGTTTTACGTCGCTATTAAATTAGAAGTGCTGCGAGTTATGAGCTAGAGACGCTAAATCGTAAACCATTTGTATGCCATCGGTGTTGCGGGCTGGAATGCAAACAATTAGGCAAATACATTGCTACGGATTCAGATGGAGCCAATGGCAACAGATCATCATCATTGCGTCACAAGTAAATGGAGGATGGATTTCAAAGTCTTACTGGGGTCAATTACGGGCAACTAGCGAACCCACATTCCAGTCATAATGAAATATTAATAAAGCCACAAATATGATATTCTATCACATGCAAGTTACAGTATATGTATTAATACATTGCCAGGATCAATAAAACAATAATTATACATGGAATAAAGTATTTTTCAGGGCCGATTTGGGGGCTGAAGAATGTTGTGCTATTAATTCTTAGACCTAACTTCACTTTCCCTTTTTATATTAGTACAGTAGTGTGTTTTTATTTGATTTACAATTGCTGCGTATTGGACTTTAGCCCACTTGCGGGTCCTCTTGAGCACACGTTGGCCTTTGGGCACCATTTTTGTGTTACGTGCTTGCTCGCCTGTGCCTTTTTTGCAATTTAATAGCTAAATTGAAAACGTAGCGGGTACTGGCTTGACGGATCAAAGGATTTAAGGCAGCGATGTTCAACGTTGCTCCACCTGTAGCCTATTCTCGGCCACCCTGCATCAACATGCAAGTCCGCTGCAAGCAGCGTTACAGGGCTGATTAAGTAGCCGTAACCCGTAAATTTGGAGTTAAGAGCTAAGTTTTAAAATGTAGCCCCAGTTTAATGAGGCTATATACCATCCTCTATGTACAGGGCAGCAGTCCTATTAAATTCCCTCAACATTGAAAAACATAGCCCGTAACATAGGCCGCAAGCCTTGCAGCTATTAAATTAGCCCCGTAAAGCTACCCACCAACGACTTGCAGGGTAAGGGCGAGAAAAGGCTATAGGACGTGGTAATTTGAACTGTGCGCCCGCAAATCCTTTGATCTGTCACGCCCGTAACTGTTATGTTCCAATCACGCTATTAAATTGCAACAAATTCACTGGCATTAAAGCCTGAAACCCACAAATGGAGCCAAAAAGCCAACAGGTACTAGAGAGGACCCGCTAGGGGGGTAAAGTCATATCCGTAACACTCTAAATGCAAATATCCACACACTACTGTGTAATTAAAGGGAAAGTGATGTTAGGTTTAAAAATTAATAGCACAACATTCTCAAGCTCGCAAATCTGCAATATAAAATACTTTATTTACAGTTTAATTTTCTTTGTTATATCCATTCCAGCAATCAATGTGTTAATACATATAATGGAACTCGCATGGACTAGAATAGCAAATTTACTGAGATATCAATATTGCAGTATTTCTGGAATGCGGGTCCAATCGAAACTCATAATTGAAGTCCATAAGACTTTGAAATTCAACTTCCATTTTTCAGTGACGTAATGATGACGGTCTCTGTTGCCATTGGCTCCATCTAAACGCGTAACTATGGGTTTGACTGATTGATCATGTTCACAGTCGCACATCCAATGTTCGACAAATGGTTTACGGGTTTGCGTCGCATGGTCTACTTTAATAGCTGTGTAATGCAGCCGAATTTCAAGCCCGCAGCCACTGCCTTTTAATTTGAGACATTACATATTAAAAACTCCTATAAACTCTCTACTTTTTAAAATTATTTCTTCTCCTTTCCCGTTATTCACTAAGGGCCATATTCTATTAGCTACTTGCAAATCCCTTGAACTCATAAATTTGGCTACGGGTGTTTTTTTAAATAATTTTTTATATACATTCTATTGACTTAAGAATTCAGAAACACTATGGTCGGCCAGCAAATGTGGATATACCCCACAGCTACCCCTCTATCCTAGCTGACTCCTCTCCGATCCAATAAAGGTACCTTTATCCAAAAGGAGATTGGCTAAGAGACAGGTACCAAAAAATCCGACCTCCCCGAGAACACAAGGTATTGGTTACATTCCCTTTCCCACTAAAAGACACCCTAAGACCACAAGCAAGCACACTACCTTCTGTTAAGTGTTCTGATTAAAAGAGGTTTCATTATTTAATTATGGGGGAAAAAATTGAATACAAACTCAAAATTATATAGATATTCACAGTTACTGTGATTCTGATTCTGAATTTTAAATATGTAGAAGAACTGTAGCTTATGTGATAGTTCTATATGGAGGAGAACATCTTGCTGAGTATTGCACACTGGTAATCTAGAACTACTTTTCTTGTGTGTAGACTTGATGGACTTTATCTGAAATGTTTCTTGTCCTGCAAATACATGTTTTACCTTCCCTGACCTTAAGAATGGGACAGACTAGACAGCCCGAGCAAATGTTATGAAGACTTTTATACAAGAATATAGTGTGTTTTTTCTTCAAACTATAAAAGCATAATTTTGTTTATGACTCTTCTTCTTGTGGGCGAGGGCACACTGTGCTTTTATTTAGAAGCAGCTTTTCATAAATCCTATGAAGAGCTCTGTTTATTGTCAAATTTACTGGTGCCAAGGCTGACTCATAGTAAGAACAAATGCAATTAGGCAAACTTCCACAAAATAGGAAACTATGAGTAGCATGCATCAGCTACATATTTTTACTCCAAATATGTGGAAATAATGGTAAAAAAAATAATGGAAATAATGACTTGTGTCTGAAAACTGACATCAAATGAAAGAAGGGATCTGTGTGTGCTGGGACTTTATATAGACACATAATAGATCAGCAGTTTTGTGTCTTATTAGTTAGAGCACAACATTTACAGTCCAATGCAAGCGGAACAGCACATCCAGTAAGTACTAGGTTTATTGAATGTAGTATTCACAGTAGGTACAGTAGCTTTGTGAGACAGCTAATTAAACTGATTTTTACAAAATAAATTAACCCAGTTACACCTTCTTCAGCCTACACATAGCTCAAGAATTTCCTCTAAAGCTGACCATGGAATAAGAGAATGAATTTTAAATCACTGATTTCTTGTCTAAATCACTGATTTCTTGTGTTAAGTGTCCCAACCCAGCAGGGGTATGCTTTACCTTAAAAAAACTGTTCTCAACTTGTTCTCCCTCAGGATCACGAGGGGGAGGGCTTCTCGGTCATACCAGGATAATCAGCAGAAACATCAGAAGCACAAGATCAGCATAACATCATAAAATCTGCTCTTCAGTGGGCTTGGAAAGGCCAGGGAGATCAATCCTACCCTCATCCAGTTCATTTTTCCCATTCTTTTAGTATATCAACATTAGTTTAGGATGCAGATCCAATTAGTTTCTTCAATCTCCTTCTCATAGGATAGCTGCAGAGGTTCAAGATACAAAGTGATTATCGCTCAGTAAAAGCAAATAAAAGTCCTCAAAATAAATGAAACACACCATATATATATCTTCAAATCAGAGCATAAACTTTTTTCCTTGGGTCTCCTTTTTGTACATTCTTCCATACTATAAAACAATGGTACATTTACATAAGCCAATGCACCAATCAGCAGTGGGCCCCTTTTGTCCCTTTTGAGACCTTTTGTCCCTTTTGAACTACCCCAGGTCTGTCTCTAAGGACCTGGTGTCAGTCTGTCTCCTTCCACATCTAGGTGTCAAGGGGTCTATGGTGCCCAGCTGTGATCTACCTCCGGGCAAAATAAGGGCACAACAGGCATTGATTAGGTAATGGGACTGCTGGAGACAGAGTGTCTGGTGGGGATGATTGGGGTCCAACCTGAGTAGGGGAATATTTGTATTATCTCAATGCAATAAACACTATCTACACACAAAATATTGGCCCTAAAGTTGGAAAAAGACCCAGAGACCTGTAGGCTCAAATTAACTGCTGTAAAGGCACATATAACCAGAACTTGGGAAAAAAACATTCCACCCTGGTCCCAAAAAGTGGGTTGTGACATTAGTTATCCTAATATATTCAGCAGACAAAATCATGTACCATAGGCCATAGGCTTCCAGTGTACATATAACACCATAATGGCCCTCAGGTCACTTTTTACATATATTTTGTTGTTGAGCATGCTTAGTCATTGTAATAAACCTGAGACAGGTACATCCAGGGACTTCTTTGCTTATTGTGGTTGTGGACATGAATATTAATATTTCAAAATAGTGCTTCAAGGATGTAGGTAATGATGGTTGTTGCTTAAAGGACTATTGTATTTTATAAAATTTCAGAATCCCGGAAAATCCCCAGACTCATGAGTGTACCAGTAATAACCCCTTATTGTGTCCGATTTGAGAAAACAAGCCTCAAATCGCACACAATTAAGGTGTTAACTTGTTCATAGCATAGGATTTGGAGCATTGATGCTTCTCAGATACATATTTTGGGCCTTTATGGAGAATTCAAAGTACCTGTAGGCTTTTTTAATATCGGTGGCACCCAAAGTAGACCTCAGCAAGATCAGATATCATTACAGGAAGCATGTGATAGGGATTTATAGAAATAGTTATGGGACAGGCACTCAGAGCTTATGATATTAGCAACATTTGCAGTGCTTGGATGTTTTTTTCTCAGGCGTTAGATTTAGGTGTGTGATGTAATAGCTTGTTGGTAAGTTATCAGTGAACTTCACTCGTAACTCAGCTATGGGAGCAAAGAAATGGAGGCCTAAGTCAGAGTCTTGCAGCCCTAATCTACTGAGGCTCATTCTCTCATCATATCATCTTTGGAAATAGTTGAAAGGGCTTTTGAAAAAAAGCAATGAAACTGACATGAACAATTAAAAAGGCAACTATCATCTGTGAGGTCAAAAACAGAATAGTCTAAAATATCATATCAACACCAAGAAAAGTCTAATATATATGGATGGTCTCTGGATACACCAGCTTTGGGTAGCTATAACTTTCCTAGAAATCCATCCAAACATTTAGTAACAGAGATCCCTATGCTAATCTTGAGTGGGATTTGCAGGAACAACTGCTCATAACTAGCTACAGCAAGGAGACCAAGAGATATACTGTATATAAAGGAATTGTTTTTTATTTATTAATATATTTTGATATTAAAAATATGTGACAATTGTATTTATAGGTACAATAAATAAAGATGTCTTTATTTTGGTTAAAATATGATATATTTGCAGACAATGCATTAGAGTTTTTGTTCCTAGGCAACACAGTTTTGTGATGTGTATTAAACCCGTGAGTACTGGGTTGTTTGTTATCCTGTATTTTGTATCATAAAACAGTCTTAATACTAACATATGTTTTTTTTTAATAACTCATATGTTAATATTGGATTGTTAAGTGTCAAATAATGTTGAAATGTCATCATTTTGTAGTCTTTTGGGGCTATACTGTCACTGTAAATGCTTCTCGCAGACTCAGCAAAGGTTTTCAAAGCATTTATGAGTGGTGTTTAGTACACATAAATCTTTCTTCTGTTTTTTCAATTATGGCACTGCCCTGATTTGCGAGTGATCCGTAAAATCTTATTAGCATAGGGTTTGAGTGTCAGAGTGTCAGGGAGTAAATCGTAATTTACTGTTAGTGCAAAACTCAATGGAGATTTATGTCTTGCTTTTCGTCTGTCATGAAGTTTACTGGTAGCAATGACCCAGAGCAGTTTGCTCGCAATGATTTATGAGAGGCTGATAAGCATAGCTATATAGGGTTTACTCTGCAGTTAGAACACATGTAATTGCTTTTTAGGGATTCGCACAGGTCACAGAGTCTCCATCAAAGCATTTAAGTGTATAAAACTTTTTTTCTTGCTTTCAAACTTTGCATGCTGTGTGTCAGTCTCGGGTCACAATAAATCAAATTGTGCACTGGTGATATCACAAATAAAAAAGGGTGAACCTAGCACCAGGCTCATATAGATTAAGGACAGAGGCGATGGAGCCTGATCCCAGGGGGGTGGTAGCTCAAGGGAGAAACAGGCCACAGGAACAGGTCAGGGAGGGCAAGAGGCTAAAAGCAAGCACAGGGCCCACAATTACACGCATCAGGAGAATGTGGTCCTCCTTGGTGCCATCCGTGGCCACCCCATGACCCTTGCCGGGGGAGGGAAGTCAGGCTCAGGCATGGAAGGAAGTAGCGGATGAGGCTACCGCAGGAGGCACAGCGCTAAGGGATGTGAGGTCCGTAAACATCAGGGCCAAGGTGAGGTGATTGATGATCAAAGTGAAAAAAATGTGACTGTGCCATATAATGCGTGGGAAAGGGGGGGCAAGGACCTTCTCAGCCAGATGCCCACCACTGGAGCTTCAGGCCTGGTGGCCCAGCAGGACCCAGCCTCCATGTCAAGTGAATATCACATACACCAAAATGCCGCCACATGTACATCAAACACACCACACATGTACATGATGACCAACAAGGACACTGACATGTCAGCTCTATGGAATTAACAAGGCATAGATTAATGTGTCATTAAATCCATGAAGCTGACAAATCATTGTAATTCCTGGGCATAACCACAGTAATCAACCAATAGAGAGGCCATATATTGGTGTGCCCACTGCAGCCTATGCAGTTACAGAACACGGTCGGAATCAAGATAGCGTTAGGAGCCAAGAACAATCAGTACCAAGAACCAAAGAATAGAGCATATCTAGCAAATTATAGCTAATCTGAGTTGCAATAAAGAAAATCAACCAGGTTTAAGCCTAGATGTCAGATAGGAATGAACACAAAACAATGTATGATTCATACTACTAATAACATATGCCTTTCTTTTCTCTCATCAGCATCAAGGAGGTCTGGATCCAGTGGTGAGCCAGAGGCGGGGGCGTTGACTCCATTGTAGCAGGAAGTGGAGCAAGCAGCAACCGGCGTAAGGGGAGGAGGAAAGAAGAGGACACAAGGACCCTGGTTTGGAGGAGGAGTATATCATCTGGCTAGTGGGGTCACAAGCAAGACCACCGGCCACACTGCCCACTATCCCCCAACTGCAGAGACTCAATATATCGCCAGGGCCCTCCCACTGGAGGGACCATCTGAACCAGACACCACTTCCTCCCCCCCACAGCAGTGTGTTGGACTGGCTGCCACCACCACTGCCAGGACCACCACCGCCCCATTTCTTCAGCCAGGCCCCTCATATGGCAGAAGATGGAGTGCCTCCAGGGGATCCAGGCACAATAGGGAGGAGAGGAAGCACCACCTAATGACAGAATCATACCTGGCTTTGCTGCTTAGGCTGGGGGTGGACCAGATCGCATTCCAGCAATTGACTGCAGAAGCCATGCGATGAGCTCTGGTCCCCAGTCCTGCCTCTTCTACCCCTGAGGCATCCCGCTGCCACTCACAGCCATGCCCCTCCTCTCATCCCACCATGCCTCCACTATCGCCACTGCAGGTGCCACTGCCTCCCCCTGCCCCCCACCACCACCATCATCACTACCAGGGAGAAGGTGGATGGCCACTGGGGATTAAGGCCCTGTGTCTAGGCGGAGGAGGACCTAGGGTTTGCACGGATGTTTGTGCCTTCTCAACAGCACTCCTCAGTGACAATCTGTTGGTCTAAATGTAAACCTAATCTAGCCTGGCTATAGAGTCTTTGATCTTGGCCTATGTGATGGTGATATTTTGTACGCAGATGGCTACCTCCAGTCACATGGTCCATGATCCCCTTCTCTGTGGACACGTAGGGTTCTGTTTAACATTTCACCAATAGATGGTTGCTGAGAAAAGATGCCCCAGTCTCTATATATTTTAAGGCCTTATTTTGTAGTTTTTTTGTTTTGTTTTAGGTACAATTCAAGTCAATGAAGGCATCTTGTGCATCTGCAAGCATTGTGAAGGAAATGTATGAGGTGTAAGGTTTTCACAGTGCCTCCCAAGTAGACATTCCCTCAATGACAGCCCTCAAGTAGACATTCCTTCAATGTAGCTCCCACAATTCTAAAGCAATCATATAGCCAGATATCTCAGACATGATTGTTGTTAGCTTAAATGTAGACTAATACCGCTATGGCGGTGGACTTGCAAAGTCTCACAATGGCATGTTAATGACAGCCAGCATTGATATATGCACTAGTGAAGCATGTGATCCTGTCATCATTATCAGTCTGAGAACAAATATTTGAGTCTCATGTAAGTAACATTGAATCTGGCTGCTGACCCTTGTGTCCTCTCCGTATTAATGGGTATTTTCATCTATTGCTAATATCATGGTTATCTTTTACACCTGTATAGCTGATAGATGTGATATCAATGTTGATAAACAATATCATATGGAGAAGGTGAGAGTACACCTTGACCACTGACGCTGGTCACAGCTAAGCATTTATTGTGAGATAACACATCATTATTAATGTTCATGGCCAGTGAGTTCTCCTGAGAACTAGCTAATAGTTAGTAATGCTTGCAGATGGGAATCAGATGTGTTGGTATATTGTACATGCATGTTGATTATTTTTTTTTATCCTCCTCCGGCTTTTTTTTACCACTTTTTTTCTGATTTTTGCTTTGTCAACACACTGCATGTGGGAAACTGGATTGGATTACACAGTCCAGATGTTTAATCATCTGTTTCATTGAGCAGATCTAGACAAGTTGTATGTGCTGTGCACATTAATGGTTTCTTCAATTAAATGGAGTGATTTCTGATGATCCTTTTTTTAATAAGATTCCGGTTGCAGTGGTTATTATTATTATCTTTTATTTGTATCGCGCCAACATATTCTGTAGCGCTGTACAGGGGATAAGAACAGGGGAAATACACATTTAACAAATTCAAAAGTTAAAGGAGCTTTTTTAAGGCCTTATTTTGTAGTTTTTTTGTTTTAGGTACAATTCAAGTCCATGAAGGAATCTTCTGCATCTGCAAGCATTGTGAAGGAAATGGTGGTGTAGTGACAACATGTGACCCTGGTAGGTGCTATGCATCATGCTTATTCTAGACTATGACATTACACCCTTTAGGTAACCCCTTTTCCCCATAAGCCTCTTGCTCTCCCGGGATCCGCACACACCACACCCATGATATTAATGCACAGTCTTGTCCATTTCTGACTATGCTCTGTGTATGAAATAAAGCTTTGCTATACCATTCTCACCATGTAAATGTGTTGTCAATGGCTGAAGTTATGGGACATCCACATACATCACATTTGTGTCACATTCCTATATCTGTAAACTAATGAGCCCTAGTTACTATGCAATAGATTAATACATAACATAACAATAATAATAGTAATGATAGCATTAGATATCATATAATAATATTTATCATATTTATTAATAATAATAATAATAAAGGGTTAATACGCATGCAAAGCATAATTTGTGATACTGTGATGTAAACATATTGGCCTGATAACAATATGACAGGTAATAATGTAAATTGATGAATAGCAAAACATAATGGGAGGTCACCAAATGGGAATGGGTATACTTCTTGGCACATGACCAACAGCAATGGTGTGGCACTTTCCAGGATGGACCGAGCGCAGAATATCCCTGATGGAGGTAAGTTGATCTACGTGCCTCTGCACAGCCTCCATGTGCATTTGTGGCCCTTCCTGATGAGTTAAAGTAGATTTGTGTGGTGTATGTTACCCTTGTCCCCTTCAGGGTTGCTAAGTGGGGGTGGTGAGTGGGCTTGTGTACCTGAATTAAGCTGTGAGCTATACCATGAAGGGCCACTGTATGTCGGCAGGTCATAGTAGAGAGGTCAGACAAATCACAGTCCACTAGAGAAGGGACTGGGAAACCACTCCAGCATCTTTGCCATGCAAACCTTGTGGATACTCACAGACTGAAGTACTGAATTGTATATGAGATGATCTTTGTATTTTTAGGGTCCACATAAGAGCCTGTGAGTGAAACAGGGTTAATATGTCAGCCATTTGCATGTATTTGTGTTGCAATTTAATGAGGTAGTGTGTGTTTAATAGCTTTCAGCATGTTGCAGCGCGGCTTTTCATATTGGCATATGCATGAACATTACAACCTATGAGGAAAATACATTTTTATTTTTTGCACTATTTCATTTTTGGGAGTTGTTGTGCATGTAATTGTAATGCCTTCCATTGCTTTCCCCATGTTTTTAAGTGCATTGGTTTCTTTATATTGTGATTTGCAGTGTTACAAACTAGTTTGTAAACCCTTTTTGAAACCAGTAAGCTTTGGGCCGGCGTTTGCGGGCTTGAGTGCGGCTTCGTTGTTGAGCGATTTTTGCAATTTAATAGCAATTTTAGTGATTAGAAGTCTCGTGGCCGTGAAAGATCAAAGGCTTCGGGAGGTTGTAAGTTCTGGGTTTAACCATCTCAAAGTTTTCAAGGCCGTAACCCGTAACCCGTTTGGAGCCTGCAAGAAGATGCCAATTGAATAGCAAATTAACTTGTAGCCACACTTACGGGCTACAGTAACATGCTCAATTGAATGAGGCTCTAAGTCTGACCAGTCTAAGTTCTGGTTCAAAGGGGGTGGGGCAATGATAACATATGCAGTTATTGGCCCACCCCTATGATGTTTTTGGGTGAGGTCATTGTGGGAGCTCCAGGAAGGTTTTTCTTTCTTTGTTTAGTCTAATTGGGAATAATATCCCCACTAGTACACTTTTGGTTAAAATGTAACCTTTTTTACTCAGTAATAAAAATATATCCTCCTTTGGAACAGTACAACCTAAACTAAAATATAAAAATACTGTGAAATACCTTGAAACACTTACAATAATGAATATATATATTTACATATACAAGGGACAACCAGACACCAGTACTTTGATATGCACATAATATCATTATAATTGAACTGCTAGAGTTCATCCATTTTGTTCTCCTCTTAGTCACATTTACTAATTATTATAAGAAACTGGTGACATAAAATGTAATCATTTGTAAATAGTCTCAATAGATTACACCAATTTAGAATGTTCAAAATCATCTAGCTTATGTTAAATTGTTAATTCATACATTTGTAGTGTCTGATTATCTCATGCTCGGTTTCCCCACACACTAAAGGAGTGTCGGTTCTATTTATTTTTTTATTTTTTGCATTGTTCAGTTGTTCTTGACTATCCGTGAACTTATGGATCGTAAAACACCAGGACATCTTTATGTGGTCCTGCTGATCCTCTTGTTTTTTTCATGGCAGAGATACTGGGGTGAGTTGCCAGTTCCTTCTCCAGTGGGCCACAGCATACAGATCCCGGTATTCCTAGGTGTTCTCCCATCCAAGTACTAACCTGGCCCAACCCTGCTCAGCTTCAGGGTGGTGTGACCTCTTGGTTCTCCTGACTGGAATTGAACCCAGGTCATAGTGGTGAAAGCACTGACTCCTACCCACTGGACTACCAGGGAACATCAGCTGCAATTCCCTATTCTGCTGGAAACTGGTTATTTAGTATAATACATAACGCCTCTCATTATTAGACCCAAATAATTCTGAGGTTTTACTTTATTATCTCTTTAAGGGCAGAAAAGGCAGAGTCAATGACATCATGGGATGGGGCCAATGAGATCATAGTCCAGCCTGCTTCCAGGCTCCATGATGGCCATGTCCCCTGATAATGTACAGGGAGGTGGAGAAATGCCCTAAGCTTTGCTTATGGGATACTCAGACAAGTTAAAAATTAAGACTACATATTATCTTTTATTTATTTAAAACTGCATAATTATTTTTTATAGTCTCTGCCCAAAAAAACAAACACGTAAGCTGGTATTTTATATGCATTACAGTGGTCCTTTAATATTTGACATATTTCCTTTGTGTCTTCTATTCTTATACTTCATTAGTATAAATTTAAAGGAAATTAAAAAAAAAACAGACTCTTTGTAGGAAGTTATGGGTTGTGTCCCGTCAGTAGTATCTGTTTCATGCTTAGTATATCTTCAAAATAAAACTTAGATTTGGATGATATATTAGTTACTTAGTTGTTAAATATTGAGCAGCATTTCACAAGACAACGAAGCCCAAATATCTTAGTTACGGTGAGAACAAAGCTCAATGTTTAATGCCTGGCATTTTCAGTAAATGCAAGTATAAGGGCTTCCATGAGTAAAGGTTATTTATCTGTATCCGATTAATATCTATGTGTCTTGCTGTGAAGGACTATATGACCAAGCATGAGTAAATTAAAATAAAGCAAATAGCATGCAATAAATCATAGATGACCTGCTCAGTTCATGCAATATAATTCTTATAATGCTGAATAGAAGGCAAGACTGTAGAGTAGTATGTGGGGGTGGTGACTATAGGAATTTCTCTCCTGCTACTAGCATTGTGTTAAATCTTCCAGGAATGTGTGATTTCCTAAACCGTAAAATGTACTAACTTCTGTGAACTCCATAAGTAAACGTATTTCTGCATTGCTTTATTATATAAGGGCATATATATGTATGATGATTAATTCCAGAAGGTTTCTGCTACTGTTGTCTAAAGATCATATTGAAGGCAAATTCCATATATTCAATTTGTACATCTGAACATATGTAGTAATTTTTAAAGGAAGTCTATATACCCCCTACAATGATCTATTCAGATAAAATGAATTGCATGCTTCCAGAAAGGAAATTAATTCTTTGACATTAATGAGAATTTGGCTATATTAGGAAACACTATGCCATGAAAGACTAAAACATGTGCAGTACTCTTATAAGTGAAAATGCATTAGTCCCCCCCCCCCCCTCCAACATCATCCCAAATGCCCCTGATTTAAGACTTTTTGATTTGTTTTGGCTCAGAGTCCAGGAGAAAGTGACAGGACAGACATGAGCTTATTGTGCAGTTTGCTTTCTTTGGCACAAAGTTTATGCATTATGCCATTATCATGTCAGCGGTGCCTCTGAAAGACACCTGTAACAATAAGATGCGTTGACTTCTCTGTCTTTTTTCTTCTTTTTTATTATACTGGACAAGAATAAAAAATCTTATTATTGGATATATGTATTAACTAAATCCCAGTAGCAGGCTGCACTTTCAGATCTTCGACTGCCGATAACTTTTGAATCATTGGCTTTTATGAATCAAGATCATCATCTAGAAACAAAAAGATCAACTCCACAAGAGTGCCAGAAATGTATGCACTGAATGTATGAAACTCTACTCACAGTCTTAACATGTGAAAAAAAGCAAGCAATTTTTCAAGGATATTGCATACAATAGACGATTTGGCATTCATATCTTTAATTTAGCTGAAATAGAGCTGGTTCATACTCTAAGCCAGTAATCTGAAGACAACTAAGTAAAGAAGCGGCCCCTGAAAGTCAGCAGATCATCTATGCACAGATGGTAGTTATATTATGATATGAACGTACAGCACAAAGATTTTGTGCTAAAGGAAAAACTACAATCTGCTAACATCTAGTACACACTTTAAGAAAATCTATCAAACTTGACTCTCACTTGTTACATGTTTTACACTTGAAAATGTATTTATGTTTTGCATGAAAAGGAGTACTGCCATTTAACTTTTTTCCTACAGCAACGTTTTCACAGTCTTGAAACAGTAATGCCACACGCTCCCTCATTCTTTAAAAAGGGGTTTCTCCAATAGGCCCAATGAAGGCCGAAACTTACGTCTGGGGTTTGCTGTTTCTCCTGTTCACGGTAGAATTGCCTGGTATTTCGGGGCTGGGTCACTTTTTTGAGTGAGACCAGACTGATATACTACAGGATATTTCTCCATGTGAGCTAAAAGAGGTTGCTCTCAGAGTGGGTTATCATGTCCATAGAACTAACCTATTGAGGTTAGTTCGTTCTCTGATTGAGCACCTCTGACTTTGTTGTTCTGTTTCTCCAATACACTATTTTTGTCAGCAGTACACTGCAGTCATAAACAAGTGTAGATATATAAAATGGCTGATTGGTCAAAAGCTTTGAGGATGATGACTAGTTTAATAAAACCATTGTCCTATTTCGTTTTTAAACTAAGTGAGGGGGAAATTTAGGATGTTAATATAAAATCCTTATACAGTATCAAATGGTAATTTTTACAAAATTATGTTGAAAAAAAGTTTTTTATTTATTGTAAGAATCAACTGGGATTTATTTATTTATTGTAATGCTGGTGCAATAATCTATGATTAATTAACTGAATATTATTTAAAGAAAAATATGGGCAGAATTACAGTTTTATATCTTGCACTTGTGATTCATTCAAATATAACTTTTATTTGTTCTATTAAAATATGTTTTTTCTTTATTTATATTTTGCATACCGGAAAACAGCACATGAAACAATAAGTTAAAAATAAAGGGTTATATTCACAAAGAGAAATGGAAAAAACCTTTCACACATTATTTTACTGATTCTCTTTGGAATCTTAATATTTAAAAAAATAATGTACAGAGTTATTCAAGCACACTTATAAATAGAGTAACTAAAACTAAGGTTCGTCTTAGGGAACCTAATTATTCTCTGACACGTTTCAAACAATCATTTTTTAAAGAGTTACCAAAAGGTATCAGACACACATGACAGCTTTTTACAGACAAACTCTTTTGAAATTGACTGTTTTTAAATTAAGGCCTGACTCACTTCCGAAAATAGTGATTATACAGAATATAGTGTATTAGTTTGCATTATTTTTGGTTTCATCATGAACATTCAAATGCAAATATTTTAATGCTACAGCACCAGATTTACGTCACAAGTGCTCCTAGGCCCCAAGCCCCACATATATGTGTTTTGGCATAAATGTTTTTAATAGATAGGGCACAATATACCAACTGAGAGGTATAGGAAATATATGTATACAGTATGCCATTAAATGGGTAGAGTGATATAGTTTTAATATATATGTATGAGTGTAGATAAATATACAAGGGTGGCTAAAATATATAGAATGCAGCAATTCAAAAATAAGTATTATTATTACCACTGCTAGACGTTCAATACTTTCTATATAAAATGTTGTGAAAGCAGTAGATCCTTATCACAGGCATCAGAAGCATTTATCAGTACTGGTACTTGTCTCTCCCTACAAATAGGTGCCCGTAGGCAGCTGCCTGCTCTGCCTAATGGTGCTATCCATGACAAATGCTACTGCTGCTGAAAAAATGCGTTTTTGTGGTTTACATATCAAAAAGTAATAGTAACTGATAAGAATCTAGCACTTAACAAGTTAAGTTCATATGCAAGATGTTTGAAATAAAAAAAATATTAATAGGTCAAAATGTATCATAGAAGCCATTTAAAATGATTTCACCAAATGACTGATATCTTGTACCACAATACAGTAAAGCGTTTGGGGTGCAAAAAATCAAACACACTCTGCATAGTCTCTTAATTGTTTGCAAAACCTACAATTGATGCCTTATAACTATGTTATATGCAGTTTTTTTTACGGTCATACATAGGTTTTAACATTAGCTACATACGGTATACAATGATATATGATATACAATGAAAGCAAAGAACAGAAAATAGCAAATTCAGCCAATTGAATGAGGTTATATATGTTTAACACATATATTTCTATGTTCTAAAGTACATGTATTCTTTACCTGTAACTTCCCATTTAGGTGAATACAATAATTACATCCAAAATTATTTTGTAAGGAAAGAGTATGAAGAGGAATTTATAACCGTCAATCATATTTCAGCCAATCAGAAGGCACAAATGTGTGAGCAAATCAAAATGAGAACACCCCTATACCCCATTCTGATTTGCTGAAATCTAATTGACAGCGATTTCAGCCAATAAAAAGGCAAACACATTTTTTATTTCAGATCATGCACGGGAACCTTTATTTGCAGCAGGGAGCTCCTATAGGGAGGAGCTCCGTTAGTAGCATTTTTTTTAATCGAGCGTCAGGATTTTGTTGTGGGGCCTTTCCTGAACCAAAAGACTGATAAACAAGGCATTGATGGACACTGCTGGAGGAGCATATTGGCCAGGTCAGTAGACTCATTAACCCTTTCTTTTTAACAGGCTGTAATTTTTTTTTTTTATAGGACGTCAGGATGGCGGAGCCTTTCATGGCCCAGAAGAGTGAAGATCAGGCATCAGGGATCACTGCTAAAGGGCCTTTATTTTTTACAGGTTGTAAGTCTTTTTTATTTTGATAGTGTTTTTTTTATTTTATGTGTAAGTCTTTTTTTTATAATTCTGTAATGCTTATTTATTTTCAAGTAATTAGTAGTTTGTTTTTTTGGGTACTTAGTGAGGTTTTTTATTTTCTGTAATGGGGGTGTTTTTATTTGTTGTATTTAATTGGGTGTTAGGGATTTTATTAGGTGGTTAGGTAGGTAGTGTAGGGGTTAATAGGGTAGGGTATGGGTTAATTGGGCATGGTAGGGGTTAACAGTGTAGTGTAGGGGTTAATAGGGTAGTGTTGGTTGTTAATAGAGTTGGGAAGGGGGTAATAGGATAAGGAAGGGGTTAATAGAATAGGGTAGAGGTTAATAGGATATGGGTTAAATAGGTACAGTTAGGGTTAATTAGGTACAGTTAGGGGTAATTAGGCACAGTTAGGGTTAATTAGGTACAGTTAGGGTTAATTAGGTACAGTTAGGGTTAATTGGGTACAGTAAGGGGTAGTTAGGTATAGTTAGGGTTAATTAAGTACAGTTAGGGTTTATTAGGTGCTGTTAGGGTTTATTGGGTACAGTTAGAGTTAATTAGGTACAGTTAGGGGCTAAATAGGACTAGATATGGATAACTGGGTCTAGATAGGGTTAAGTGCTTAGTGATAGGGTTAATTACTTAGAGGGGGTCGATTACTTAGAGGGGGTTAATTACTTAGAAGGATGTTAATTACTTAGAAGGATGTTAATTACTTAGAGGGGGAGTTCATTACTAAGAGAGGGCGTTAATTACTTAGAGGGGGGTTCATTTAGATTTATCAGTTTATTGGGGTGGATAATAGTGTAGTAAAAAAATTAATGTGAGGCTGATTATACCAACAGTCCCCACTTTGGTAGCGCCAAATAAAAACAAGCCCAGAAAAAAAAAAAAAAAAAAAAAAACAATAACCACCAAATAGTCTCTGTATAACAGTCAAAAATGTCATCTGTGTCAATTTTTCACTAAATTTGTAGAGGAAAGCAGAGACGAGATGGATACATAAATTGAGTACATTAGTCTCTGAAGGGTTAAATATTGACATAGATTTGGCGGCCTTTTTTTAGAGTTTGATTAATACTAATTATTTAGTAGAGGATTTGTAATAATATATTTTTATTATATTATTTTAAACATCTATAGTATACATTTTATATTATAATTTAACTTTTTAATTCAGATATGAAGAATACAAAGAGACTTTATAATATGGGGTAGTTTTGAGAAGTTCTTCGAAGTATATATATTGCTTAGGTGTTTTTATCCTTATCCTAGATTTATTTATTTATTATTTCCTCCATATATATTTAGAAGGAGGGGTTGATTTGGATATGTATAAGCTTTGGATGAGTACAGATTTTTAAATTTTTATCTTTTGTTATAATAGACCTTTTTGGTGAATTCAATCGTGGTTATATTTGGATATTGTTGAGATATTTTTTGCTATATTTTTTGGTATTTTTATATAACCCATAGGATTTGAATATATAATGTCCTTGAATTTTATCGGATGCTTCCTGTATACAGATTGTATTTCTTATATGGCTAACACAATGTAAGCTTTGGGTCTGTCTATAGCTAATAGAAATATTAACTAATTATTTAATTAACTGATCTTCTAACTGATTTGTTTATGTATGTACTGCCCTGTATATATTTAGGGTTTCAGGGCTTTGATTTTTATAGTTTATTTGTTATTCTCTTTTTCTGGTGTGTCTCCTCATCACACTTTGGGCGTAGTGCCTCTGGGAGGAATGCATAGTGTGACCTGTTTCCATCGGGTTCGGGACCGGAAGTGACGTCATACGATATGCCGGATGTGACGTGGATCAGGAGCACCGGAAGTGACGTCACAGAGGTGGCAGCATGCGGAAGTGACGTGGTCCGGGCACGCCGGAAGTGATGTGTTTGCGGCGCCTGATCTTTCTCTTTTTGAAGTCTTGAAGATTTAGTGTAGGGCAGTGCTTAGACTTGGAGGACCCTCATGGCACTTATACTGTTAATGTCAGGGTTAATTATTGCCCCATAAGGGTCTATATAGACCCATATAGGACTGATGGGGTTATTTAATGGCTAATGGGGGTCTGTATAGAGTTTAAACATTTTAGACAGGGGATAATTAGAATTGTAAAATTTTAGGTGCTGCAGGGGGTCCCGATTGGGACCCCCGCAGCAAGTGTTAATGTGGGGACCATGCATCATGGGGTTCATGTGGGGACCCCACAGCATAGGGGGGTTAATGTTAGGTGCCACGGGGGTACTTGCAGTACCCCCCCTGACAGAGATTAACTATATGTGTGCTGCGGGCCCTTTAAGGACCCGCGGTAGGAAATTTAAATGTTTAATTGCTGCAGGGGTCCCGATCAAGACCCCCGCTGCAAGGGTTAAAGTGGGAATCCTGCATCATGGGGTTCATGTTTGCGACCCTGCGGCAAGGTTTCATTCAGGGATCATCATGATGACGATCTCTGTTTCCATTGGTGGTTTCTACGGCCTTGCTTAATTGATCATGTTCATGACCATAACTTGCAGCCTTGCCGAATTGAATAGCAGCGCAAAAGTAGACCAAATGAAGCCAGCAACTCAATCGCAGGCATTTGGCTGTCTCGAGTTGCGAGGTCCGAATTGAATGAGGTTCATAGTATTTTTTGGGATATTGTACTCTGCATGTTGGCTAATACACATGGAGCAGTAACTGGCAAAAAGCCAAGTTCCATATTTCTTTTGCATAAATAATCTATGTTCTCTAGGTGTGATCTTTTGTATAAAATAAACTAAAATGTAGGTGTAACTTACACTTTAATAGCTTGATGACAGAAGTGATTAAGCAATACCATAATGCAAACATAGGGCCCTATGTTAATCCCCTCTATCACAATTACGAATGACATAGTAACAAAGTAAATCCTACCTAACTATGCTATTCCCCCATCCCGAAAAGATTGTGAGAGAACTGTTGCAAGTGACTATGGCATTACAAAGCCGAAAAACAGGCCACAAATCTCTATTAATTTTTGCTCTGCTAAAATATTACGAGTTACTCCGTTAGTCTGATTTTACGGGATCACTTGCAAACCAGGGCAGTGCCATAACTACAAAAAGCTGAATGAAATATGAAGTTTTTTTTAATTCCACTTGCACGTGATTATACTCATTATAATAATCCTGATGTTCTCATTTCCCATTGGCTCCTAAATTTTTCATTTGTAAAGTTTGGTTTGGGCACATCCCACATTAAAAAATCTCTTGCGGATAAGACATTATTTATGGATATGGGCTGAGTGCTGTAATGTGGAGGAGCTAAAGATTAACATTGATGTGTAACGTAGGAAAAAAAAGCTCCCACCAGACCGATGTACGGGTATACTGCAAATTACACAGCCCGATAAACATAGCTCGATAGTTCAGGTTGCACCAGACAATGTACAATAAACTGACAGCCAGTTGATTCACTTAAATACTGCAGACATCTACAGCCTTATTAAATTGTGATTTGGCCAATTGAATAGGGCTCTATATAAGCACATAGCATCCATTTTTTTTTACAAAATGTTTTTAGTTAATGAACTTCTATCCCAAAGCAAGGTCTTCAGTAAATAAAAAATGTTGTAAAAAAATATGCTATGTGCTTATATAGAGCCATATTCAATTGGCCAAATCGCAAATTAATAAGGCTGATGGTGTTTTACCTTTTTCTTGGGCATTTAGTTGTTTAGGATAAGTCCTGAGATAAACATCTACCTTAGTGAAAACAGCAGAAAAAAGAACAATCAAAGAAGTGAAAACAGCAGAAAAGAAGAACAATCAAACCTAAGACAACATAATTTTTGCTCTGCATCATGTGGAACAGTATGAAATAAATCAACATTACAGCACATTTGCTATGTTTTGAAACTCCTCCATTTTCTCAATCCAATGTTTGTATAGTTTATGATGTTCACAAAATTCTTGGAAGTTTAGTAATTTGTAGATAAAACGTGTATGAGATATGATTGATGCTCATATACGCACACATGAAAATGTTTACTGCTGCAGCAGAAAAACTGGATACATACAGTGAAATGATGCTTGGCATCAAGGCAATGTTTCATCAATCATAATAGGTAAAGCAATGGGTCATTTTGCCTTATGCTTATGGGCCTGCCAATATAATAAAAAATTATATATATACTAGCGAATTGCCCATCAAAAAATGACGGCAATGAAATTGTAAGTTAGCTAATGCTGTTTGGTGTGTAGTACTGAAATATATAATACATTAATAAATGAATATACTTTACCTATTTTGAAGCATTGTATTGAAGAGCTGCAATCTGTTTTGATGTTGCTGCAGCATTAGTGGTGTTGAGCTGCTGTGTAAGCGTGATGAATGTGTGCAGTGTAATAGTGTGCGTGCGCGAAACCAAACCGTTAGCGTAGTTGTGTACTTCCGCATTGGCGTAAAATGGCGGGTAATGTGTGGTATGCGTGTTAACGGAATATCCGTAGGTCGTTTGTGGTGTTTTGCGAGTTTCTTGTGGTGTTTTGCGTGTTTAGAGTGCTGTAGCCTCGTTTTCGTTTTGTTCGGCGGCCATTTTTTCTCTTGCTTAGCAAATTTTTTAGTGTTCAAACTCTTTTATTTTTAGTTAAATAAAGGTGTAAGTTGGTTTTTTGAGCTTTTTATGTATGTGCTGTGTGTATTTTTTGTGTTTTGAATTTTGTAATGTTCGCGAGTTGCGTGCGATTGTTGCGAGGTCGTAATGTGTGGTAACGTGTCTCGTATGTTGTTTGCGTTGCGAGGTAAAGTTTGTGAGGGTCGTAGTTGGTGTGTCGGGTTGTTTGCGTAGTCGCGGTTGTTGTGTGGTTGTTTGCGTTTGAACGTAAATTTTGCGAGGGTCGCAGTTGCTGGCAAGGAGCGCCTTCGGCTCTCCATGCCAGCAACTGAGGCCCTCGCCCGCATCCCTCGCTACACGAGAGACGCGGCTCGCTGCGCGAGCCCGCAAGTGTTAGCAACAACTCGTACGCTCACAACTATATATGTGATATATATATATATATATATATATATATATATATATAATTATGGATATAAATTATGGATAGAAGCTTTAATGGGAAATACATTATGTTTCATAAATCTGGTAATGCATGGTCAAGTTTAATTTTGCTATTGTTTGTGTCCCCTGTTCATATAATCTGGGGGGGGGGGGTTGTTCCCCCCATCCCCCCAGTTCCTATGCCCCTGCTTATGCTTTTTTTTAACCAATGATGGGGGGAGGGTATTCCTTAAGCATAGCAGGGACTGTATCTTGCTTCACAGTGCTTGAATATGTTGTCATTTCCAACCCTCTTCAAACTTTGTGACAGCGTATTAATATTGCCCAATAGCAGGTTATGGAACCCAAGGGGGTATTTAGATATTTGGGGTTTATGCTGTCCTATGCCAGTTCAGATGTCCCCCCCCCCCCCATGCCAGTTCAAATGTGTTCCCCCTCCCCAGTGACCCAGTTACTACTCCTCCCTTCCTCTTGCTATATTCCAATCATAAGTTGACCACACACCTATATAGAAATGATTTGTGTATATGTGTCTATGTAAGTATACAGAAAGTGCCATGTAAGCTTGCAGACACAATATTCTCTGCATATAGACATTTCTTTGCATATTACATGGTCGACTACAGCAGCCTGCTGCACCCTGAATGCTGTCTTAGGCATGGGCCTCGTGGGCTTGGGCTGAAAACACCCATAATGGAACCTCTTCTTTCAATCTAGAGAGTTCTCTACAAACTTGAGTGAAGTGGCATCTTGTAATAAGATATAAACTGGATGTGTCTATATGTCTTTTAACATGTTCTGCATCATACCCTAAAATGTGGAATATTTTGCTTTTAAATAAAACAGGATGGGTCTATAAAACTGCTGTTTCTCATATCACAACACATAATCCCTTTTATGATTTATATAACTTGTTAGAAAGAATGCAGATAATTTGAGTTTATGTCTAATTATGATACCTGGTTAATAAGGAAATCCGATATTTATTCAAGTATATTTACTACATTTACATCTTTCTCATTAGGTTGACATTTAAATTCCCATGTTATTCTTTGAAACCTATTTTTTTAGAATTACATAGGGATTTTCACATTAGGAAGCTCACACCTTAGTGAAAATAACTTATAATTGTATAATGTAGCTACAATGTTAAATCAATATACATTTACAGATGCTATTCAAAAGATAACTTGTTTTGCAGTACACTGCAACATTTAATATAGAGTGGTTAAAATAATAAAATGAATGAAAAACTGATAAATGATCTGCTTTTTATGTCACTTCAACAGTATGGAAAATAAAAAAACTTCAATCCTGCTGTCATGTGGAAAAGTGCACATAGTCATTATAGGTTACAATACCACATACAATGAAAATTAAGTAAGGCATTTGTGGGCAGTATTACAAAAAAATAACCTTTTTTTCTATAGAACTGTAACTGGGTCAGTCAGCATAACCCTTAATGTAACATCACACTATATTTAAATGATTGCTGTAGTCATATATTTAAAAAACAATGCTCCCTTGAAGAACTAAATGAAGATCTTTTAATGGTAATATAAAAAGAATACAGCATTTAATGTATTACCATTTTAATACAACTATTCTCCAGTGCATGGTATCATTTTAGTTTCTACATTTGGCATCTAAAACTTCCAGCACTTTAACTGTGGATAATGAAAAGCTTTATAATTACACATGCCCTGAGATAGAAGCTGCAAGAAGCATCCCAGTAAATAATTGGAATCATGCAGTAAACAAAACGCATAGAAAAGTAAAAAATGTATAGGGTGTTTTTATTTATTTTTTTACTTTACAATAACATTTTGCCCATTATCAAGTTTAGTTATTCAACTTATAGAAATAAATTGAACACAGTCTTAGTTCAGGAATTTGCATCTGGCAGTAAACTCATTTTACAAGAATGGGTCATTTAACCTCACATAGAAATAAATTAATAAACGTATAATATTTACAAGAAAAAAATGTTTCTTGTTTCTTGAAAGATAAGTATTGGTATGATATGGGCAAAAACTTGTGAGCCCCTAGAATGGCATTGGAAGTTTAAAGTGCCTGCTATAAGGCAAAAACAAACAAAGCAGCAAGTTGACCTACAAGAAATCCCCTACTAGCCAGCTCCTTTTATTTATAGCTCTAGTTGTCAGAGGCAAGACAAAAGCAGCAGTAAGAAGCCAATGTCTCCCCCCTGCTCCTCCATGCAGCCCCTCCCCAGCTGGCTGGGAATGTCCCCCTGACTCACAGAAGGGGGCAGGCTTTAGCATCACCTTCAACAAGTAGAAAGCATATTGTCAGGTCTGAGGAGGATTATGTCATTCCAGCAGAGGAATTATTTTTTTCTTTTTTTTTAACTTTTGAAAGTGCTTCCTTATGGGGCTGATTGACAGCATGCACTGGGGAGACAGACTATATAAAGGAGTCTGAGCACTTCTTCCATACCATTCTAGACAAGGCTCCTCTTTAAGTAAAGCTGGCCACTGGTGACTTTAAATTTGAACTTCCAAGCCATTGTAAGGGTCCCTTTTGTTATCTATCTTTTGGACATTTTTAGTTTTTTTTATTTATTTTGGATTGGAAACATAACAAGGCAATAAGAATTTTGCACCTTTTCTCCCAGTAACAGGTAATGTAATGTAATTACTTTTAATGCATACTATGATTTAAGTTAAATCATAATGCTTTTGAATATTACATTATATATATATATATATATATATATATATATATATATATTTGTTATATATTTATATATATATATATATATATGTGTGTAATTTCCTTTTATATCAGGTGTGTATAAGGTTTAACCTTCACTTTTATAATAGTTTATGACTGATAATAATGTATGAGGGATTATTTCTGTTTAACCCTTCTCATTACCACAGTAAAGTGTTTTAGGATAGACATTCCTCTAATATATATGAGTGCAGGTCATCATTTTTTAGCTTGTGTATTTGGTGCATAATTTTTAAGTTTGACTTTTGGTGCAAATGTGCAATCTGTTTCTTGTGATAAAATGTATATATATATATATATATATATATATATATATATATATATATATATATATATATATATATATCCCACTGCTGTATGCTTTTGTTCTGCTTAGGATTTTAAGTATTTTGTTCAGTAGGCAGTTTTAGGAGAAACCATGCAGAAACCTTACACCTTCTGTGTTTGCTCATCTGGAATCTGTTTTGTTCAATGCTAGGAGAGTTTTACAACAGTTACTGCAATTGTATGAAGCCAAAGTAGTTTCCCAGTGATCTTCTGTTGTAATTCAGTGTAGCACAATCTTGTATATTCTATTACAGCCTTTCTAAGTGTTATAAATGATGCCCTTTTCACTATTGTTGATGGAATGTGTTATTAATGTGATTGATTGCAGAACCATTTATAAATGCATTTCTGCTAGAAATATTTGCACATGATTTATTGCATCATATGCCCCATTCATATTAAAGTCCCATTGGATGATCATAGGGGCTATTAGGCTGTGCAGGAGCTTGTGCTCCATAACTGGCCCTAAAGGGATGCAGGGGGAGTCTGCTCTGCTCCCAATGGCTGTAAATGGTCTGAACCCCTTTAACATATATTAAAATACATATTATTTATATAATTTAACATGCACATTTTAAACATCAGAATATATGAAAATATAAACAATTAATATAGTTTTCTTGATACATTTTAAACATATGTATGGCATTAGATATGATCAGTTATTAACCATCTTTTATGGGACTTGCTGTTTGGCTTGTCTACAAGTTTGCTGTTTTGCTTGTACCTCAATTGCTCTCAAAACATTTAATATTGCTTTAACTATTTATTTGAGTATATAATTACTTCCACAGATTGCGGTGCTCTGGAATATGTAGAGCAATAATATAAAGAAAATTCCAAATTATTTTGGTATTTTAAGAGTTAAAGAATGAATATTAGTACACTGCCCTGGGTACTGAATTTTTCATTTGTATAGATGGAATGCTGTGTATGTAGGATTCTTTTCTGCAAGGTTTCCTGCTTCTTTGAAAATATAATGTTTAAACATGAAATGTGCATACATTGCATTTTTTGTACAACGTTTTGGGGTTTTCCAGTCATCCTTAGTAATAGATGTGTATAATCTGCAGTTATTAGGCATTTTTCTGTCTTTCATGTCAAAATACATATTAAATTGGCAGTATTCACATTTTTTATGTTAAAGCAATTTTTTTGCTCCCAATTTGTCAACATTCAAAATACATGTGCAAACATCAGTAAAGCAAATCTTTAGCCAGAAAATATAATTTAAAAACACATTTACCTCATTAATGGCCACTGCGGTACCCCTACCTACTTCTCTTATTGTCCTGAACTTGACTGAAAGGAAGTGGAAAATCTCAACTGTGATAACATTGCTTAAGCTGTCTTGGTAAGGCTTGAATAATGTTATTGCGTTCGATAGGAGGAAGAGTGGTACAGTACTCACCAATAATGAGGTAAACCGTGTTTTTAAGTTATATTACCTGCCTAAAGATTGTATTTGCTGCTGTTTGCACATATATTTTTAATGCTAATTAATATTGAACTAAAAATAGGCTTAACATGAAAATTGCTTTCACTGGCCCTTTAAGGATAATATCACACCCCATGACCTCTGGTGGGCATTAATAGCAGTTGTTGGTAGATAAAGGAATAGAGTGATTTAGGCAAGTCGGAGGAGAGCTAAAATGTGCCAAGCATGTTTTCTTGGAACACAGGAAAAAGTGAAAACTCTTTAGTTATGACTTGATGACTCACTGAAGATTGCAGTCTTTGAAGTCTTCATTATTTTTAGAACAAATGCTCAGTTCTGAAAAAAAAAATGCACACTAACTAGTCTATTATTGTATTAATAATTATATTACTGATTTTAATATGTGAAAATTACACTGATATCAACTGAACAAATCTGTTCTAACAAATAATATTCAAAGGAACATCGACAATGGAATGTGTGGCTTTACAGTGAAGTCTTAGATGGTATTTCACTAGATACCAGCGAATAGATTCAATAAGTTTATTTTTTCTTTTTTGGGAGGGGTTGACTACAAAAAAGCCACAATTTCTGTGCTTTACTCTCGTTTCCTTTTGCAGCCTCGGAAAACCTTAATTAGTCTGGCCACGTATCTCCCATCTCCTTACTCAGATGGTTTTCATATAGTTGACCCAGACAGCACTCTGCTAGAAATAGTAGCTTAACAGTTCAGTCCTGATTATTCCACATACATTTTTACATCCTACTTCTGAAAGTAACATGTTTCCTTCAGTCTACATCTGTTAAAAAATACTGTGGCTTCAGAAGGAACACCTAAAAATAATTTGATGGTCAAGATTTTTTTTTAAACATGTGACAAAATCATATAGATCCTTCAGTGGAGGCAAAGACCACCAGAGTGTGAACTCTTTCCTTGTAGTGTCTTTATTATCAGTAACTGTAATTCTCTGTGCACAGTCAATACAACTACACTATTTGTGGAGTCCGGTCACCATCATACACCCATACTGTGCAAATAATTGAATGTTCTTTGTCAGTGCTCTCTAATTTTAGTGTGAAAGGCCCAATATTAATTGGTTAGTGAGCTGGTGGGCCGAATATGAAATAATACCTTTAAATGATTATCTAAATATTTAAATTAATATATGTATATAGATGTATAGTATAAGACAATTACAGATGTGAGACTTTATATATGATATCTCTTGCGATTAAACTGTCCCTAGTGTTTTATTATACAAATGCTAAATCTTTTGAAGACAGTGGGCACAGAAAACAGGTGGCTTGCCAAATCTGGAGCATTGATGGCCAACTGGACCGCACTTCTTTATGTATTACTGAATACCACCATATCCTTTGTCTGCAATACCACTGTATCATAACTACTAACTGTCCCTCATTTGGAGGGATAGTTACTCTCATAAGGAAACATTTTTCCATACCTTTGACCTTCCCTCTTTGATTAAAGGTTCAATGTTTAAGGACAATCTTTCTTTTACAACCTAAACTTGGGAACCTTTTAATTTACTGGTTCCTTTAATTGAAGGATGATCAAGAGATTAATTGCATCTCCAAACCATGGTCAGTTAGCTTCTGGCAAATGTTGGTGACATAAGCGAATAGTGCATTTATTTAACATTTTTGAATGATTTTAGGAGATTTCTTTTTAATGTCTATTTCAGTGTACATGATTTCTATGTATTCATAAATCCTGTTAGTTTTTGTTATCTACAGTTAATTACTAAAAATATGTAACACAATATGTAATCCTATATAGATTATATACACTCCAATATTGATTAAAATGATTTCAAGCATATGGTTGCTTGACAATATGCCAGCTGGGTGGCCTTGTTTTCCAGATAAAGTGCACAGTTTATTTTAGATTTGATGTTAGAACTAACTTGGCTCATATGCAATGCTAAGTGGCTTCCTTTGTTATAATTTAACACGTGTACTTGTGTGTATTTGCCAAACTTTTTGTAGCAGGATGTACCGTAATCAGTTTGGCTTGAAAATGTGTCTCCTCATATTACTGCAACTCTCTAAATTCTTTGTCCCTTTTTAGAGGCATTTTAAATTATAGCATTAACACTTCAAGTCACATTTTAGGAAATACAGGAAAACAATGTTGACTCTATGTTTACCAACAGAGTAAAGTTATGATTATTTCTGTAATTTAAATGTCTTAAAATTATACTTCAGACCAGTGGTTCTGAAGCTATTTGATGGTGATGAATGTCTTCCTTAAACTGGCAGAGATCCTATTTGAGATCCAGAACAATCTAAATGGTGCATGCTATGATCAGGGCTTTTATAATTCACACCAGTTAAAACAGAAAACATCCTAATATAGTGTAGTTCTTTGATACTCTATCTACAGCTATTACTAACTAGGAACTTGCCCGTCAAAAATGACGGGAATAAAATTGACTGGTAATGCTGTTTGCCACACAATGTGAGGCTTTTGCTCCTCTGAGCACCTTCGGCGCTCATCGCGAGCCCCATGCCAAGCGCCTTTGGCGCTCATTGTGTGGCTCGCAATGAGCACCTTCGACACTTATTGCGAGCCTCCCCTGTGTAGTTCAACTTTCCTGCTTTGCACTGCTCACCTTCGCAGCTTATTGCAAGCCTTTCCTCACACCTACTGTACGGGCCGCTCATTGCAGGTTTTGTTAAAGTGCAACTTTTGTGCTTGGGAATGCCATGTGTCTCTTTCCACCATCTCCCCCCTGTCCCTTCCCTGCGTCTTTCTCCTCTGTGTGTCTGCTGTACGTTTGCGTGTTACGCCCTGACTGCCGTTGATTTTATTTTCAAAGTCCCGCATGCCTGGCATTGTCAGTGTAAGTGTTACTGTCTTCGCCGTTGTGTATTTTCTAAGTGCCACGTGCCTGGCTTTGTTCAGCCTCGTTTTCAGCCAGTTTCAGACTTTTTTAGGTTTTCCGGCCTCAGTTTTTTTCCTAGCTTAGCTGATTTTGGATTGATGAAAAACACCAGATATGCCTTAAATTCACTTGCAACCTCACTCCCAGGCTTCCTGGTTCTCCCCCTGTGCTGTGTGTGAGTGTGTTATTTTTTTTTTTTATTATTTAGCTGTTTTTTCTGGTTTTTAGAGTTACACTCTTGGCTCGCAGTTGCGAGGGTTGCAGTGCAATGAGCGCCTTCGGCACTCATTGCAGCCTAAGTCCCACATGCTTCATTGCAGCCTAAGCCCGCATGCCTCAACTGCTCGCTTCACGAGGTTAGCAGTGTAATGAGCGCCAGTCGACTGCTTGCCTCACTTCATGAGAGACGCAAAAGGGTGACCAGCATGCATGCGTCAACGGCTCGCTTCGCAAGGCTCGCAAACGACGGCTCACCTTGCTTCACGAGGGACGTAAATGCGTGACCAATATTGCAAATGTTATGAACATCGCACAACTATATATATACTAGCCACTTGCCCGTCAAAAATTACGGCAATAAAATTTTAATGCTGGCAATGCTGCTTGCCACCCAATGTGAGCACCTTCGGCGCTCATTGAGAGCCTCTCCCCTTGTCTACTTCCTCCCTTGTGTCTCCTTTCCCCCCTCCTTTCCATCTCTTGTGTCTCCTTTTCTCCCTTCTCTCCCTCACTTGTGTCTCCTTTTCCCTCTCCTCTCCCTCACTTGTGTCTCCTTTCCCCCTCCTCTCTCTCACTTCTGTCTCCTTTCCCCCCTCCTATCCCCTCACTTGTGTCTCCTTTCCCCATCCTCTCCCACCCTTGTGTCTCCTTTCCCCCCATTCTCTCCCACCCTTGTGTCTCCTTTCCCCCTCCTCTCCCTACCTTGTGTCTCCTTTCCCCCCTCCTCTTCCTCCCTTGTGTCTCCTACGGGTGCATGGTTTACGGTTTAGGTTTTCGGCCATGTAGCTGTGGGCTTGTTCAATTGAAGCGATCTGTAACTGTTGCAGCATGTATGAAGGCAACTGCAGGCTTGCAACTGAATGGAGGCCTTCATTTTTATGCCCTTTGAAGCTATCCAATCTTCAAATGAACTAAAAGTTAACCTCTAGGTTTTCTACAATATGTTATCTTGGTTTATGCACCCTTCAAAACATTGATGGGCAACAGGTGGCCTGGGGCCTCATTTGACCCTCACCCAATTCTGAAATGCCACATATTGTGGACTAGATTGGTAGAGGATATTCCTCTTCAACAATACAGAGCATGTTTTATCTCTCCATAACGAGCAAATCACTCTTTCTTCTCTGCCAAAACCCATATTTAATTTTCTGTACCCCCATTACCAATTAATCCACCCCACCCCTCTCTCCTATAATGATTTTATACTATGTGTAAAACAAGAAGCTAAAAGCCAATGTGGAACACTTTTAAAGACTCAGGGACCATATATGCACGCTTCAAGTGAAAGAGGTTGCCTGCTAATAGTTTAGAAACATGTCAATATTTTCAAATATTACAGTGCCTGTCCATAAAAATATTTGGTTTCTGCACCTCTTTTCTATAAATCCATTTGGTCATCAAGGATTTTTGTGAATGGCACTGGACCCTAGACAGGGCTTGTGGTGGTTCCACAAGTGCTATTTAGGGTTCTTAGCATGGGAAAAACATATTGTACTTGCTTACCTTTTTTAAAATAAATGATGTACTGTTGGTAGGATTTAATCTAACTTTGTTTATTTATACACCAACAATGGACAGACAGTGGCAATTGATCTACAAAAGTTTTGCTACTTTTTAATCAAAATTCCATAAAAGCCTAGCTCATTCCTGCACTAGAGCAAGAAAGTTTTGATAAAATCTTGACTACTAACAAAGATTGTTTTCTTAAGCCTCAAGTGAACTCTTTTTAGCATTAGATGAAATAAAAAAGGATATGCATGATGTCATGATTTCCTTTTTACGGTAATTCTTTTGGCTGAAGTCAGTGATACTTTTTTAGTTAATCAACAGAAAAGTTCACATATCACAGATGATGAACAGAACTTTGAAAACCTAATAGCGTTCTTCTAATAAAAAAAAAAGTTTAAATTATTAATGACTACCGTAATTCATTATGGGTATATGTGAAGCAACCACTTGAAAGCTTGTTTTACTCATTTGGCACCTTAAGTCCTCTGTGGAATTTAAATAAATGGCCATGCCCTTAATCTACTTTTACACATTTTGCTAATAGCCATTTCTGTTTGCTAAAGTATTGTTTTCTGTACATCATGGACCACTGTAGTGCTATATGTATTAATCTATTTCTACAAATAGCAGGGGATCTAGCCTTCAGAGAATGGGTTCAGATGCTTTCATTGAAAATTTGTATTCCTTTAGTGCCAGTATTTTATATAGGAATAATGGAATACTCATCAGTCTACATTCCCTTCTGGGGAATATGCTAAACAGACAAAGCAAAGGTAGTTCCCAGTATACACTGGGCTACAGTGTCCCTTTAATAGTATGAGACATATATGTTTAGTACACAGACACATACAGATATATATATATATATATATATATATATATATATATATATATATATAGTTCACCACAACAATCATTTATAATATGGTGGGCAAAAGAGCGATAGAAGCCCTCAACCGTACAGTAGTACAGTAAATAAATAGTATATCTGTGTTCACATATGTCTAAAACAAGATAAAAAAAACTGCTTCCAGCTCAACAAAAACAGTTATTCCACTGAATTCTGGGAAGCTGAGTTGGAACATGCAAATGTGCCCACAAATGTGAACACAGAGTTGGGACATTCAAATGTGAACACAGATGTACTATTTATTTACCATATATATCACATATATAGTTCTCAGCAATACGGATCGTTGCTAACGCTTGCAAACTTTCGAGGGGCCGCATTTGCGGAGGTGGAGGCTCCCACGTCGGCTGCAATGAGCCGAAGGCTTTGCGGAGGTGGAGGCTCTACGGCGCCTCACAACAAAAAAAACCATAAAACACGCAATGACTAAATACGGACTTAAACAAAAGAATACGAGACGCGGGACTTAGAAAAAAAATTACGAACACGCAAAAATACGAATTTAACGGCCGAACACAGCATAGCGAAAAACATAAAAACATTAAAAAAACACAAAATACAGACAAAAAAAAACATTACACACAGCAAGGGGAGACAGCCAGGTTGCACGCAAATTTAAGTCCAATTTACAGAGTTTAGACACTCGACAATACCCTAAGCGACAGAAAAATGGCCACAGAAAAATGGCCACAGAAAAAAACGAAAACGAGGCTACACGAACCCTAAACCCGCAAAACACCACCAAGCACATCCGACTTTTACAAAAACCCATACAAGGGAAAAAAGACATTATTAGCAAGAACGCAAAATCATCCACACTCACGTACCACATACACAATTGCCGCCATTTTACAACACTAACTTAACGGTTTCCCCTCATGCACGCAGCCTATTTACACTACACACTGCACACATTGCTGACCTCAGCTCAACAACACTGCAAATCTACATTGTATGCTGCAGGAACATCAAAACAGATTGTTAGCTCTTCAGCACATTGCTTGCTGCATATATTAATTACAAATAGGTAAAGTATATTAATTTATGATTTCATTAATTAATTAATTATCATTAAACAAAATCTACAGAAATAAAAATAAAAAACACACCACAGTATCGCAATAAACGACAAAGACCTTCACTGCGTGCCTCACAAGAAGCGCCAACGGTACTCATAGGACACAAAGTACACTGGGGGAGAGGCTTGCAATAAGCGCCAAAAGGAAATCAGTGCGGACCTTACAATATGCGCAAAATCACCTCTGATAACAAAAAATACACCACAAAGGCGCTCAGTGCGAGGCTCGCAATGAGCGCCGAAGGATCTCAGACGACCAAAACACTTACTGTCTGTGGCAAACAGCATTACCTGCCTTACAATTTTATTGCCCCATCATTTTTGACGGGCAAGTCGCTAGTATATATATATGTGTGTGTATGCGTCTTGCTGATGAATATAAAACATGCTTTGCATTCTCTGCTTGTTTTGTCGACATTATCAATTGACTGGTATTTTTATTTTTGTCCAAATGAAAATAATTACTTTTACATAGTTGGGATTATGTTATGCTTTTCCACATTTCTGTCTGCAATATTACCAAAGTAAACAATTCTGTATTTGAATTTACATAAATACCTGCTAAAAACATCAGCCATGTAATAGACAAAACAATTTATAACCTGAGGCTAGTGTTAAGTGAAGTTCATGTTTTCACAAAATTCTTATCTCTAGTTCAGTCTTGTTGTTCCAAAAAAAGCATAGTCTTTATATATATACATATATATATATATATACCACAGTGTTTAGTTTAACAGTACATACTTTGCATCTCTTAAAACGTAAGCCATCTTAAACAGGTGCCACGATTGCAATTTGGTATACTTTTCTCACAACAATATAAAAAGGAATATCAGCTATATATTAGATAACAGAACTATTTACAGTCCTTCCTAAACTAAAGGCTGTGGTTTGAATACATTTTTACACAAATATGTGAATCTAATAGTTGAGTTGAGCTAAACTTCAGAGGACAATCTCTAATGTGTATCTTATGATAACATGTAATCATTTAAATAAAATGGTGTCTTTGTGTCTTGTGATATGGAATCCTGTTCTTCTGTGCATATCCTAATCCACAGACTCATGTCTACTGTATTTCACAGAAACAAATACCATTTTGCACAACTTATTTATGTTTCTCAACCAGTGAAGATCCAGGTTGAACATGTCATGCATCCTGAGAGTCACCACTTGGAGATCTACCACTAGATTGAAATCTACCTTGGTTGGTGCTTAGCTTAAAGCAAACTGACCAGTTTTTGTTTGAACCTCCTTAATGACATATTCATTCTTTCCATTGAAGTGTGTTAACATTTTGTCAAACTCCTGCCATATGGCATTAAGATAATTATTCAAGTAGGTGTTGAATGTGCGCTAACAATATAATCCTGCATCATTCTACATTACAGTATTTTTTTTTCATTACATTTATTATATGTTGATATCACAAACTCTTCCCATACAAGGAGGGATGTATCAAGATAATGGATAAGGATAATGTCAGAGAGGTTATGGGTAATGTTTTAAGGTTATTATCACATGTTCCCTTCTCTTACCAATAGAGCCGTTACCACTCTAATCTATGCCCTCCCACCACCATTACTAATTCTCTCTTTTATTGTCCTAAACTTAATATATTTACTTTCTACCTGATCACTGTTACAGGCATTTTATAGCTCATCTTACCATGCCACTAGCAGTGACATAGTAAGACGATGTGCACAAATTTAGGTTAAATTTATATATAAACAATGTGATACAATCTAAAACTTCAAATACATGATCACATTTTATCTATCGATGGCTTAGAGTATAAAGGTATATTAACAATATGTCTTCTGATATGGCACAGTAACCAGAATTTAGTTTGCATGTATTTGTACATTGCTCTTAAAAATATGCAGTATTTTAATGTTGGCCATTATGTGAATTTCAGAAAGAATTTATTATTCTTTATAAAGACGTAGAATAGCACAATGAAACATATAAATAGAGGTAAATTACCTGTATATGTATTTGAAATTATTTATATAGTTTCCTTTTATTGGTCTTGTGAATGCTTCTTATATTTTTGTTATAAATTGTTCCATTGTTTATGCTGTGTGATATATATTCATGAAGTACAATGGACCATATGCATTAAGGGTGACATGATGGCAAACTCTTGGGAAACCTCTCCACTTCACATATTAGTACACATAAAATTGTGTCTTAATAGCATAAGGACTTTCTCAAGCCACAAATAACCATTATAATTTCATTTATCTTAATCACTAGAGTGTGATTATTGTTAAATGTCAGTGTTTTCAAGACCCATAGTTGTTGGCTTCCTTATGGGAACTTTTGCCTTAGAGCTTTGAAAGTGTCCCTGAAATAGTATAGATTCATCTATAAATTAAGAAAACTTTTCATACATGGATTGTATTTGGAACACCATTCATTACTTTTTATGAATATAAAATTGATGTTATAGTTATTGTCTTAATCCTGGCCGAGTTGTTGTTTATCCACGTTTCCAATTGAATTTCTTGAATTCAACAGCTCTATTATTCCATCTGTTATGTTCTGTGATGCGTTTGTGTTTTTGCCTTTCTGATCAAGCAGATGTGACTGATGAATAATAAGTCCACACTGAATCAATAAGAATCAGAGACATTTGTGACCATTACTGACTATGGTCTTGATCACATCAACCCCAATATAACATGCAAGCTAATTGCATCTGCATAAAGAACACATGTGTTTAAGGAACAGATAAATACTGCTGTAGTACCCTTCATACTGGTACATTTTTTCTTATTGGCCAGGCCCAAACTATTCAATATTGCTATAGAAGACTGAATCATCCGATTATTAGAAATTCTGCAGAAAAGAGTTAAGAATTCCTATATCAACACCATGGATGTCATACAATATCACAGTATCTTTATAAGTGTTTTTAGACAACCATTAGTATTATTCATCATGAGGCATAGTAGGAATGTGAGTAGGCTTGAATGGAACTTATACTTTTTTTTTTTTTAATGCAAGGTATTTGGGTATATCTGTGCCACGATTTACTGATATTAGCAGATACTGAGATTATATGAGATTGGTGGAAGCTCAGTGTCTGTGTTTTGTTCTGGGTGAAAACGTTTCTAGTAGTTTTCCAGAGTGCTGTTTGGTTTTGTGGTTCTTATTGGGAGCTTGGAAATGTGATTTGACTTCAGGGTAATTGCTCTAGATAAGGTGAATGGCAGCAGGTTATGTTCCTTAAGTATGGTCATTGTATTTTTTATTGTTTGAGGATTACAGTATATGTGCTGTCGATAATAAATTGACTGAGTAATGTAATGTGACAACATCCACAACCAACCTTTATCAGCTGTATATTTACCAGGAGCCTTTTCTGAACCAATATAAGCTAACCATGCATAAGCACCCTGCAGTGAGGTATCTGCACAATGACGTAAACGTAAACATAATGCTGAGCATCATTACAACGCAAATACATGTGAACATTGTAATTAAAAAGTTTATTAATGTGTAATTAAGACACACAATTAGAAAAAATACAGACAATTAGTTAAGTAGTTCATTACGAAATTCATGAAACATTTTGGTAGTCATTAGGACACACAATTTGATTCACAATTTTCCACTTATGTTGATTTCAACCAATTTAAACCAAGATTTAAAATGACAATCCTGTTGAAGCTGAATTGACTATCAAAAAATAATGTAATTTCAAAAACGTTTGTCTTAATTATTCTTTATTTACTATGTATTACATGAAAAATGGACTTCCTGCTGTGTGATTTTCCCTACCCACAACTCTGTGTTTCACAGAATGTCCAAGTGTCTTATATTGCAAAGTTAATTACTCCAAGGATGGTGACAGTGCCCCATATTGATGCTAGTCATCATTTGTTCAATCAGTTGAGCATAAAACTCTTGTTGTTGAAGCTGTTATTTGGTGGAATTTTAAGAGCAGTAGCATGGACTGTGTAGTTTCTGTTATGTAGCCTACTTTTTAGGAGACTAATTGAACTAGTTATCGGTAAAAGAAAAAGATGTTTAACATATATGGAATCTGAATTCTCAAAAGTACCTCATATATTTTTGTGATGTAACATAATACTGATCTAATCAACTGTTTTCTTTCTAATATAGGAGTTATGCTAAGGAGGAGGCTACTGTGGTTGTCCATCTTGCTATCTTTGTGTGCCACATTACATGGTCAAGGTAATATTTTTATTTGTATCATTTTCAGATTCATTAGCTTTTGAAAAATGAAAGCTGTTAATGGGTGATTGGATTACAATTCAATTCTCATGAGAACAGCAAATGAATTTAGTGTAGAAAAGATAAAATTAGGGTCATGCCAAGTTATCTTTATAACCTCCTCATATTTATTGAAATATATTAAAATTTTCATAATAAACAGGAGGATATAGTAGGAAAAACATTAAAGAGAAAAATGTTCTCAAATGTATGTTATAGGGAACTGTGTCATACATCCTTAAAAATAAAGTGTCTAATAAAAGTGATGTGCTGCTGTGCAGCTATTTTAATCACTAAAATATCAAGTTAAAGATCCTGTGGGATATATTCAACATTCCGTCTGCTCCTTTAAAAACTAGGAACAAAGTAAAGTTTTACATTTTTGCAGACATCTAGACTGTAAACTGAAGAACATATCTGGTAGAACTCCATGTGTTTTATACAAAGCAACATTGTTAAACAGTAGACCAGACTGGGGTAGTGTAGATTACTGCTATCCAACTTCTTTAATGTGTTCGTGGGGGGGGGGGGGGGGGGGGGGGTAACTAATGATCTGGTGGGCCAGATATATATTGGCTAGGATTTAAAATAATAATACAAAAATATAAAGCGATATATTTATATATTTTATATGAAATAACTTTTGGAATTTTCTGTATGATGTTTCAAGTGTTTGAACTGCCCAAATGTTTTTATTTTAATAATATTAGCTGTGTGAGGAGATTGATTGGGACACAGCTGCTGGTCTGTCAGTTACACAGCACCAGCGTAGATGAAGTAATTACCTTCTAATTTAATCAATAATCCATAATCAATAATCCAATTTCACTGCAATAGTATATAAAATATAATGTATTCAATGAAAACTTGTAGAACAATATGTGATGTGAGATTTTAATAATATGAATACTATAAATGTAATACAAACAATATCAGCCACTATTCTGGCTCTATATTTAGAAGTAATACATTTATTTATATTTTATTCACTTTCAAGTTTTTTCAGAAAATAATAAATATTTCAAACTACAACAATATTTACATTCATTAAATATGATTGAAAAAAAAAAAGTGAGTATTTGTAACAAAAAAGTTGCGAAAATAATGACTCAGTTTAATACATTGTTGTCTTAATAGTGATATATAAATATCTCTTCTAGAAGTTTATCTTTTTTCTTATTGAATTACGGTATTTCAAGTAATAGTTTACAAATTCACCTTAATCAGTGTAAATATAAAAGAAGTATAACATATATAAAAATAAGGTTAAGAAGAAAAAAATAAAAGAACTCAGCTAAAAGAAAAAAGTAAAATGAATAACAAACTTTTTAATGATAAAAGAAAATAAATAATCTTCTTACCATTATAAATTATTTTATCATTTTGTAAGCTTTATATGAGATAGAAATTAAGTTATTATGGTTTGCATCTCCGTATATCTCTGGGGCTGTTACATGTCTCACTTGGGGCAGATATTTTGGAAGGCACGTTATCTATAATATATATTATATTACAAGTTAAGGCAAATTATATTATCAGCATTTCCACATTAACTCATATCTAATTATATTGTGTGCTTTTAGATGAAGAAAAGGAAGATGATTCCACATTTGATCTTATTAAAATCAGTAACATAAATAAGAAGACAATTGGAGCAAAAATGTTTCGTGGATATGAATCCTCAACCCCATCATTTCGTTTTTTGCGGTTTGATCACATACCACCTGTTAATTCTGAGAAGATGAAACAGATACTTGAGTTGATCCAACAAAATGAAGGTTTCATCTTAACGGCCACATTTAGACAGGACAAACAGAACAGAGGAACCCTTCTTGCTGTGGAAGGTCCTGGAATCTCCAACAGAATACTTGAATTGGTTTCTAATGGAAGAGCCAATTCCCTGGACCTACTTTATGGGCAAGATGGGTCCCAGAATGTTGTTTCCTTGGAGGATGTTGACCTGGCAGACTCTCACTGGAAAAACATTACAGTCCTATTGACTGGGGAAACCTTCAACCTCTATGTTGGCTGTAATCTTATTGACAGCCTACCAATGGAGGACACTTTCTATGAGTATCTGAAGGGTGACAGCATCAAGATGTATTTAGCTAAGGGATCTATCAGACAAAATCACTTTAGGGTAAGGAAAATAAGAAAAAATGCTTAATATGTTTGAAATATTTAAATTGGCTAAGATTAGATAATCAAACAATGATATATTTTTTAAATAAATTTCAAGTCCTTGAAATTAGTAGGGAGCTAAGTAATTACGTTGATATTTGACTGCTTTTTGATTTTCAACTGCACAACTTTTGCACATATTTATATGCAGACTTGACTTATAGATGTTTCATTCAAAAAGAAATGAACACTAAGGAAAGCAAATGAAACTGAACTGAATCATGGCAGTTAATTAACATGAATCTTCAATCTACTTGCTTGAAAATGGGGACTTCATCAATAATTTATATATTTTCATAAGACTAAGTTGTGCATAGTTAAATTTTTTAAATGTAGTAGTACACATTCTTATTGATATAATATTGCATTGTTATACTATTTTGGTGATAAAAGTGCCATTTTGTGTCCCCTTTTCTTGTGGATTAGTAGGCTGCCAAGGCTCCTACTATTGTCAAAAACAAAGCGAACAGCATTTATATTTGGGAGAATACGCAAAACGGGTAATCCACAGACTTTATTTAAGTATATATTAATTGAAAACATCAAATGAAAAATGTTTCTTCTTTAGTATTATTTATTTTTTACAAACATTTATTTAACTACAGAATTTTACTATCTTCAACCATATTTAATTCTGAATGTTTAGTGAACTTTTATTTCACAGTTGACAAAAATTGTTAGTATTTTGTGTGCATTATCATAGTAAATATGTTTTCAATTACTTCTTCCAGGGAATGCTTCAAAGTGTCCACTTAATTTTTGACACTTCAGTTGAAGAGGTTTTGAAAAAGGAAGGCTGTCAACTAAGCCACCCAGGTACAAATATTTATGTGCATTCCAAATCCTTGTGTCTTCAGTAATATGATACTAATACTTTGTTTCAATTGACTGGTTTGTGACCTCTGCTTTGTGCTCCTAACTATATAGTAGCCTTAATATTATACAGCTGAATATTAATTTTAAACATTAATTATGTGTAGTAATATGCAGGATTTCTACATGATTATATATGTTTTCTCATTTTGATCTTTGAGATAAGCCTGAATCCCTTTCTAATAATTCTTTGGGAGTTGCATGCTTTAAAGTCGAGATTTTAATTGGTTAATGAGCTGGTGGGCAGGATTTACAATAATAACTATATATATATATATATATATATGTAATTTAATATATGGTGGGCAAAAGAGCTATAGAAGCCCTCCACCGTACAGTAGTACAGTAAATAAATAGTACATCTGTGTTCACATTTGAATGTCTAAAACAAGTTAAAAAACCTGCTTCCAGCTCAGAATTCAGAGAAAAACAGTTATTACACTGCATTCTGGGAAGCTGAGCAGGGACATGCAAATGTGCCCACAATATATATACTAGTATATGGAAATAACTAAACTGTCCCAAGTCTTTTATTTTAATAATGTTGTGTGTGTGTGAATAGACTCTCCCTGGCAGTCAGTGGGCCACAAAACTCACTGCGTGTGGCTTGCCGTCCACCAGTTGGACATCTCTGATTTATTATATGCTTTCTCGTTTATGATGAACACAGCTTTCTTATGGTATTGTGTAATCACAGTATATGGTGGTATTTGTAAACAGTTTTATTTTATTAGGCATTTAGTTAAATGTGAAAATATTTTAATAACCGGTAGTTGTGTATTACATTTAAAAGATAGAGCTATAAGACCTATAATTAATTTTTAATCAGCACTAGCAATGTTTTTCCAGAATTGTATTAATTCCATTACCCTAATTAAAACTCAATCCTCTAGTATCAAATTTAAAAATATGTTTAATTACAAAAGGTTTTTGTTTTAAACCCCCCATCAGGCCAGTATTTAAAGGGATGTGGACGGTTTCTGGATTTCACTAGGAATCTAGGAATCAAAAGTATCCATGCAATTATTTACTACTTATTATTATGTACTTGATTTTATAAAGATGTTCTTAAAAGCTCTATGTTTTTATGCCACAAATCATACAAATCTACAGCACATGCAGCCCATGAATACACATACTCTGAAGTGGTGTTTCAAATTAGCCAATCAACGACTATCTCTCAAGGAGCATGTTACGGAATATTGCTAAATCTTGGTCACTGATTGGCTACTATGAGACACTGCACATCCAGTTAGACCATATTGTAAGCTGATGCAATTCAGTCCAAAGCTGATGCAATTTATATGATTTAAGACAGAAAAACAGAGCTTTTAAACACTTCTTAATAAAATAATGTACTGTACATACTTTTATATAGGTATAATATATTCCTAGTGAAATCGAGGAACCTTCCATATTCCTTTAAGTGTTAATTTTACTTGAGCTCAAATTGTTCATGTCTAATGCCTGAGCCACTGCTTGACCCATCAAATATACTAAAAGTGTCATTTCAACACTCCAGCTTTGCTGAAAATGTTAGTGTCATACATCAGAAGAATCAACTCCATCTACTGTAAAAAAACAATATTTAATGAATAAACATAGACAGATAATTACTAAATTCTTCCTTATTTTGCATGTGCTGATGTCCTTATTGGACAGTTTATAAGTATAAACATAATTTTATACTAGTAATTGTACTAGTGAATGGTACAGTGTCCCTATTGTCGTAGGAAGTCATGGTCAATTAAAAAGTTCCATTTAGCATAATAAAACCCCAATTAGTATAATTAGTTATAAATTATTGTTAATTTCCCTCTGTTCTCCTGTAATGGGTAGCCTGATTATCTCTCCCTATCCCTCAGAGGGAGTATCTGTGTGGCATGGTCTGGCAGCCAGTTCATCTCTATATTGCAAAACCACATAACTGTGTGTCAAACAGGAAGCTACTGGTTGTGTGTTAGAAGATGCAATATGGAGATGCACTCTGAGGGATGTTAGGAGTGAGCTTGGGCAACATGGTAGCATGGAGAAACACTATTCAAGTCAATGGTTCTCAACCATGGTCCTCAAGGTACACCAACCAGCAAAGTTATGTGGGTATCCTTTACTGAAAATAGGTTTTACTGATTAAAGACCTGAAACCAAGTGTGGATATCTACACATCCTGGTCTGGTAGTGTGCATTATTATTATTATTATACTTTATTTATAATGCGCCAACATATTCCGCAGCGCAATACAGGGGTTAGGTACAAGAATACAAAATTTCCCCACAATGAAAATAATGGAAGACCCTGTTATTGAGCTTTCAATCAGATATACGCAGTGCTTTCCCTAAACCACCACACAAGAGTGAAAACTCACAAACTTACATTCTAAAGGGTGTGATTGTTTATTATGGTTGGAAACCACTTCTAAGTATGCCACACCAAAATTTAAAGACGCATGTCAATACAAAACAGCGATCTCCTTAGGATGCAGAGACACATAAGGTTCCTGAGGTAACCAACATTTTAGTCAGACAACCATTAGACACAATCATTTGAATACTGCCTTTTAAACCAACCAGTCTCATGTGAAGTTTCATACTGATCACCCAAAATCTTGGTGTGGTTGAGAATAGTATAGCTAAATTATGGTTTCTGTTAAAACATGATTTTATTGCATTCCATTCCCTCCTACCCTAATGCAAGCTCCTCTGTGAGAAATTCTTTAAAACAATGTATTTTGGGTCTGATAATATCCTTTTAATTCAAAAAGAGCCCTTGGCCAAAAAAAGGCTTTTTTTGCAAGAGCACAGCAAGAGTTTTATTATAAACATATGGGATATACTTTACTGTGTACCCTTTCAGCAGACAAAATGCACAGTAGCAGTGTTTGCACTAAACGTTTGACCATTCTTGATCTGTATCTTTGTAGAATCTGAGCCAAGTAGTTTGTTTTCTTCTCACAATAAAGGATCTTGTCAATATCATAGACCTGTGTCCCTTCCCACAAAAGTGCTTATTAGTCTCCTACTTCCACATACAGTGTAGTATTGTTTGTCCTAGGATAGAGTGACAGAAGAATAAAGCTTACATTTCTTGCACATTAGTGTCTCAGTGAGCCATGTGCAGGATATAAAGTCAGCAAAGTCAGGTATTCAGCAGATTTCAGACTGATTGTTTGCTGGGAGGTCCATGTGTCTAATGTAGGAATCTATAGACGCTCAGATACCAGAAAGACATAGTCCAGCGTGATGAAGCTTTTATTTCCTTTGGCTCAAATATCTAAATACATAACATGCCACTGCTCAGCAGGAATATGTGTAGATTTAACAAAAGTTTGTGAGTTTTGACTGCATTGCCTGAAGGGGCATTGGATTTTTCCTAGAGCCCTGTCAGAAGGTCAAAGAGCAATCCTCCCTGTACTGTTTTCATTGTCTGATCAGTGAGATGTGAAGACTTTAGTTCCAAGAGTACCTTCATCAGTTTTAAAATCATTACGCTAATGACAGATTAGAGGTTTAAAATATGATAGTCTAGTCTCTACAAGTTATAGACACTACAAGGTTAATGTTGATTGAAATCCTATTAATGTATTGAAACCATGTAATTACTATTGGAGCAACACTGTGCTTTTTAAGTATTACAATATATTGGGCACAATACAAGCTGTATTTCACCGCATTATGTAATTTATTATCAAGTAAAGATTAACCAAAAATTAACCAGCTATTGAGCAAATTTCAAAATGATATATATATATATATATATATATATATATAAACCATCTTAAAATGATACATTTGCTTTTTACTGATAAGCATCATTATTAGCACTACTATCTGCTTTCCCCTAAGAAATAGCGATCACAAAATTCATTCATTCAAAATTCATCCATCTTCTTCAGAACCACTATAATTATTAGTAAATCAAGAGGACTTTTTCTGTGTATTAAATGTTTGTGTTATTAACTGTTAACACCCAAAGTACAAGATACATATACTCCATATTATAGGATTAGGAGCATTAATGCAGTTAAAGTAATTTGAAAAATCTAACTTTATCACATGTCACACCTTTCCTGGAACCAGTGCCGGTTTATGAGACCTTATCTGACAGTCCCCTGGGCCAAAGAGGCATGCGGAAATACCTACACTTTGAACGTATCCTTATGATTAGTTCAGTTGTAGATAAATGATTGAGAAGCTTACCTCTATTTAAAACTTACTTTGTTCAAATTGGTGCAAAACTAAATGAATATTTAGTGTTCCACATACAATATTCAGATCAAAAGATGGTTCACTGAGCATTGAAACGTCACCAGTCAAAAAGCTGATGAAATAGGATACAACGCCATGATTGATGAAAATCGGTTAGAGTGAAGATAAAAAAAAAAAAAAAAATTACATAGTGCCTGTGTTAATCTATGACAACAAAGCTCCATTGTGCAAAGCGTGAAGCAGTGAATCTTATGTTTTGCAAGCTAAACAAATGTAAAGGTCCACTTAATTCAGCACAATTTGAACCGCATCAAGGTAAAGATCTCCTAAAAGCATCTTGACATGCTTTTTGAATTTTTGAAATACATGCATTTTTCACTGAGAAATCCAATCGGGTTGTGTCTTCCATTCAACCAGCGGTAAGACTGCTTATACTTCCACAACGAAGGGAACAGACCTGCTAATTGTTTTTTTTTTTACTTACTTTAGAAAATTCAGGTTTCTGCACTCTTACCTCTCCGGATTTTGACCAGTGTAGACCAGGTCAGGGGAATTATTGCCCTGCTCTGTCTGGTCAGCTCTTTGTAGTGAGCAACAGAAAAAAATCTATTAACAAAACTATCTGTGTAGGCATGGAATGCTAGAATCACCTAAACAGGTCAGTTTTGAGACAATCACCATCACAGCACACCCCCTGACCATCTGGCTATATATATACTTCAGTCTAAAAAATGCAAAGGAAATATTTGTCCAAATGTGCTTTATGCAATTTCTCCCTCACTTTTGAATCCTCACATCCGTCTCTAATACAGCAGATCCCTAGGTTACAGATGTCTCGTCTTACAGCTTTTCATGCTTAAACAAAAAGAAGTGTACCACTTTCATTGATAAATGCTAGAATAAAGAGTTATTTTGGATATGTTGCAACCATTTGCACTTGTGTTCATTGCTATCTCAAGGGTTCTATATATTTAAAAAGAAGATGACAGATGCATATGTTATTTGGGTACTTTGTTTATGCTTTGCTTCACAGAATTCTGTAGGGATATATAATCTGTTTTTATCATTATAAGCTTGATTGATTTATGGTACATGTGTTTAGGATCTTTACAAGACCAAACCAAATGGGTTTCTTGGCGCACTTTTCAGTGCTTTTCATATATATATATATATATATATATATATATATATATATATATATATATATATATATATCGGTTATAATGGCTATATGTTTTTTTATGTTATAAAACAGTTATATTGATGATATTAATATATTTTAAAACATATTGTATATTCTTACAATCAGTAAAGTGCCGAAAAAGTAAAGTTGGTCAATCTGTAGTCTAAGCCTTACTATAGAATATGATATGATTAGCAATAAGAGGAGCATGGTGGATGGAATACACTTAGATTTAATGTTATAGTAAAGGGCCATATTTGTTTTATGCTGTTTTGAATAATTTGACTTGATAATGTGCAAAATATTCTTACACAGTTTAAAATAAATAATTATAGCATGTCATTTTTAACTTTTGTATGAAATTTACTTTAATGATGACTGACATTTTGTTTGCAGAAGGGTTATAAACCTGCAAGGAGTGGGAGGAACAGTGGACGTATGTAAGATCCGTCATCTCCACATAGCCCTTTGACAGTAGAAAACAATGGTAGAGTAAGGCCCCATAGGATAACCCTCTCACTCAAGCTAGAGGCATGCTAGCTGTACAAATTCAGATCCTCTTTCACATGGTCCTTTCCCTCTTCACCATCGCGAAATCTGACAGCTGCAGTTCCGCCGCTGGCCGACAGATGTCGTTGACGATTTTCCGATAGTGCTGAAAATAGCATATAAGGTGCTCTATGAGAGGCGCGCTATGAGAGGCACGCTGGAGGCCCTGGGGCACCGAGTGACCGCGCGGAACATAGCAATGGCCTCGCTGTTGATTTGGCCCGTCGAGCAGCACCGCGTGGGAGTGGAGAATAGTTCTTTGTCTTCCCTGGAACTTGACGGCGCCTGAAAACTGACAGCGCCCTGGCGGATGGCACTTGTAACTGCAGCTGTCAGTGCTGCCGAAGAAATGCGCAGGCAAAAAGGGATAGATCCTTTCACATAATCAAAGTCATCTTTTTTAATGCTTTTATTGATTTTTATTTTGTTACATATTTCACAAGAATTTGAAGATTTTAAATGGATTAATAGATATATGGTTAACCTTTTCTAAAGTATTTCATTTGTAAGATAGTTTGAACTGCACTAATGTGCAAATGAGAGCCTCCAAAATTCCAGATAGCTGCCAAGTACTACTGCTTGTCTGTCTCTGTGGTGACCAAAACAATATCTCTAATGATACCCCCTCTCCGATCCTTATCAAGTGCTCTGAGCCACAAATGAGCATACTGAGCATTATTGGCATACATGAACAACACAAATCATGCAGTATTTCTCAGGAATTATTTACTGCAGAGAAAAATAGCTAGTGCTATATTAACTTTAAGATGAAAGCAATTTCTTTTCAGAATGCCCCTTTAAATTAAAATAAGTGTCAATCCAGTTTGTTTGCACTTTATATCTGTGGAACTAGCTTATGAAACTTAATTAACTTAGTGTTAATTATGAATTTGTTTAATTAATATAATTTAAATTTATTTTCCATACAAAAAAACATTTTGTAATATGCAATACATTTGCTGTAGAAAGTTTGGGACTACAGTGGTCTCTAAGAATTGCAATAACGATACAGCATGACAGAATTGTCCTATGGTCAAAAGATTCATATAAAACAATTGTTGTGTTGTAGCTTAGTAATTAAATGTAATATGCAACAAGAACTCTCCGTGTGCCCTGAGAACTTTCCAAATGTGCTTTATGCAAATTATCCCACACTCAGCTGCTGGTTGCCTATTTATGTGATGTGAAAATGTGCCACCAAACCCATGTATAGGTATATCCCGCTTAAGTCTACCCCTTTGAGCACTGATTCGCCATTCCTCTCTTTTTCCCTATAAGTCCACACTTAGTGCTAAACCTTGCAAAAGCTTGGTTTTTAGACCCCAAATCCCATTTAACCCTTTCTATTGTGTGTGTCTATTAATTTTGTTCTAGTAAAAGTATACAATTTCCCTGATACAAACTTTAGCAAATAATGCAATAACACTTTTATGCAGTATTCTCTTAAAATAAATGACACATTCCAGTTTCTAGTGAGAACCTTATTTGCATTTCTAGCAAAAGTTTGTTGCTTAGGGACTCTGTATGTCACAATATGTGTATAATTTAGGAATTGTTTATAACTTACACTGTTTTACATGTTTTTCTGGCATATTGTTCAGTCACAATTTGCTCTTGTAATGTTCTTCTACGCTGATGTAATCAAGCATGATTTTATCAAGAGAAGCTTCTAATAAGATACAGCTGATGTTTAACGTTCAATCTACTTTTTTCTTTTCTGTTGTCCTTGGTAAATTTATTGTGTGTTTCCAACCATTGCTTGAGCCTTTGAAAGCTGTGGAAGATTTGACGGCATATTGTTAGAATAAAATTCGATATCACCTTATTTTGCTAGGTGAAGTCAACACCATCAGTGAAAAAGCTGAAATTCTTCATCTCGCACCTATTACCACGGAATATGTTGGCCAGAAAGCAGAAAAGCAAGAGGCTTTCTGTGGCCGATCCTGTGATGAGTTGGGAAATATGTTCACGGAGTTGACCGGGCTACGCATCGTTGTAAACACTCTGTTTGATAAGCTGCAAAAAGTGGTATGTTTCTTGCTAAAAGTATGGTAGCTTTTATCTTATTTCCCTGCTGCAATAAATCTGCAAATTATGTTGCTGCTTAGTGCAAATGAAGATCAAGCAATTGATCTGGTACTTTATGTTATGCGGGTCAGAGTCAGTAATACGGTGACAATCATGGGGTGCCACCTGTGAAGCAAGGCTTAGGTTATGCTTACTAGGTTGTTTAACATTCTGCACTACCTACATCTAAGTGAGGTGGACAACACAGCATACACATATTAAGGCAGACATTCAGTCTTGGATTTACCCCTAGTTATTCTGAGAAAGGAAGCTTTTGCATGTAAGTGGCATTTGGCTTAGCAGTCATGGTCTAAGAGTTTATAATGAAGGGAATATGTCCCTTTAATATAAACAATACCCCCTAAAGTTATCATACAGTTAACCATTAAATATGAGAAAGTTAATACTGTGCACTCATTTCACATATTTAAGTAAATGTATGCTATATGGGATATATTTGTATAGGGAATACATCTATCAATTTTTTTTTACTATTACATTTAGTAGATGTGTGCCTACTAGATGTTCTATACACCAGAGTAAGCATTACTCAATTAACTCCTGCAGACATCATACTGCATAAATAATTTAATTCAGAAAATGTTGGGTACTTTGTTCAGTATTGCCATGAGTCAAATAGTCAGATTATTCTTATTTTATGGTTACTTCTTAAATGTATTACCCTAACCAGTTGGTGTTAGTGGGTCCTTAGAATGCAAAGCTGAAGTTACTCCGTTTAGAGTACGGTAAATTGTTTATGGGCCTAATTAGATTAAGTCCTGTGAGTGATAATTTAAAGAGTTGAATAGCAAAATGACACACTGCACTTGATGGAAGGTCAAACATCATACATTCAGCAGAAGCCTTCATTTGTTTAGACTAACGGTGGAACCATTAGAATGCACACGTATAATATTTACTTGACACACTTCAATAGGTTTATATTAATAAAGAAAGCACTTTTAACAAGTAATATCATTCAAGTCTTGAGGAAGTTTACGCATGACAGCTAACAAAACCCATTGTCATAGTTTTATCTATCTTATGGGAATAATTTGTAGATAGGTATCATTGTAGTCATGCTGATTTTCCCTACTGCCATATTAGATTTTTGGGGTGATTGTTTGGAATAAATTGTAAGTACAATACTTTGAAATATTTTTTCAATGAATGCAAATATACTAGATTATTGGGACTCTTTTACTCTCGTCATCTCCCTATTTTTTCTTTGTTATTTTCAGTCTGAAGAGAACCAAGTTTTGTTTGAATTGCTTGGGCCTAACACAACTCTAATGAATCAATCCATGTGCTGGCAAGATGGCCGCCTATTCTCAGATAACGAAATCTGGACTGTTGACAGCTGCACAAAATGTACCTGTCTGGTAAGACAATATTTTTTATATTTTTTTAGAATCTACGTTAGCATTATTTATGTAGTTAATCTTTATCATACCTGTAAAATGAATTGTCACTATTTGAAAAATATAACTTTAGTAACTAGTGCATTGATGATATCCATTTTCTTGTTGCATGTTAATGTGGTCCATTGAACTTAATGTGCAAACTTATTTGGAACAAAATCAAAAGTTTAATGCTCACAAAGTTCAGTATTGGAAGTGCATTATTCATTTGTGATAGGTATGTCTAATGATGCAGTGTGAATGTATATGTCTGTTTATATGTGCCTTTTTATAAATGCGTATTTTTTAAAACAAATTACAATATCTATAAATGCTATATTTTTATTTCAACTGGGAAGTAAAGAGAGTTTCACAGAAAACGTAGATTATTGCGCCAGATGTTGACACACAGTTGTTCAATCTCACTAATAATAAACCAGAACATGTTTTGATCTATAAATCTCTTCTGGACAAGTAGTTTAGTAAGAAACTAATTGTAGAAATATCCTACCAGCTGACTTAAGTTTACTTTTTCTACTAGAGCTGTGTTTCTGTTTATAAGGATATTGCAACACATACTGATTATAGTAAGTGATGTATTATTTAGAGGGCAATCAAAACAGTTCTTCAGAAAAGAGGATTAATAATCCTAAATGTTTTTCATTTTGAAAAGAGGCAGGATTTCCCACACCAGAGAAAAGAAGTGGCCACATGTGAAGACATGAAGCTTCTTTCTCACACATGCATCTTTTCCCTCTACAACTAGCATTGCATAGACCATGTATTGCCTACCAATTACCCTATATTTGTCAAAACCACAGTATATTTTTAAATAATCCCAATATTCTACTTGCTCTTACAAACTAGTCTTTATCTCTTATTTCCGTTATCATCCGTTATCACTTTATATTTGACAGAGTGATGGTGCATTATGTGGCCTCATTTGCATGTCCCGCCCAGTTTTCCCAGATTGCAGTGCATATACTGTGTTTCTGGGAAATTTGAGCAGGAAATACGTTTTTATCAACTTATTTTCAGACATTCAAGTGGAATCACTGATGTACTATTCCTTATTTGTACTACTGTACTTTGTACGGTGGAGGGCTTCTATCACTCTTAGCCCACCATATGTGAAATAATTGCTGTATAGAATTACTCTTTACAACAATCAACACACAAACCAGGCACTCACACCATACTGAGGATCGGCAGTAACTGTGAAACAGTACTGTATGTGATTAAGTGACCTGGTTTGTGAAAAATCCATTTTGTTGCTATGTCTAAAACTGTGAAATACAGTAAGCATATGCTTTAAAGGAGCCATGTTTAAAATGGTTTGGATTGACAGAGTGATGGTGCATTATGTGGCCTCATTTGCATGTCCCGCCCAGTTTTCCCAGATTGCAGTGCATATACTGTGTTTCTGGGAAATTTGAGCAGGAAATAAGTTTTTATAAACTTATTTTCAGACATTCAAGTGGAATCACTGATGTACTATTCCTTATTTGTACTAATGTACTTTGTATGGTGGAGGGCTTCTATCACTCTTAGCCCACCATATGTGAAATAATAGCTGTATAGAATTACTCTTTACAACAATCAACACACAAACCAAGCACTCAAACCATACTGAGGATCGGCAGTAACCGTGAAACAGTACTGTATGTGGTTAAGTGACCTGGTTTGTGAAAAATCCATCCGTTGCTATGTCTAAAACTGTGAAATACAGTAAGCATATGCTTTAAAGGAGCCATGTTTAAAATGCTTTGCATTGACAGAGTGATGGTGCATTATGTGGCCTCATTTGCATGTCCTGCCCAGTTTTCCCAGATTGCAGTGCATATACTGTGTTTCTGGGAAATTTGAGCAGGAAATAAGTTTTTATAAACTTATTTTCAGACATTCAAGTGGAATCACTGATGTACTATTCCTTATTTGTACTACTGTACTTTGTATGGTGGAGGGCTTCTATCACTCTTAGCCCACCATATGTGAAATAATTGCTGTATAGAATTACTCTTTACAACAATCAACACACAAACCAAGCACTCAAACCATACTGAGGATCGGCAGTAACCGTGAAACAGTACTGTATGTGGTTAAGTGACCTGGTTTGTGAAAAATCCATCCGTTGCTATGTCTAAAACTGTGAAATACAGTAAGCATATGCTTTAAAGGAGCCATGTTTAAAATGGTTTGCATTGACAGAGTGATGGTGCATTATGTGGCCTCATTTGCATGTCCCGCCCAGTTTTCCCAGATTGCAGTGCATATACTGTGTTTCTGGGAAATTTGAGCAGGAAATAAGTTTTTATCAACTTATTTTCAGACATTCAAGAGGAATCACTGATGTACTATTCCTTATTTGTACTATATATATATATATATATTCAACTTTACATTTTTCCAGTGTCTATACATTTCTGTTCTGTATGAGCTTTCCAATGATCTGTTGAGCAGAGGGGTGAAGGTTGTCTGAAAAGCAGCTGCAGAAAGATCAGCAATGAAAAACAAAATGTTGTTTGTGTGTTTTTGCCTCTTAGTATTTGGCTTAAAGCACTGTTGATGCTGGAAAAAAATACTTCCTGTAATTAATAAAAGTAGTGATTCTTTGATAAGAATCTTAAATGTACTTGGTGAAAAAAACAGAGAATTAGATATTAAACTTGACATATTTAATTTGACAAAAAGTGTTGTCTATATCTTGCGCCATATATGTGCTAAAGGGAGAAAACCTACATTCCTATAGATTAAGACTGAACATATTTTAAGTTTTTCATCACTTCACCCTTTATTACATATATCCCAACCATTTATATAGAAAGCTTTCATAACTTATACATACTGAAGAGAAGTGAAAACAATTTTAAATGTATGGTGATTAAAAAAAAATTGATCTGTTGTGAGAAAACTGACACTGAAATTTGCAGATTTTCTCTTTAAGCAGAATCTCTTCCCATCTTCTTAAAACAGTGGTCACATCCCCTGAATTTGTAGATTTAGTGAATAAGTTAATTGGCAGAGCATGTGGAAGTGAGCTGCACTCTATGCAAGAGCTCAAAGAAAAAGGGAGGAGCTCCAGCCTAAAGATCACACAGTATTCAGTATAAGTTTACTCACAAAATATCAACTTTTTAATGACAATAACCTGAATAGTTATTTATACTGATCAAAGGTACTTATAAGTCATGGGTGGACCATTACAGTGGCCTTTTAACATACAATCAAGTAATACAAAAAACTGTTGTCTGAAGATGCTAGAGTATAAGAAGTGATGAAGGTGGCAGTAAGTAGTAATTGTATAGTTACTGAATGTTGGAAGCAATACAGTCATGATTAAGTACACATGTTCCTAAGTTATTATTAACCTTTGTTTGTAATGCACCAACATATTCCATAGCGCTAAACAGGGTCGATACAATTCAAAAACAAACTTAACAAATTACGATAGAATGCAGGGCCCTGTTATAGAGTTTAAAATAAAGCTAAGTGCTTTCTTTAAAGCACCCAACAAGACTGAAAACACACAAACTAACAGTCTAAAGGGTATGGGTGAGGTATGGAAAGGTGAGGTACAATGTATTGTGTAAATTACAGCTGAAGGTGATAAGTTAAAACAAGTTAAAAACCCTTTTCCTAGAAAGTGCTGCCATAGATCATTGCATGACAGATGTGTGAAAGCTACATATAATTATTGTATATGCAACTCATATAAGGTTATGTGAAATTTACTGACATTCTCCCACCCCTCCCCACATTTGTTTTAAGTCTTGTTTTCATTAGTATTTTCAGAGCAAAAAAAGCTGGGATGCATTTATATCTTGGTCAGAACATTTTTTATAAAAATTAGAAAACATGAAACAGATTTTTTAATTAGCTGAAATAGAATACAGATTTTTTTAATAATGGAAAATGTATGCATGTTCATGAATTGTCTGTTTTAACTTAATTTTTAATTCTCATAATTTAAATACAATACACTTATTTGCTCCCAAAAGCTGTTGGCTCAGTGGAATGGCCAAAATGTCCATTGTCTACGGAAAATATTTCTGAGCAATAGCTATTCCAGACAGTGGCTACGGAGCATGGAAATAGGCCTTTTAGTGCATGACCTTGTTTTCTCAGGTAAAAGAGCATGCCATTATGAAATACGGCAAATAACAGAGTTTCCAAAGGATTCAGAGAATGTTGGATCAACATTTTTAGAATATATCAAGTGAGTCCTTGTATGTTTGTGTCAATGATAGATAATATCAATAGAATTATTTTCTCTCATCATACAGAACTCAAAAACCGTTTGTAATCAAATCACCTGCCCAGCGGTGCATTGTGCCACTCCATCTTTCATTGAGGGAGAGTGCTGCCCTGTCTGCTTCCGTGAGTTTCATTCAAGTGCATTATAACAAATTTCATTTAACTTAGACTGACCTAAATCAACTAGAATCTCATTACAAATTGCCTCTGTGAATAAAAGGACCTTTTATATGTAATTTTGCTATAGTGGAATCAAATTTGGGTTTCGGCTAATCAGATTCCTGTGGTGGGTGGAGACTTTGAATATAAAGGAATCTTCTGTCTCCATGCCAGAATAGTCAGCTAAACCTGCCAGTGCTTTCAACAGGACTAAAGGAAAGTTTCTTAGTACCAAGAACACATCATTCTGAGAAAGTAGCAGTCATAATGAGTACAGAAAAGAAAATGGAATCAGACAGTAAAGAATAATTGCATGTAATCTTTAAAAATCTGTTTTTATTTTTTTTGCTTTCTAAAAAAAAGGCCTGTTTTCAAGTTTAGTTATTCAAAAGACCATATACAAAAGAAACATTGTTGACCATTAAATGAAAGCGTGTTTAGTCATAGTGTGTATACTTAATTTAGCCTATGAATGTACTATTTTTTTACCAAAAAGGAATCGAGACAATTAGTCATGAGATATAATGATTGCATATATATATATATATATATATATATATATATATATATATATATATATATATAAATAAAATGATCTTTTCAAGTTCTATACATAGTCTGATTGTTTGTTTTGCTATCAATTCATTGTCTCCAGCTATGGATAGTGAAGCTGGTTGGTCTCCATGGTCTGAGTGGACGGAATGTTCTGTGACATGTGGTTCTGGAACACAGCAGCGGGGAAGGTCATGTGATGCCACCAGCAGCACATGTGCAGGATCATCAATCCAAACAAGGACATGTAATCTTAATAAATGTGACCCCCGCAGTAAGTGATAATTTTTCTCATGTGCACAATCATGCTTGTTTTGAAAGCCAGGAAACAGGAATAGGCATTTGGCTTTTTGTAAGATGACATAAAGTTAATTTAGAAGACTAATATTTAGCAAAAGAATAAACTATATTTAGAAATAGCTTTATAAGTTCAGTGTTTTTTAAAATGTAATTCAGCCATGGCCTCCAAATGTGTAGACAGAATTGTAGGACCCTAACATGGATTCCACAATCTTTATAATGACCCTTCCACAGGACGTCATAACCCCTCTGAAACTAACCACTTCCTCTCACAAATCTTTACATAGGTAGCAGAGAGAAACCTTGTAGAAAATGTTCTCCTGGAACCCCTGATCACACCGAATGAAATCCCAGTTTTATACAGATTGTGAAGCACTTTATTAGAGCATGCTTAGGGAACACTAGTATCAAAGTATTTCTCAGATCTTAACATAAATGACAATTTGACATTGCATTTTGCTCTGTGGAACTATGGCTTTTTGTAGGTGATTAGTTTGCATGTTGCTTCTTGACAGAAACAGTATTAGGAAACTATCAAAATACCTCATACCATAACTACCAGTAAACTGCTTATTTTTCCTCTTTAAAAGTACGTCAGGATGGAGGTTGGAGCCATTGGTCACCCTGGTCAGAGTGTTCCGTCACTTGTGGAATTGGAAACATCACTCGCATACGTTTGTGTAACTCGCCCAAACCACAGCTTGGGGGCGCAAATTGCACTGGAGTTGGACGTGAAACGAAACAGTGTCAAGGAATTCCTTGTCCAGGTAATGTTTTTATTAGCACCCTGGTGAACAAACCCTGACATGCTGTCCTATTTTTGGCTTAACAAGCAATTTGCTATGGGCACATTAGAAACATGCTTTCTTAATATAACCCTACTTATACATTTGTTATCAGAATATAGAGCATGAGTATATATCACACAGCAGAGATCCCTGGGTGGTCAATTAGTAATTTATACTGACTAATATGAACTGGCATTTATCATTTACCATTAGCAACAGTGTATAAAATACATTTTAAAACAAGGAATAGACAATAACAAAGGTATTGAAAAAATGTTTGGAAAGGGACTTTATTGTCAATAACTATACAATAAGATACACCTGTACAAGCTAACATGTTGGAAATGAGTAATACCTGCAATGTTTCAAATAATTATTTTTGAAAGTGTTTTATTAAAAGCAATAATAATGTGAGTATTTAAGTAAAGGGGTCTTGAAATGTCTAGAACCCATGTAAGATGATCTTTCTAAAAGTTATCACCTACCACAACCAACTTGTTTTTCTTCAGGATCATAACTGTGATCTCTGCTTTTATAATATAACATATGTGCTATGCAGATTCAATAAAAGAGCATGCTTTAGACATTACCATCATTTTGTTTGGCATGAAAAAATATTAAGTAAAAATTGTTTTAATTTTATCGAAACTAGAAGGCAGGACACCGGGCATACATATGTCTGTAGATTTAATTGGTATGGCTCATACATCTATATTGCTGCTCACTGGTTGACAAAGGCAAGCACCCAGATCAGTGAATCATTTGCATCAGTTTATTCTGCTTTGACAGCATCATTTGAAATAAGAAAATACGTAGTAGTACATTATCAAACACCCTATTTCAAATGAAACAAAATCAAATTATTAAAATGTCCCTTTAAAGATGACTTTACATATTTTCCTGCTTTATTGTATCTCAATGTTATTGGAAACTAAGAAATTGTTTACTCATATGAAAATTAAAACTAAGAGTAAGAATTAACTCATCTTTAACCTAAAGAAAAAATAGAAATAGGGCATTTGGAAGCCTATTATAATCATACCATTGTGTTTCAGTTAATGGTAAATGGGGTCCATGGTCACCATGGTCAGGCTGTAGTGTCACCTGCGGCGGAGGTCTGCGAGAAAGGTCTAGACTCTGTAATAACCCCAAACCACAACACGGTGGGAAGAAGTGTGCAGGGGATCTCAAAGAAAAGGAGATGTGTAATAAGCAAGATTGTCCCATTGGTAAGTGAATTGCACTGTTGAATATATATTTTTCTAAATCATGGTTTCTTTATTCGGCATAGTTCTATCCATCACATAGATATATACAAGATTATACAATGCTATTTGCTTTTTGAGCTTAAGAAGAAGTTTAGCCTAACGTAACATTATGTAAATTATGTTATGAAACACATCTTTCTTAATTTTTTTGAAACCCCATTAATTGAAAGTTTCTCAGTTATTTATATGATTTTGGACAAACACCCTTTTCCTAATTGTGATACAGCGCTTACAGGATGATTGTATTCTTTAATGGACAAAATGTTTTTAAAAAGCAGAAAAATAGAGTATTTTAATTTTAAATTGTTATTTGCTACTTTGCTTTAGAGGTTTACAGTTGTTTTTTTTTTCTATTAGTTTCTAAAGGTGAGTGAGAATTTTTAATGAAGAGAAAGATTCAGCTGCTTCTGTTTAAGGCTGACCATTTTTTTGCGCTAATGCTGCCAATTAGTTTAAAGGTCCACAATAGTGTCATAGAATACTGTCTTACTTGTTTATTTAGTATCGGATTATCAATAAAATCAATATTTAAAAAATAACAATGTAGCTTTTAATTAGCATTGTAGCAACCAGCAAATCTTATTCTTTCAACACCCTTTTCTTATTCTCTCCACCCCCTATTGTCTTGGAGGTTAAAGAGGCACTACCCAGAATGCTTTTCTAAATTTTTATTACCAGTTTAGCTTGGCTTACAATGCCACTGCAGGCAGGTAAACAATGATATCAGGGAAACATATACAGACTCCTTTCAGGACAGTCCTTTCTGAGAGATTCTCTACTACCCCATGAACACCTGATAGGAGGTAGAGAGCAATATATGCTGAAATCTGAAACAATAAACAGCAAATGTAAAATTTAAAAGCTGATTTTTTTTAAACGGTTTTGTTTGTAATCAGTAAATAAACAAAAAATGTTTATTGTTTGAACACTACAATGGTCAGTCAATGGCTGTCTCATCAGTTTTCAAGACTGCTGCACCTCATGAGAAAGCAGCTAAATATGCAAGGCAATGGCTACCCCCATTACATTTTCTCTTGCTCTTAATTCTACAATTCCCCTGTCCAAATTCATCAGCAAATACTTCACACATCCTTGTAGCTGACCACATCAAAATACTTTTTCAGTGAAGACAGATTTCAGTGGAAAAACTACACATGGTTATTATTACGCTTTTTTGTTACATAAACTAATATCATGAAATTCCAGCAGAACTCATCTCTCTACATACAACTACTTAGCAGTAATTTAGTGAATGAATATGTCAGCTTAAAATGTTAATGTAGAATTACAGTGCTGGCAGATTCTATTACTCATGACTCACGGTGTATAATCACGTGGCATTATTGAATATTAACCTCAGGGGAAAGGGAGGAGGGCTACGTAAAGAGGTTTTCTCCGATAGGGTAAATATTGCTAGATCTGTTCTTGCTCATTTTAGTATACAAACATCACTTTGAATATATTTATATATATTTTAATATATGTTAAGCTTTTAGTATTTCCTAGTGTGGTGTGTGGATGTTAATGTATATATATTTTGGGTGGAAAATCTAGGGCAGCCTATGCTCCTAAAACTTTTAAATCTGGTTCCTAATTATTTTCCAGAGAAAACTGGCCATTGTATTTTTTTCGAAATGTGAAATATTAGTGATTCTAACTTGTCTATGATTGTTTTACATACTCTATATGCTAATACTCATTGTTTAAACAATAAATTGATGAATAACATTGCATAGACTACTGTTTAGTTTTTGAAAATTTTGGAAGCAAAATGAGACTGCTTTACACATATGTATGAACATATTGAATTAATATTTCATTTCACGTGTTTGTTCTGTTGCACTTTATTATTACCCTTTATATATATACTAGTGACTTGCCCGTCAAAAATGCGAGCCTCTCCCGTCATGTACTTCCAATTTCCTCCTTTGCAACGATCACCTTCGGCGCTTATCGCGAATACAGATATATAAGTACAGTGTAAAATATACCATTTTTTTATTATAGTGAATTAATAAATTAATATGAATTAAAAAATGAATATACTTTACCTATTTATATTTAATATGCAGCAATCAATATCCTGAAGAGCTAACAATCTCTTTGGATTTTCCTTCATCAGAAAATGTACAGTTGGACTGTTGATCACCTGAGAAAGTGTCAGCAATGTGCCAAGTGTGCAGTGTAAATAGGCTGCGTGCGCGAGGCCAAACCGTTTGTGTAGGCGGGTAAAGCACCATTTTAGAATCGTAATGCTGTTCTCTGCAAGTTAGTGTTGTAAAATGGCTGCTTTATTCTATGTGTTACTTGGCTTGCGAGCATTTTCCATCCGTTGTAATGGTATATTTTTTATCTCCTATGTTCCTGGCTAACTCGTACATGCCTGGCGGTTATTTCCGCGCCTCCCGTCTCCTTTAGCCTTTTTTTCGGCCGCCATTTTCTCTCCCGCTTGGACGATTTTTGAGTGCCAAAACTCTTGAAATTAGACTTAAATTCACGTGCAACCTCACTCCCAGGTGTCCTGGCGTTCCCTGTGTAATTTTTACATTTTTTTAATTTTTTTTCTTGTTTTACGATTTCCGTGTTTCGGCCGTTAAAGTTGTATTTTTGCGAGGTCGGAATTTTTTTTTCTAAGTCCCGCGTTACTCAACTGCTTGCAGGCTAACTAAGTCCTGCATTTCTTAACTGCTTGCAGGCTAAGTCCTGTGTGTTTCAATGCCTCAACGGCTCGCCTCGCTTTGCAAGGCCCACAGGAGCACCTTCGGCGCTCATTTCAGCCTAAGTCTTGCGTGTTTCGAAACCTCAACTGCTTTCTTTGCGAGGCTCGCAGAACGATGAGCTCCACTCATCACCTAAGTGCTCCAAGCTCAATGCCTCAACTGCTTGCCTCGCTCCATGAGGCTCACAGGACGATGAGCACATTTGCCGCTCATCACCTAAGTGCTCCCAGCTCGGAAGGCTTCTGTGCGTTAACGGCTCGCCTCGCTTTGCGAGGCTCGCAAGCGTGACGACGAATCGCAGTTTGACAACTATTATATGTGATAAAGCACCAACCTTTTCACAGCACTATTAACAAAGATACAATAAGGCAGAGTGGGTACAATAGGCAAATTACAATCATAAAACAAATGATAAGGTATTCAAAATATAATAAAGCAAGACAATTGTGTCCCTGCTGCAAAGAGCTTACAGTTTAATACTTTATATTTTTCAGATGGGTGTTTGTCCAGTCCTTGCTTTCCTGGAGCAGAATGTAATAGCTACCCTGATGGATCATGGTCATGTGGCTCATGTCCTGTTGGCTACATCGGCAATGGGACCTTTTGTGAGGATCTTGATGAGGTATATTATGCAATATTTTTTTTAATTAATGTTGTTAAATTCTCAAAATTAATTAGTTAGTTTACATGTTTTTTGCATAATACTTATTTCTCCTCATTTTAGTGTGCACTGGTTACTGATGCCTGCTTCAGACAGGGTGGAGTTCATCGTTGTGTGAATACAGATCCAGGCTTTCACTGTCTACCATGCCCACCACGTTATAAGGGCACCCAGCCTTATGGCGTGGGACTCGAAGTAGCCAAGAAAGATAAGCAAGTATGTAAATGCTTCAACAGTACAAATTAAGAGGACAAGAAAGGTTATAGGTCAATCTGTGTACAAACAAGTTAGGTACACATTCTGTGTTACGGCACATGGCCAGAAGCTTAAACACGCAGGGAATTTGTTTCTTTGTTCCCCTTAGCCAACCTTTAGGGACTTAAATGTCAGGCAGAAGCAAGACATTTGCTATTAGGTTAAATTACTTTCTTTCAGATAGCTGTCACAGTGCCATTAATCTCCCTCCATAATGCAGTCGAATTCCTGTAAAAGAAACATATGAAAGCACCTGTCAAAACAAAACCGGCTAGCGGCTATTTACTATGAGGAGTGACAGATAGACTCCAAGGAATTGGAAAGGGGCAATGGGAAGTTTCTGGTGAAAAAAAAATGGAATGTGGCCAGACTTAGTAAATTTTGTTAAATTTTAAGCTGCATTTACCATGCGCAACCCATCAAAATGTTATATTACATAAATTAATAAATGATTGCACTTTTAGAAATGAATAAAAGCATACTCTTTACAGTAGTGCTCCTCAACCTTTTTTGGTCTGGGGACTTGCTGTTTAACTACCAGTAGTCCTGGGGCCAGCTTTGATATCCAGGTCATTTTAAACAGATTAGTACAAACTTTTATCTAGTTTTGCACTGATTTGAATAGAGAACATTTATACTGAATAAACATCTATTATTAATCTGTCTGTAACTAGTACTGATGTTAATTATATGTTGAAAGTGTTAGGTTCTTGTCATCCCTCTTTGTCTCTTAAGACCGGCACAGTCCTATGACCAACTCTTGAGAACCACTGGTCTAGAGTATGTCCATAGAAGTGAAATAATTATATGTCTGAGTGTATGTGTTTGAGTTATTCATAATTTTCTCTTTTCAGGAATGTGAACCAATAAATCCATGCAAGGACAGAACCCACAGTTGCCACAAATATGCAGAATGTATTTACATTGGTCACTTCAGTGACCCAGTCTACAAATGTGAGTGCCGAACAGGCTATGCTGGTGATGGTATTCTTTGTGGAGAAGACTCGGATTTGGATGGCTGGCCCAATAATAACTTGATCTGTGCTGCCAATGCCACTTACCACTGCATTAAAGTAAGAAGTATTTCTTAAGAAAATAATATTTGTGCTATATACTGTAACCAAAGAATTGTTTAATGGGGTAAAACCTAAAAAAAAATATTTATAAGTGATTGTGACTTTACCATATATTCATAATTTGTTTTATATTTCTCTATATATCAGAAGCTTGCCAATTCAGACCATTTTTCAGAAATGTACATTCAAGGCTTATGCTTGTTAGTTTTTATTAATATAACAAGCTGCTAGACTTTGAGACTGTCCTAGCTAATATATCTTAATAAGATATGCTCAGTTACAATTTCTTCTTGCTCAAAGCAACTTTTACTGCATTATAGTTGTGCTCAGCTCTCTCCTTGCATAATGAATTCGGTTGGCCAGGCAGGGCATGTATCATACCCTTTGTTGATGAGACAGATATTCACTACACTAAAGTAAAACAATTATTATCCCTGGTTAATATTTGAGTTCTGCAGATCTCATTAGTAAACTACTTTAGTTAAAAACCTGAGAAGCGTTTCAAGAACAAAATCCATTGAAATGTTTTTGTCACATTTTTCTATATTGTAACTTTATAATATAGGACAATGCCACCATAGTGACAGTTAATAGTTTGTATTAAAAGTGTTTCCTTACAACATTTCTTTCTTTTTTCAGGATAACTGCCCCCTCTTACCCAATTCGGGACAAGAGGACTTTGATAAGGATGGTATGGGTGATGCCTGTGATAAAGATGATGATAATGATGGTGTGGATGATGAAAAGGTAAGTCAATATCTAATGCAGTAGTGGGAAACAGGAGGCCCAGTGACAACATATGGCCCTCAGGCACTTCCTATGCTGCTCTGTTCTCTGAAATTTGAGAGCTTGTCCCTCTTCAACAATAGATATTCTATTATATCTCTTTAAAACTAGCAAATAATACCCAATTGTACTCCAGAGTACTATTCCTTATAATATATACCTCTACTATCAGTTAATCATTTTCTTACAGCAATTTTACCATTTTGCTTTGGGTTTAAAACACCATGAGGCCCTTTTAATGATGTAAAGACTGCATACAATGCCCTTTAAGTGAAATAAGTTGCCAGGCACTGATCTGATTTCTTATACATACCTTTTAAAAACATCACAAATATAACAGTTAGCAAACATGTAACTCTGTGACAATTTACATAATAACAATGCTGCATATACAGTACATTGATTCTTTTTTTATATACATTATAGTTAAACACTGGGGCCCTCATTCAATTGCGATTTGGCCAATTGAATAGGGCTCTAAAGAAGCACATAACATATAATTTTTAAAGAAGTTTTTAGTTAGTAAGCATCTATCCAAAAGCAAGGTTTTCAGTAACTAAAAACTTCTTTAAAAGAAATATGCTATGTGCTTATTTAGAGCCTTATTCAATTGGCCAAATCGCAATTGAATGAGGCCCTGGGGAACTTAAATTGACATACGCTAACTGAAATGCTCACACAGGCCCTCATTCTATTGCGATTTGGCCAATTGAATAGTGCTCTAAATAAGCACATAACATATTTTTTTTAAATAAGTTTTTAGTTAGTGAAAACCTTGTTTTTGAATAGATGTTTACTAACTAAAAACTTCTTTAAAAAAATATGTTGTGTGCTTATTTAGACCCCTATTCAATTGGCGAAATTGCAATTGAATGAGGGCCACAGGGATCTTAAAGAACCTCTGCATAATGAAAACAAAAAGTGCAAATTTGAAAGCTAAGGGCCTTATTCAATTAAGCAATTTTAGTTTACTGGAGCCCGTAATATAGCCCGTATACTAATTTGCTATTCAATCTTTTAGCTACCCGCAAACGATCTGCGGGTTACAGGCAGAAAATCCCTGTGGTTGTCAATTGCAAATTGCTATTCAATTGCTACAATTCTTCAAACCTGCAAATGTTTTCACACCCGTAAATGGCAAATGTAGAAGAAAATCCTACGAGTACCAGATTGGACTCGCAAGAGGGTTAAACACCTGATCAAAGCACTGTAAATGCAAATAAAAAATCCTGCATTTTAAAAGACGGGGAAAGTGATGAGAGACATTAGAATTAATTGCACAACTGTATCAAGCTCGCAAATCTGCAATAAAAACATTTTTTTCACGTTTAATTTCCGTGTTATATCAATCTTGGGAATCAAAGCGTTGATACATATCATCCCATCCACATGGACTAGAACATTTCCTTCATTCATTTTTATTATTTTGTATATTCCTGGATTGCGAGTCTGGTTGCATATTGGACTTCTAAACGCTTATTGATTGACTTTTAACCTCCATGTTTTAATAATGTCATTTAAATTCATCATGATCATGCCCTGAAATGCTACTTATGTTTGCATGGTTTAGGCTTTCGACCAGGTAGTTGCGGGCTTGATCCATTGAATCGCTCTGTAACTGTTGCAAATTTGCAATTGAAAACAGCCCTAAGTCTAACTAAAATATGTGTAATGGTTATTGGTGTGCAGTAACACAGCAGGGTAGAGATAGTGAGAAAGGGTAGAAGGTTGATCAGGTTGGCCATGATGGGTAGGATGGTAACAACATGTTAAGAATCTTTGTTAGCAGGTGTTGCTAACCGATATGGGACAAGTGATTTTCATGATAAAGACAAATCAGGGGTGGGTGGGAGGTTTGGGAAACTGATTGGGGTGCTCTCAGTTAATAAGTAACAGTTAATAAAACAGTCACTTGAAAACACTCATCCTAAAATGATTACGTACATGGATTATTTCAAAATATAAGGTCATTGGTGTATACTTTTAAATTGAATAAGTGCAATACAATATAAAGAAATGTGGGTCCTTCTTGCAAAAAAACTTTGCAACTTTATTTTGCCAACACTGTCAATAGTTTACAGCCAGGAAATGTGATAAATAATCCCCAGTCTGAAAGATACAGAGTACAGCTGCAGAGAGTAATAGAAAATGAAAATGCTCTACACTGTGTATTGTCAGATGCTCAACTAGCAAAGGGATAAAACAATACATCTGTTCATAATACAGTTTGACTGGAGCAATATGAATTCCAAATATTAAAGACTATCTTTTAAATCTGCACTTTTGCCCAGTGATTGCTTCATCCTGCAGTGATATCAGTATCTGAACCCCGCCAAGATAAACATGTTTGGTTGCAGTCAGTTCCAATCCTGAGTAAATTATGGAGTAGCTTATTCATATTTTGGATTTGTATTGAGGAAATATTGGTATATCACAGACTTCAAAATAATAATAATCATTCCAATGTAGTAAGATTTTATTTGTAGCCTGTCCAACTCTCACAAGTGTTAATTTTTTTATGCTTTATATTCATTTTTAAATTACAAGGGCAAATCAATGGGGTTTACTAATTAAGCTTGGATAAAAGTGGGGACAAGCAAGAGTACAAATCTAATATGTCTATATATTTCCTATGGGGGCTATTTATGAACTTGTTTGATAAATAGCTCTTGTAAAAAGCATAGGACATTTGGATATTTACAGCCTTATTAAATTGCGATTCGGCTAATTGAAAAGAGCACACAACATATTGTTTTACAGAAGTTTTTAGTTAGTGAAGACATTGCTTTTTGATAGAAGGTCACTAACTATAAACTTCTGTAAAAAAATATGCTTTGTTCTTATATAGAGCCCTATTCAATTGGCCGAATTGCAATTTAATAAGGCTGTTAACTTTTTTAGTCCTACTTTAATCCCTGCTGGATAAGTACACCTCAGCGATTACAGACAGTGTCTTAATGTGCAAATATTGATTTTACATTAGTATATATAGGTGATAAGCCTTGAATTACACTTTAAGGGCAACATACATGTCCCCAAATCCTTAAGAGCACCACACAATGGATTTAGATTTTTGTTTTACATGAAGCAAAAATGGTAAAATCACTGTGTGAGAGTGTTAGAGATGGATTATGTGGTAATAGAGGTATAGATAATGAATATATGTGCACTGGAATAAAATAAAGTTTTTTTGCTAGTTGTGGAGAGATAAAATGGACTATGTATTGTTGAAGAGGGACATGCTGTTCCACTCTAGAGAACAGGAAGTATCTGAGCGCCGCCTGTTGCCACCACTTGTATATAAAATTATGTATATGTCATACCTGAATATGATCAATTTTCTTTTAAAACAAAGAACGATTATAAGATATGGTTTTCCTAATAACAAATGTGTGGATCATCTCTATTTTGTGGCAGTTCAGAGCATCCCACTGTGCAATGGAAATTCCAAAGAACCCATAATCTCAAAAAAATCACTCAACATTTTAAATAGGTTGCATATGTTGGGAATCTGTAGATTTTGGAGATGTGGTAATTTAAAACCCCATATGTTTCTCTTTTTTCTTTTTACTTCCTTGAGCCTATTGTTTTAAAAATCCAACCTCTGGACACTTCATACAATGGATATATTCAACATGCTGGATTCATAAAACACCATGAATGCAATAATAGTATGGAGAGAATGTGTTAATTTTAACTAAAATGCTGGTTAACTGCATTGCATCCATACAATTTGTAATTAGCTACATCTTGCTCTTTTTAATTTACTTTACCAATCTACAGCAGTGCTCTCAAACTGGCAGACTGATGGCCGGATGTGGCCCACCAGCTGATATTTGTGGCCCACTGTTTGTTACAAAGACTCTTCTTACAAATCTAACAATATTAAAATAAAACACTTTGCAGTTTAGACATTTGGGAAATCATATATAGATTAACAATTCGATCATACATTTATTTTGCAAAATTGGCAGTTACTTCATATTTTTAAACTCCACTGAACTGTTGTATGTACTAATAAAGGCGGTTAAGGACGAGATACGTTTCAGAGAATGTCTTTAAACCAAATTTGTATGCAACTTGGATCCCTGGTTTGTATTATTATTAGTAAAATTAATAATAGTGAAAACAATACTATAATTGCTCGTATCTGGCAATAATAAAGAGTGATATTGTAATAATAATACCCCTGTACTGTAATAATAAGTTACAGCAACTATTGTGCTCTTTCTTTTAATTCAAGCAAAGAGAAGATAAAACTCATACAAAGAGCCTTGGTTAAGTATGGGTCGACTGTAACCTGGGGACCATCTGTATAGCATGGACTGTCCCTGCTATTAGAGTGTAAAAAATGTGCAAAAGCACAGAATTGGCAATATACCAATAATGTCCAACCATCACTCTTAAAGCCCACAGTTGTCCAGACTCCTTTCTTAATGTTTCAGACTAAGGTACTTTCAACCACACTGTACAAATTATATTGTATATAAATTGGTTAGATGTAATCCATGTGTTTTATATTTTTATTACTGGGTTAACAATCAACTCCTTACCTTATTTCCATTCAAGTCAGTGAAAATGCCTACCACATAAAGATATCATTATGTAGAAAACCTTTATCTTGTCTATATGCAATATTATGTAAAACAAACACATATTATCACAATCTTATTATTTATAGTGAGTTAGTTACGCTGAAGCTTTCTTTTTCTTAGCTATATTTCACAAATGACGGATTCGGAGACTCAATGGTGCAGCCTAGACAAAAATAGCCTTCTAATTTTACATTTTTCAGATATTTAGCTGTGAAACTCCCATTATCAACAAACTTGAACATAAACCTTTGGTTACACCTTTTCTTTTTATATCACATTTGCTTCATGGCACATGATTGGGTGGTAGAAACTGCAGACATTTTATGCATCCTTTGTCAAAATTGCTTACATCTTTTTAAACTAATGCAAGACAATATATTTGTTTGTTTAATCAATTTTCTAAAGGTTGATATTAACATATCAGTTTTATACTTTGACCTTAAAAGCATTTTATTATTGTGGGGGAGCATCCCTGTATTTACTATAAATAACTGCCTATGGCTAAAAATCACACCTAATCCCATATTATAGCTTTAAAAAATAGATGCCTATCGTGCTCCAATAAATGTAGAAGAAAATGCAATGTAGGTAGAGTTGTATGTATCGTATCATACTATAATGTATTTTGGTGTATCCATCAAACCATTATATTTATTTCACAAATTGCCTGTGTTATCCTTCCATTAAAAACTTGACAAAACACTTCACATGTAATAGGAAAATTATTTGCAGAGCATCACTTTATATCATTTACTGAGATAAGTAATACAATTCCACTAATTACTCTGTTTAATTATTTTAATTAACGATCACATTTACACACTACATCTCATAAGAAATAAGTTGGGTCTATACCAATTACTTAAATGAACCTGATCTTGCAGGATAATTGTCCTTTGCTGTACAACCCTCGTCAGTTTGACTATGATAAGGATGAAGTTGGTGATCGATGTGACAACTGCCCCTACGTCCATAATCCAGCACAGATCGACACAGATAATAATGGAGAGGGAGATGCTTGTTCAGTTGATATTGATGGTGATGGTATGTATAATGCAAACATTATGTACCACATTTGTTAAAAATATTCAAATAAAGTTTTATTAGATTTATATGTGATCTTAATGTTTTGCAGACATCTTAAATGAGCTGGATAACTGCCCATATGTCTACAATACAGACCAGAAGGATACAGATAAAGATGGAGTTGGTGATCAGTGTGATAACTGTCCATTGATGCACAATCCTGACCAGGTATGTTTTGAACAGGAAGAACAGGAAGCCTATAAACGTATGCAAATCATTAACAAAGTAAATTAAAACCCTCCAGCAGAATATTGGGAAATATCTGTCTTAGTTTGCCTTGGTGTTTCTAACATACTGTGTTAACAAGATAATTAAAACAGCTTGACAATCTCCAGGCTCAATTGCAATGTAATTTTGTTTTCCGTTTAACCCAGACATGAGCTCTGGAATGTAGAATTACACACAACAGTACCTCAGGGGTGAATAACTGAAACGGCAAAAGTCAATGGCAGCCATTCATAGCCTGAGAACTTTGTTTGGACAAGACAGTTCAATGTGAAATTCAGAACCTCACATTTCTCTTTTAGAGTGTCTCGCGTGCAAACTCAATGTCAAATTCCAAATACCTATTGTGCCTTTAGTCATTAGATGCATTTGTACTCAAAAAGTAAACATAGGCATGCATGATAAGATTTTTTTCCACCTTTCCTGTTGTGAAAAAATTATAATTATCAGACATTTATACAATGTGAACTCCCTGCAAACATTGAAGACATTAATTTAATTAACATATTACACTTGCATACAAAAGTTTCTGTATTCATATTTTAGAACAGGAAGCACCTAAGAATGTATTTGACATTCTTAAGTCTTACAATATCTCTAAAATATTCAGGGATAAGATTAATTTTATATATGATGATAAAAGCCCCAACCCTAGTCATTGGTGCCTCTACAGGTTACCTTGCTCTACGAAATCAATTCATTTTGACTTATAATTATTTAATTCTAAAATCAAGTTCCACAGAAATATTGTACATCAAATGAATTAAACTGGTTTTGAAGAAAATACAAGAAGTGAACTTTGTTACATCTCTTCACTCAAGTTTAAACCTTGTTTAACAAATTTAATACATAACACCTTGTAATGTGATTCATTTATTTAACTATTTCTCTATTTTGTCTCCAATTTCCACTATTTTCAGCATTTTTTTTACACATTGCTTTATTTTATTTTACAATATGGTATTTGAGAATTTACCAAAGTAAATTTAGTGAACATAAACTTTATAATATGTATCCAATATCTTGTATTTCTTCCCATTTGCTCTACCATTCACTCTTGTTACCCTAGATGCATGTTACTTTTTTTTATTGTACCCATGGTGTGTGAAAAGATGATTCCAATGTTCTTGCTAACTATATATGTCTGTTATCCTTTAGACTGATGTGGATAATGATCTTGTTGGAGACCAGTGTGATAACAATGAAGATATTGATGAGGATGGTTACCAGAACAACTTGGACAATTGCCCATACATCCCTAATGCAAACCAGGCAGACCACGACAAGGACGGCAGAGGCGATGCTTGTGATTCTGATGATGACAATGATGGTGTACCTGATGACAGAGACAACTGCCGGCTGGTTTATAACCCCGACCAAAAGGATTCCAATGGTAAGACTTGATTGTACAATCTTTACAGTTATAGTTAATTCAATATTGCTGAAGGGGAATCGCATATGCATGAATAGATTAAAAGCTCTTTTACATTTGCAGGTGTCATCTCATTACCTGCTTCCTTGGCACCAATCTTGCAGATCTTTTTCCTTCTAATTCTACCACCCTTACCCAGGTCCTCGCTCATCTTTTCAACCTTCTCTCTCTTCTGGCAAATTAAATTACACTTACCAAGACCCTGATAAGTCCAATGGGCACTTCTCATTACAAATAATTATTGACCTCCCTGCTGCCTTTGGCACAGTAGATCATCCACACCTCCTGCACAGGCTCCACTTATTAGGCCTCTGTTGCAAAGTTCTCTTATGGCTTGAGCCATATTCTCGAACTGTTACTTCTCCTGCTGTGGCACCTCCATCAATGCTGGCTCCATTATTTTCTCAGTTTATACTTCCTCTCTTGGCAAACTCTTGATAAACGTATCCCTCTTCCATCAGTTTTAGTGCTGTTACTGGTCCCCCACCCTACTAACTCATGTCACCAAATGTCTTTAAAACATCTCCTGAGTGGCTTCCTGACATATAATAATCAACATCTCCATTACACAGTTGATTCTCATTCCCTCCTCCTCCACTTCTGTGGCAAGGGTAATTTCATGTTCCATGTTTATTTTAGTTGCACCAGCCTGCAGTCCCTCTTGTCACTCTAAAGGGGCCTCCTCCAGCAGTTCTAGCTGCATTTCTCCCCTCAACTTTTGTTTGGGCACCCAGTCCACAAAGCAGTGTCTGACAGAGGGGTGGGTTCCACTGCCAAAGGCCATATTTTCTGAGCACTAGTGTGCTCCCCTATCCGGGCAGAGTATTACCTGGCTTTGTCTACTGGGAGGATCTCTGAATTTACCTCCCAGTAGGCTCTAGATGGAATACTCTGCTTGGTATCCCCCTGCACACCTGGATTAATTTCAGCACAATTTCCTTGTTTAGGTTTTTATTTTATTTTACAGTTTTCTAAATAGGGTTTGACCTTTTGTCCCTGCTATCATTCAGGGTTTTGATGCACCATCTGTGACTGGCCCTCAGTGTCTAAACATCTCTAATAAACTGTGTTCAGTTATGGAGAACATATCATCAAAATGGTATTATAAGGAAGCATATAGATGGTACCATTTTATATTTAAATTAAACAGTTGAATTTAATTTCACTTAAATATGTTTGTCAGCTTCTTCTGAATGAATTTGCCCCCTGGCAGTAAATAGAATGTATACACATAGCGTGTTAACCTCCAGGGTGAAAAAGTGACTTCATAAATCATTCCATAATTATTTCCTAGAAGTACATTTGCATGATAAGCTTAGTTTTCAATCACGCTTTTAAAATAATATGCATTTCTTTTTATGGGATTGCAATAACGTAAACTCTAATGTGACCTCTAAAACAACAAATACAAATGCAGGGGTTGTATATTTTATATCTACCGTGTAAACAGCTGATCTTAAATTTAAACCATGCAATTGCCCTTTTAGGCCTGTGAGGACTTATACTATTAAGTGTTATATACTTGCACATGGGATCCAGGGAAAAATATATGTTTTTTACATATAGTCTATGTTATGCATTGTTTCCTCTATGTGTGCGTGTTTATTTATATGCACAAACACACAGATTCATTTTTGTATTTGTTTAAGTAATATGATGCTCAACATGTTCCCTGAAATTACATTTGACACATTGCATCATGCCTACCTCCTACATTCACTTTAACTAGAAGCATACTTGTGCATGTTTTTCATTATGTATCACACATATACAAAGTTCACGTTTTGCTTAGTATGTTGCGGTAGTGATTTATTGAGATATCTAAAATGAAATATGAGTTTTCTGAGAGCACAGGCTTTCCTCAGTATACAACACTGACTGTGTAAAAAGTCATAAGCTACAAAATGTAGGTTAATTCTAGAACAGTTCAACAAATTTGACACCTATACTCTTTGTAGGTTAATATATATCATACAGAACTGGGAAATATTTCTATTTTTTCTTATATTATGGAAGAAATGTGTTTATGATGACAGAAGGTCAGTGTTAGAGATACTGAAGTCACGGATTGGCTATCCTGCATTTAAAGGAGAGAGTTTTAACAATTACAAATTGTTTCTGGCACGGCAAGATAATGGTTTAAAGGTTAAATACTTTTAAAATGATGGACATGCACCTTTTCAACATCAACTACCTCCTTCTAAAAAGCTATCATTAGGGTGTCACTGCACTGACAGATGCAATGCTCTGTGTGGAAATTATTTACACCCTCTAGACCAGGGTTATCTAAGTTAAGGCCACTGATGTGATGCAACAAATCAAAATTGTTTAGAATATTCCACATTTGGTCTTCTTTTGTGATAGTAGAATAGACAGTAACATATATTGATAACCACAATGCCTGTTTTGTTTCTGCCACTTTTCCTTTTTCCGTTCATTTCTTAATAACAGTGTCTTATAAGCAATTAATTACTCACTTGCAGACACACATGGCCCAAGGCCCATTTTGTGATTTACTGTATATCTTCCTGATAAACAGGCCACAAGAGTCTGTGCTTGATATTAAATATCCATTATGGAATGTTGCTTCAGGCGACCTTCTCAGGGATGAAAGGCAGACGTGGGTCACCTTTAAACAGCATACCTTGTAGGATGCCAGAATATAATGAATCAGGAAAATCTAACCAGCTCTCTGCCAAAATTACTAGGAGCTAGATAAATAGCACAATGCTGGTCTATTGTGACAGATCTGAGCACAACTGTGATATGTAATGTTTTAGTCGTGTGAAAATGTGACTGTTTCAACTGTACATTGACTGATTCATTAAGGGGCAGGAAAATGCATTCTTGGAGCTTCCTATAAGCAAGCAGGAACTCATTTAGCACTATGGTTTGGAGAACACTAAATAACACTAGAGACAAAAGAGTGGTATTAAAGATACTTTATTCTTTCAGGTGATGGACGAGGCGATGCCTGCAAGGATGACTTTGATAATGACAGCATTCCTGATATCTATGATGTTTGCCCAGAAAACAGTGATATTAGTGAAACAGACTTCAGAAAATTCCAAATGGTTCCCCTTGATCCAAAGGGAACAGCTCAGATTGATCCCAATTGGGTGATTCGCCATCAGGGCAAGGAGCTGGTACAGACCGCCAACTCAGATCCTGGCCTGGCTGTTGGTGAGTGAAATCACAGTGTGTAAATTCTTGGTTTTGTTTTCTGGCACCATAAAAACAGTTAATCAATACTAAGTAATTAAGTATAAATAAATATTAAATATTTACCTTTTAATGATACTGATTTAAGCAATTCTAAAATTGTTAATAAGTTGACACTTCAGTGCTAAAATAAGTTAGCCCAATCTTATAGCGTTATGAATTATTACATTTTTCTTAATTTTCTTTGACTTGTCTATATGGATTTGCTGTGCTGGCTTCTCTCAATCCTCTTATTCCTTAGAGCATGCCTGTGGGAGCTGGGTGGACAAAAAACTGCATATCTCTGTATTGCTTCTAGCTATATTGCAACAGTGATAACCTGTTCATCCATGCTATCTCCAGCACTGGAAGATTCACTTCATGACTATGTGCATTAGTTGGTTAGTCTTGTTCGTGTTGTGTGCACTAGGGGCTGTCATTGGAATGACATATCAATATATTTCAGTTACATAGATGCTGCATTTAAAATGAATGTAACATTTAAACTAACCTATATATTTGTCTTATGTATAGGTTTTGATGAGTTCAGTGCAGTTGACTTCAGTGGTACTTTCTATGTAAACACTGATCGTGATGACGATTATGCAGGCTTCATTTTTGGCTACCAGTCCAGTAGCAGGTTCTATGTACTCATGTGGAAGCAGGTCACACAAACCTACTGGGAAGATAAACCATCTAGAGCTTATGGATACTCTGGAGTGTCTCTTAAAGTAGTAAACTCAACAACCGGCACTGGAGAGCACTTGAGAAATGCTCTCTGGCATACAGGCAACACACCAGGAGAGGTATGAATGCCTAACAAGTTCAAAAACAAAATATCTTTCTTTGACTCAATTCCTGCATTGTAAAGCAGTAAATTAACACTTTTTATAGGTTTTCAGTCTCTTCCATCACAGTAGCATTCCTTCAAAAGTGGTAAAAAATAACTCAGATATTACAATTGAGCAGATTGTATATGACTCTTACCTGTCTATATATCTGAAGAAAATTAAAGTGACCTTGATGAGAAGGGGATAGTATATTTGAAGGGAGGCCGTGGATATCATGCTTATTTTCTCACCATGTATTAAATGTATTAATTTATTAGAATTTCATCGTATTGCAAGATGCTGTTAATTTTTTATCTTGTTAACAAGATAGTTCACAAGTGTTATTACATATTTACATCTGGTGCGGATGCAGGATGCAAAGTGAAGCATTGGAGCTCTTGGATAACCTCTCCTTCAGTTTAAAACCTTTTGAGTCAAATGTACAAAGATTCTCCGACACTTCACCCTTTAATGTATTATAAGACCTAAAATGTACTAACAAAAAAGCAGCTTCTGATCTTGAAAAAATTGGTTTGAAGACTGCACCAAACAAAGCTAGGAAAAAACAACTAATAAACAAAAACACTAGGCTCACATTTTCTTAGTACACTGACTCATATGTAATATTCAGCATTAAATATTGCCTACCTATAATAAAGTGTTTCACTCGCCAGGTACGAACCTTGTGGCACGATCCTAAAAATGTTGGATGGAAAGATTATACTGCATACAGGTGGCACCTGACCCACAGACCTAAGAATGGTTTTATTAGGTAAGTGGATAGATAATATAAGTAATTCCTGTCATTAAAAAATCTGTAAAACAAGTGCTATCAGCTATATAGTATATAAAAAAGTTCATATACAGGTTATGTAAACATTTTTTATGATTTTGCCTTGAGTCTTAATACATTCAGAATTTTAATGCTGAACTATTATATGCAATTATTCTCTAGTGAGCAATTATTGTCTTCAGTGCAGAGAAATATTCAGCTGCTTTTGTTGTTATATGGCTTTCCTAAGTGCCAGTGCTTTCAGCAGGACTGATGGAAATGTCATCAGCCTAAAACTCCCCTACCTGTTGAGATGTCATCTAAACACACAAGGAACAGGTTGCACACATAGGGGATGATTGCATATTATGGGTCATACATTAAAGCCTGTATTTATTTTATTTTTGTCTAAAAATGTACTTATTATTAAATCTGATTCACTTAAAGAAACTGAAGTTGATATTAAATACTATAGATGTCCATCTGATGGCCAGACAAGCCTTTTGCTATACGTATGCAGTTGATTATTACTTAAACTGCCTAAAATAATAAAACAAGGGTCTGGAAAAATAAGAAGATTTAGGAATCCAGTGTTTCTGGCTAAAATATAGTATATATCCTAGTAAAATGTAATTCCCCTGCACCACTGTGGGACTTTTTTTGTCCATATTTAGCCATAATGAGAGGTAAAAGTAATACAACTAAACATACAGTATTAGTGATACTTTATGGTATGGAGCATGAGTACAGCATTATCTCTTACTAGTCTCTAAAGAAATATCTTATCCCAGATAGAATACATAGTGGTGACTTTGAAATGATGCACCTTGGCTTTAGGCCTGACTAATGTAATCAACAAAATAAAGGTTTAATGGAAGTATTTTGCCAATGGAAATAATAGAAATAACTTTGGACAGCTGTTGAAGCACAAATTATAGACTGTGGTTTCAATGCACTGTAAATATGAACTTTCCATTGTGCCTTACAGAGTAGTAGTGTTTGAAGGGAAACAGATCATGGCTGATTCTGGACCACTGTATGACAAGACATATGCGGGTGGACGGCTTGGACTTTTTGTGTTCTCCCAAGAGATGGTGTTCTTCTCTGATCTTAAATATGAATGTAAAGGTTAGTATTGGTAATACATTCTACATTACATTTACAGTATAACAATATGCACTTATTAAGGCCTGTGGCCTATATTTATTGTCAGGATTAAAGGTATTAAAAGCCCCACCCCTACTGGCCACAGCACATTGTCTGTCATTACCATATAATAATTTTATACTCCATTATAAGGCTAATTATACCTTAGCTCTTGCTATAAGTACTAAGGTACTTAGAGGGACTAAAGCTATAAAAGCCACATTCTGACAGACCACAGCACATTGCCATTGAACCCACCCTCCACCCCCTTTCTTACATATTATATCATTATTTGTCTATGTGTGTGTTTATCATTTGAAAATAATAATAACATATTTTGCTAGTTATGAGGTTAAGTCTTTGTATTAATACATTATTTGCTGCTGATGAGGTATTCTAACCACCCTACAGAAAATCCCAGAGAAGCTCAGTTGCCCCTAGTAGTTTCTGAATATGCCATGGTTTCCCCTATCGAAGGAGACTTTGACATGTGTTGAAAACAGTGATTAATTTAATCCATAACATGTTTGAACTATCAAACTTAATCTACCTTATACATTGCCATTTATAGACATTCTAGGCTTGTGGAACACTATTATCCAACAAATATATTTCATTATGATAGAGTAAAGCAAAGCCTAATTCTGATTTTCCGCTGGGTAATACTGTTTTCCTTTTCTGATTGGATGTCAGTTTAAGTAAGACTCTTACAAAGCTGATTTTGATTATCAGTGTCTAGAAAATAAATTATAGACTGTCAGGGACTGTTTATTAGTTTACAATGCCATAGAACTGTGCTCAGGAAACAATTTATTATTTTAATTATATATCCGGCAGTTAACGTTCCATAGGAATTTTACTACCTTATTACAGAATTATAGGAGTGCTCAACTCTGGGCATAAATAGAGTTTGCTGAGGTGTGAATAAAACATCTACAAAAACGTTGTGCAAATATATAAATCACATTATACCATCTAGTAATAATGCAGTGCATATAAGTATGCATAGTATTATCAATATATAAAATCAATTGGTTTGTATAGTCATACATTGTTTGAGAAACACATGTATCCACAATGCATCATATTTGTATTTATTCCAACTGCTCAGTTTTTTTTAGGTTGAAATAAAAATCTTAAGTCATCTCAGACAAAAGTCATCTCAGAAAAAGGGAAGAACATTTCATATTGTTGAGTGATACTGCAATTTCAGCATTTTAGACCTGGAGGGTCTAGCCCCTCACTTATCGCTTTGTCACCATTCTTCAAGTTGGCTGCAGTCCACAATAACTTAGAGCTATGAGCAAATATTAATAAAGAGAGAAAACAGATGTGAATAAAGCAGAATACACTTACTGAACTTTACTAAATAGTGCTTCAAAGTAATAATACAAAAGGGGATATTAGTGCACAGGTAACACATTTCACCATGGAAACTGCAGCTAGTGTTTTGCTCTCCTCTATGATCTCATTGGAACATATTGATGGAAACAAGGCCATTCCTTATGAATTCTCATTAATAATTCCATATGTTTGTATAACGGATTATGTCATCTTCAGAGCCTCCAAGATTTCATTTAGTTATAATATAACAATAATAGGTCTTGAGGGGTTTATCACTCAACATCTGTTGAATTTTGGTATCATAATCAACATTATTGGAAAAGGATTGCATCCTACTTGATGTTGAAGGCTTACTATAACTATTCTGAAGCAAGAACTTCTGACCCATCTTAAAGTACTGGTCAGTATTTTAGATCATTGGTCAGAAATCCCCCCTCCCCATTAGTGGGCCTCATTCAATTGGGAATTGGCCAATTGAATAGGGCTCTATATAAGCACAGAGCATATTTTTTTACACAAGTTTTTAGTTAGTGAAGCCCTAGCTTTTGGATAGAAGTTCACTAACTAAAAACTTATGTAAAAAAATTATGTTCTGTGCTTATATAGAGCCCTATTCAATTGGCAGAATTTATAGGACCTGTATATGTATTTTGCCAATAAATGTCTTAGGACCTTACAGATACAAGTCAGTGTTTATATATAAAGGGTACTCTATTAGAGCCTTGCCGGACCTCACAGCCTCAGGCTGTTATCAGCTAATAGCTGCACCAACGGCGGTGAGAGGCCTGGAATGTCCAATGCTCTAGGTAGTGAGAGCTCCTTTCTGCAGGCCCGCAGTCTGGCGTTCTCCAACTGGCGCTCTCCAATTCACTGCTGTACTTAGCTTGCCCCCCCCCCCCCCCCCCCCCCCAGTATCTTCACAAAGCTTGTTTCCCCTTTTTTCGTGCGCTCTCACCGCTCACGGGACATCAAAAACGAAAGGGGCAAACGCTGGGACTAGATCTCATATAACTAAACGGCCCTGCTCTTCATGCTGCCGGTCCCATGCTACCAATCCCGTGTCTGGCTTAGAGGAATTATGCCTTGGGAAGGGCTGAGGGAGAGGGTTTAGGGAATACCAAACTCCAGTGTGGGCTCCTCCATCATGTGTGCATATCCGGTAACGCCTTGTCCACAAGTTTTTAGTTAGTGAAGACCTAGCTTTTGGATAGAAGTTCACTAACTAAAAACTTATGTAAAAAAATTATGTTCTGTGCTTATATAGAGCCCTATTCAATTGGCAGAATTGCAGTTGAATGAGGCCCAGTGATACTGAAGTCCCAATATTTCTGTCACACAATAAAAAAATAAAATTAAAAATGTTTACAAGAGCTGTGTCTAAAGGCGTTTCTTGAAATTTCCTGGAAATACAGGAAAAATGCATGTCTGTGCACAACCTGAGAACCTGTCCCTGACCGCCTGGGATTACCAATACATTCAGTGCAACTCATACAGCTCATTGGCTAACAAGGAAATTCCCTCAAGATAAATCATTATACATTCATAGTACAGGATTTTGCATTTCTTTACTGTGTCATTTTCAATTAGCCCATTGTAGATACAATAAAGGAAAATAGAGGTACCATGGTATGTTAAATGTAATTTATGAAGAACTAGATTTGGCAACTAAAAACGTGGGTAAAGTATTACAGAGTTTCTGGAAATGGCAAACCATAGTACATATGCCCCATAAGATAACATAGTGGTGGAAGAGGTCCTCCAGCAATTCACTCCTATTACATTTGGCCCATAATTTTATGACTTAAAAATATATTATAATTTAACTAAATCTGGAATCATATGTGTGAGATTTGTGATTGATATATTATCTTACTGTTATTTTTACAGATTTCTAATTCCTAGTGCTCCAATATGTGGAAAGTACTGTACATCCTTTGCGACCAAGACACCTCAGCTCACCCTGGAACTCCCAAGTGTCTTCTGAATTACCTCTTGGCTACAGGGTGGACAATGCCTCAGTACCATCCAAGAACAAAATCTAAGAAGACCAGATGGTGAACATCGAACACATTTGAAAAGAGAAGCAAATATTACATGTTAGATATTTGTTAGATGTATACAAAAGTAAAGACAGATATGGATGACTTTTTAATATTTTAGATTGATACAGTACTAATAGCATATAACAATATAATATAAGAAATGGATATAATATATAATTCCTGACCCTTGCACATGAAAATAGAAAAACCTTCTCTGAATAACTAACTTGCCTTTATATTTGGGAGATTATTTTTGTAGGTTTTTATCATTATACAAATACATGGATTGTTTAAGAACTTTTATCGGCAGCCAATACTATAAATTAGATTTGTTTTTTTCAAATTAAGCAAGCCATCTTGTGCATTCCCAGTAGAATCCGCATTACAAAGGTTGTTTTCTTGGAATCATTAGTTTAATTAATAAATTAATCATGTGAATCATATAGATAGATAGATGCATTTGAATGAAAAATATTACATTTCTATTCTCTCTATTATTGTCACATTCCAACAGCTAAGCAGAATAAAAAGAATAGTATTTACACTCTGGTGGAAATGCCTCATAATACACTTCATGAAATGTATGCCACTAAAATTATTTAATTTGAGATTTATTAATAAATGGTAATGGTAGTCAGTAATACAATATGGGAACTTACTTAGTGGTTTCCCAACAAAGAATCCATTGTTTTCTATTAATTTTCAAAAGGGATATAATATGCCATAGTCATATACGTGCAAGAAGTATTCAATTTTCTTTGCTAATGAAATTATATTATAGTCATACATGCATAGTTTTTGAATGTTGACAAACATGCACTTAGAGGACCTCATAACTCATGTTTGCTATGTTGGCATCTGTGTGAAATTTCTTATTAATGTCTGACCCACATTCTAAGTGTATTCAGGGCTGTTCCTAGCTACATTTGTGCACTCAGCAAATGTAATGCATATGGCAGAATTTCTGTACAGCTTTTCAACGTGCTATATATCACTATAATAATCACATACGTAAATTAATTGCTTTGTCACCATACTGATACAGATAAAATTAATTACTACCTGATCTCTGCTGTTACCAGCTGTTGGCCACAAACTTTTGCTACACAACTCTTTTACTCAACTGAATTTGGGTGAAAACATTTGTTTTAAAATTGCCTAATTTTTTTTGGGCTTTGGGGATTTTGCAAGTTATGAAACTTGGAGGCCAATGAGATATGTAACAGCATATTCCTCAGTACATAACAGCAATTTAACATTTGTTTTATATTTTAGCAATACAAATAATGTAATAATTGCTATAATTCAGATTATATACAATAACATTTAACTGCTTAAAAAAAAACATATTTACTGTCTACAGAGACATTTAGTGCCTTATTAATATTTAATGTATTTTTAATACACACATAATCCCACCTCTACATCCCTCAACAATCATCTGCTGATGTAAGACAGAGATGGTACTTTGACAGTTTTGCCATATGTTTTGTTGCTTGATGATAGTTGTCGTTGTAGTTTTCTATGACTGGTGTAAATAGGACATTTTTTAATGCTAGTAGAATACCAGAAACAAGTTATTCAATTGCAATATAACACGTTTTTAGAGCTTTTTTAAAATCTTTGTTTAAATGGAAACATTTGCAATGAGTTTTGGTGTACAGTAAGATATAATAAGGGAATTATATTATATTGTTGTTTAAAGAAATTGAATTGTGATCTACAGCGCTTTAACCTCTCTCATTTTATTCCTTTATGCATAATAATGAACCCACTGTGTTCTGACTTTTGCACATTTATAATATTTTTGTTAAGGAACCATTTTTTTAAATTTCCAAGTTTGTAGTGTCTTTTTTCCCATAAAACACAATCTGCATTAAATGTATGCATTGTAATTGATGTGTAGTCTATTTTGGGTTTGTTCCACAAAATCCCAAGTGGAACAGAAGATGTTAATATTAATAGACTGTACAATAATTTTTCTTTTGTAAATTATTTATGATGTCTTTTTTTTTTCTTTATTCCACCTACTTTTAATTCTGTTGAAGTTAAAATTGCCAAAGATTGTAAATAATTATTTATTGATTTACGTGGACAAAGTTTTACAGATGAAAGTCCTTCATTAGCCATCTACAACATTTTTATACTTTCTACAGATTCATGTTAGTCAATAAACTATATACAAAGGATTCATCAAAAAAAATCTCTTTACCTTTTTATTTCGGTAGTAAAATTATTTATCTTTGGTGCATTTCTATAGCTTTTGTGCCTTTTGGGAGGTGCTAAATTCAAAAGTATTAACTTGCCCATCACCCCAGTGCATTCCAGTATTTGTACATGAATTACAACTTTTGTATTACAGTTTTCAAGCAGGCTTGACAAATATTAAATGTCACTGCTTTGATTGGGTTGGCTTTATCCCAACTAGAAATAAGATATTCTTTTATTCATTATCATGTTTTGATTGGATGGATATCATTTAAATTGAACATTATTCACTAACAAAAAGTACCAGTCATGCAAAGTTATTTTAACATGTGAACTCGCAGGGCCTCATTCATTTGTGATTTGGCCAATTGAATAGGGCTCTATATAAGCACAGAGCATATATTTTTGACAGAAGTTTTTAGTTAGTGAAGACCTTGCTTTTAGATAGAGGTTCACTAACTAAAAACTTCTGTGCTTATATAGAGCTCTATTCAATTGGCCGAATCACATTTGAATGAGTGTATAATGTATATATCTAGCTTACCCATTCTTAAAGGTTTGTCTATACATCAGAATAGAATTGAATGTCTGAGTGTGTCTATCTTCACGAACCCAATTGTATAAGTGCACTAATTAAGATAATTTCCTCTTATATCATTACTTATATCATTCAAGTGGTTGAAATCAGTAAAGAAAATGCCTCTATGTAACACTCATAACATGTAATTATTCAATAAAATCAACCTTTATGATTTAACAATAAAAACAATTCTAATATTCAGTCTATGGAATGACTACAAATAGGTTAAATTAAGTAAATACAGGATTACACATGGAAGCTTGAATAATTATGTGTCATTTGAAGGGACTCAATTATGTAATATTATACCTGAAATAATGTAAGAAAGTAAATAAAATAAATAATAATTGTATATGGTGTATGTTAAAAAGATGCAAAGATGTACCTGAAATTAGCTTCTTAAGCTTTATCATATTCAGCATTAGGGGACAGACATTTTAGGCAGCGGTTTGGTAGCTTCTACTTGCATGGGCAGTGGCCTGGTGCAGTACTGTATATTTTCACTCATATGCAAGATACAGAACAAAGAAAGATGAACGGTGAATGTTTGCAGTAAAAAGAGATAGTTTTTTGTGCTGCAAAAAAGAACTGGCTCTTTGTAATGAGGCAGTGTCTAATGTCAATCACTTTGTGTTCCTGGATAACATCACAGCAGAAAGACACATAGTAGAAGAAGACGGCTGCTTTAAAGTGCTGTTGTGAGGGGGAGCAAATGTTTTATTTGGATCCCCCTTTTCACCAAAGAAAGCAATTTCCAATTTAAAGAAAATTGAAAGCGAGGAATTTAGCATCCTTTTACCAACCAATATATTCCGTTTAACGGAAGCATCTCCAAAAAATGTATCAGTTAGCAAGTACTTAAGCTTATGAAGCCATTTGTAATTTATATATAGTAACTACTAGAATGAAATTGTTTTTGCCACTTAATAAAGATAACACTTTCTCAAGCTACTAATATAAATCACCATTGGGTCAAAAGTATAAGAGGAGATCTACAAAATGAAATAAAAATTTCCGGTACCAGTATCCCTGCTAAGTCACCACTTGCCTAAGTCACCTAAATCACCTTATAGCTTATAATAAAGCTATTTTAGCTGGTAGCACAGTTCACAATATTATTCCCCGATACACCTTGTATTGCATAGCTTTAGGCAAGATGGTCACCTTTCCCATACACTTGTTTCTCCTATTGATCACATAAGTTTCATTAGGGTTGGGGGAGAGACCATTTCATATAATTTGTATTCCTTCACTATGGTACCGCCATCCTCTCGTATTAAAGTTAATAACACCAGAAATAATTATCATAATGAAGTTAAGTAATGAACCAAAAAATCTAAAAACAGGATACTGATATAAACCAATTATACATAATAAAGAAACTTATTAAACAACTATATGCTTTGCTTTCGATAAAAAACAAGTCGGAAAAAACAATTGTACTAATTCTTCCATCACAAGAGTAATATATTAACCCAAGGATTGCTGCATAAATCTAAAAAAATATCTGTTGGGAAGATAGTTTAGTTTCTAATTTAAGCAATTTAATCTCCATATCTCTTCCCATAATAACCATAGTTCTAAGTCTATACCTAGTATAACTGGGAATTTACAGGCCTTGCATGTTGCACATGGAAAATGGAAAAAAAAACCTTGGGGATAATATATTCAGACTATTCATGTTTCAATGTGTCTGTAAGTTATTTATTTGACTGCTTCATTCACATACAAAATGAGTATCACTAGTGGAAATATGCATAAACAAATGCTGACCTTTAAAAAAAAAAAGATTAAAAGCTTTGTTTAAATTTCATACATTTGCATTTGAGAGAATATAATTCATTTGAGTCTTTTGGGAGAACAGTTCTGTATAAATTAGTTATTACTATTATAACCGTGCAATTATATAATAGTTTCAGGCTTCCCCAGATCTGTTATATGATAGTTAGGTCAGTTATATGAAAGCTGTTTTTTTAATTTAAAAAAAAATGTAATGCCTCTGCTGGACCCTGGACACATCCATGATATGTGGTGGAAGCTGTGTATATGAGAGGGTTGTTTCCATTTTTGGAGAGCTGTGGTTGCAGATATTGAGGCAAACTTACTACTTCTGAGCCTGTGAGGGTGAAGGGTGTGGTTTAAATTTTAATATCAAATTATCTAATAATTCCTCTGGACTTCTTCCTTTTTCCCTCCTCACCCCATCCATTGATAGATTTACAAAAACATACCTTCATGAGCCAGCTGTCAGGAAGTGATGTAACAAACACACAATTGATTCCTGTACACATAAATAGCTTTAAAAAATGGCTAAACATGTTTTTATGTCCATAAGTTACACAGCTGATAATGTTGTTAGTTTCATACATACTTTACAAACACATGCCTTTTTTCTTGAACTACAGTGATGTGTATACATATAATGTTCATGCTAAATGCTTTTCCTTTCATTGAAACCTTAAAAAAACAAAAAACATTCCAAAGGTGCCTCTGATGGGATGCCTTTTCCAAATATGTATTCTTTCAATTAAACCCAATCATCATCCTACAGATAATGAACATGGGAAAAATATGTTATTCTGTTATATATTATAGAGATGTTTATACCTGTAACTTGCATGGTATTATATAGTCTGTTCTGTCTCTCTCAGTGTTGTCCCTCTCTGTGCGCCCTCTCTCTCTCTCTGTGCATTCTCTCTCTCTCTCTCTGAGTCCTCCCCATCCCTCTGCCTCTCCCTCCCCTCTCCCCTCTCTCTCTTTTTCTCTCATTTCTCTCTGTCTCCCTCCCCTCTCAATCTTTCTGTCTCCCTGTCTCTCTCTCTCACTGTCCTCTCTCTCACTCCTTCTCACTCCCTCATCCCTCTCTCTCTCCCCCCCTTCTCCCCTCTCTCCCTCCCTCCCACCGTGTCTCCCTCCCCACCCCCTCTCTCGCTCTGCCGCAACCACAATTTACAGTTAGCAGCTTGCGAGTGGATAAATGTATATAGTTAGCACATGAGGGTCAATCCATGTCAAATTCACAATGAACCATTTTTATTTTCATACTTTTTAGAAGTAGCTGTAATTTACTTAAATAAATGATGAAGAATGCAGGTACTGTGAAAAACCTGTGATGGCATTTTATTTTACATATTGAGTGTCAATACTTTTGTGTAAGGTCCGGAGAAAGACAAAAACACTTTTTTTCAGTCAAGAATTCTATTTTTTGATAGCAAATGGTTTCTAAATATGAAGTGCAAATATAGCTCCAATAGGCTATATGAACAGATGAACTATTATATAAATGTAAGGATTATGTATTAATTAAAGGTTACTTCATAAGTAATATGATTATAATAGCAAGCTCCATGATTACTTTATTTTTTGTCATTGACATGAATTAGATCTACCGCCACCTCAAATCACTGGCACTTTGGTTCTTTCAGACCGACCTCAAATCCATTTAGGTGACAGGCCACAAAGAGAGCTTGAACCCAACAACTTCATCGAAAATGTTCATTTTTGAAAATGAGAAATTAGATTAAATGTTTTGCACCACACTGGGGAAAATCTAACACTTTTGTTCAATGCTATAGAAATATGTTTGATGGAATAAAAAAAATCTGAAGCTAATATTGGTCAAGTTCGCCTATTTTTAGTGGTTACTATTTACATGACATGACAGTCTTTTTAATTGCACATTATAGGCCTACATTTTTTATAAGCAGTTTAGAAGAATGTTGGTTCAGTGGTAAAAATAGTTTACTGACAATACTCTAAAAACATTAAAATACAACTCATTGTAGAAATTAAAAAAAATAATAAAAACAGTAAATCACCAATGTGTTTTTAAAGACAGAAGTAAACACTAGTCACCAGCAGCTTCCAAGACCTCACCATGCTAGAACATGCACTCTGGGTGAGGTGGTAAAGTGATATATCATGACATCACCTTTGTGTTGAGTGTATTACAGCTGATCCTTTTCAGTTAACAGTAGTTTTTACACAGTTCCCTTGTCAGCATACATTACATGCTTTGCAACACAATACTTACTTCTGCTTTAGGTTGAATCGGTACCTCTGGGAACTCGTTTTCAACTGATTAGGTCTGGATTCCTCTGTCCTGCTCAACCATTACTTCTTAATAAATGTCTTGCTTCAAGTTTCAAGGATCCTTGTGGGAGCTATGTGTCCTTCTTATTCTGTTGTTCTCTGATATTGGTAAATCCCTAACATAGGGCCCTCTGCTCATCCCTAAAAAAGCACTCACGAGTGCCCTAACTGCAGAGTAAATCCTACCTAACTATGCACCCACCCCTAAAACATTGTGAGAGAACTCCTACGGGTCACATTTCCGAGTGAACTTTGCGACACAGCCGAAAAGCAAGGCATAAGCAAGACCCAATGCTAATAAGATTTTACAGATCACTCGCAAATGCAAAAAGCAGAAGACAGATTTACGTGTACCACTCCAACATGTTGAAAAGGAAGATCTACGCAGGGCAGAAAAACACACAGGCTTAATAAAATGAAACCTATATCCCAGAGGTACTGACTCAACCTGAAGCTAAAGCAAGTTTTACTGAGCAAAGTGTGTAACAGAGACTGGCAAGGAGTCTGTGTATAAGCTGCTGTTAATAATGAAAAAATGGTGGCAATACACATCATCACATATCACAAATATATTTATGCAGTTGACAAGTCTACATTCACTGAACTTAGAGTTATTGAAGAGGTTACATCCTACTGAATTAGCCCCCAAAGAACTCTCCATGTGTCTCACATTTTTGGAAATAGATTCATATTTCAGTAATCATTTGCCAAGTAATTATTTTTTGTGAATATAAATTAAGAAAAATGTGTAATGATAAAATCACTTTATTCTCTTATCTTCAATTTTATTTTTAATTTGAGTAACTTGTAACAGTTATGAGAACATAAAATAAATCCAGTTGCTTAGATGCTGCATGCACTTCTAAAGGGTGAGGTGTAAAATAAATGATTCATCCAAGAAGGGTATCTGATTTGCCAATTAGCTTATGGTTTAAGTCATGTAACACATGATTGCACACATGTTTGGAATCTTAACTCTTCGAAAGGAAGTATCCCTGCTGTCTCTTCTATCCTGACATAAACATTATTTTTCATTAATGCACAGAAGGGAGTGGTGAGTTTGAGGGAAATAATAGTATCTGTGTGAAGCTTCTGGAAATTGTATGATGAATGAAGCACTGTGCTGAAGGCATTTAAAGTGGGGAGTATTAATAAAAATGCATACTATGCCTGGCATTATGCATATATATATATATTTTTATTTATACTCTATTGTGCAGCAATGGTCTGTTATTTAACACTTCATTACATGTGTGTTGTGTAAATTAGCTAATTTAGCAACACATGTGGCAGTGATTCTTATTTGCATGTTAGTGCAGACTAGTTATCTTAAAAAAATCACACCATACCCCTCATGTGATTTTGTAATAAATTACAGAGAATAAATGTACCAACTTTATAGAACTAACAGATTGGGTGAATATGTTGCCTTTTTGCTCAAAACTGTCTAAAATGTGTAATTTAAAATCTTATTAATAATAATAATAATATTAATCACTTATATAGTATTTTCCTACCAAAGGGGACTCAAAGGAAAAGAGAGAAAGTTATATAGTCTACAGAAAGGGGAGAAGGATTTAGCTTTCAGTCTCCTTTCAAAAATGTCCAAAGAAGGATACATCCCTGACTGGACTTGCAGACCGTTCCAGAATCTTGGTGCTACAGACAAGCTTGGAGAGATTCTGGGGGTGGTTAACAGATCATCCCCAGAAGATATTGGAGCACAAGTCAGAACATATGGAGGAAGGAGATCATTCACATAGAAACTGAAAAATGAAGAACTTTGTTTATAAGCCGACCAAACTTGAAGTCTATGTGGTACTTCATCTGGAAGGTGCAAAGGACTGGTGTAATGGGGCATGAACAGTGTAGCTAATTACCTTGTGAAAGTATAGTGTACCAGCTGTAGGAAGAAAAAGCTCTTTATTTGGCAATTCTACAGGCAATCATTTTAATTTGGTTGTGACACTATATAGGTATGGACCAAAGTGGGGAGGACTTCTGGGGTATCCATTTAGAGAAGTATACACAACAATAAACTAGCCAAGAACTTTCAGTCTACACACGTCTTTCAAACATTATATTAATATTCCATTATGCAGTGCCAAATGATGCAGGGAGTCCAAGAAGTATTAGAATCTGCCCAATCTATTGTTATGTGGATGAATACACAAGCCAGAGCTGTCTCTGTGTCATGTTTTTCCTGAATACTGACTGAAACTAATTGTAAATATGATTTTGCAGATGGGTTGCTAGTTGCATTACAGCTTCTTTTTTAAAAAACATTAGAAATAGAATATTTGAAACAGGCCTGTAGTCTGCCAATGTATTCTGGATCTAAATATGCTTGTAGGAGCAATCTTATAATTGCTTTCATTAGTTGACAAGGAAAGACGTATATGTGCAGTGAACAGTGCACTGTTTTGTAAATACTGGGTCAATGACATCTGAACATACCATGACAAAAATAATTATGAAGCACAGTTGCTTGCCATGTCTACATGAGCAAAATTAGACTATAAATCCAAATGATCTACATTTATATGCCATAATTTTAGTGTTTCATAAGATATTACTCTTAGAATGCTAGAGCAAATAGAAGACATGGAGCCCCATTCAATTGAGCGATTTTGAGATCCGGTAGCCCATAAGTGAGGTTGCTGCTATTTAATTGGCGTCTTTTTGCGGGTTCCGATTAACTTCCGAGTTACGGCCTTGAGAAAATAGCGATGGTTAAACTTGTAACTTACAGCCTCCAGAAACCTTTGATCTGTCACTTTCGCAAGGCTAAAATCGCAAATCTCTATTCAATTGCTCAATTTCCCCAGACCCTCAAATGTATTCACACCTGTAAACGGCAAATGAAGGAGAAAATCCAATGAGTGCTAGAGAGGACCCGCAAGGGGGTTAAACAACTATTCGTACTGTGAATGAAAATAAAAAATTAATACTGCACTGTAAATAACGGGGAAAGCGATGACAGGCATTAGAATTAATTGCACAACAGTCTCAAGCTCGCAAATCGGCAGGAAATAAAAGTTATTTTATGTGTCATATCGGGGTTAGATCGATCTCGGGTATCAACGAGCTAATACATATCAGGCCACCCATATGGACTAGAACAGTATTGGCATTCATTTTCATAATTCTTTAATTCACATGTTTTGCGAGTCTGATCGCATATCGGCCCCCTGAAACTAATTGATTGACCTGTAACCTCCATGTTTTACAATGTAAATATGACAGTCTAATTTTCTATTGGCTGATTTTAAATGGGCGGTTACGGGCTTGCTTAATTGATCATGTTCTCTCCATGAAATGCTCCGAACTAGTGCATGGTTTACGATTTTAGCTTGGGGATCGTCATAACTTGCGGCCTTGAGCAATTGAATATAATCGCAATTGGAGACCAACGGGAGCCCGCAACTCACTCGCAGACATTCAACTGTCTGCAATCGAGTTGCGCGTCTTGAATTGAATGAAGCCCATGTTGTTTGAAATATTGGGCAAACTCATTGCATTGTGATTGGGATGTTATACTAGACTGTAAATATATGTATATGTATTATTCTGCGACCCCATATAATTTCCTTTGTATTCTCAATTTATATTATACATGTTGTTACACATAGAGGTGTACTAATTGCAATCTTTCTCTTCATATTTGACAGATTCTGAGGAGCTAGTTGCTGTAGTAGAAGAGGTGACTGGATAGAAAGACTGGATGAGGTGTGTCATTTGTGGTACATTACCTTCAAAGGGGGAGGCACAGAGGGATTGTGTCTTAAAAGAACTCTCTCTCCAAAAGAGGGATTGTTGGCAGTCATGATAATTTGTAATCAAACAGGCTCTCAGTGTTTATTTTCCAGTTTCAATTGTTGATAAAAAATGTAACGTTGAACTGCTGAAACATGTAGGATTTACCAATTCCTGTTACACTCATCAGCATGTTCTTTTAAATGGAAAATCATGGGTGAGTGCTTTCATCAGAAAACATGATTAGAATAACAGGTACATGTGAAATCTGTTGAGACATATTACCATGATGGATTCCCTTTAAAGTAAAACTGTCATGTTTGACATCATTGTCACTTTTTACAGAGGAATAAAAACTTACTATACATTCAGTCCTATTAAATTCCCCCAACGTGTAAAACCGTAGCTAGTAATATATCCAGTAAGACTTATGGCTATCTAATTGGCCCCGTAAAGCAAGCCGCTGGCAATCTGCAGGTTTGGAGCGAACAAAGCCTACGTGATGTGGAACGTGGAATCCTTTGTTCTCTGAAGTCTGTAACCACAAATCCAATCATGCTATTAAATTGCAGCAATTTCACTTGCCTTCAACCCTGTAACACGCAAATGAACGAGTGCTAGAGAGGACTCGCAAGGGGGGTAAATCCAACCCGTAGCACTATAAATGCCCATATGCCCACATTACTGTACTTTTATTAAAAGGGAATATGATTTTAGGTCTTAGAATTAATAGCACAACATTCTCAAGCTCGCAAATTGGCCCAATAAAATACTTTCTTTCATGTTTGATTTTCGTGTTATTTCAATCCCGGCAATCAATGTGTTAATACATATAATGGAACTCACGTGTAATAGAATATCATACTTACAGTTTTATCAATATTGCATTATATCTGGAATGTGGGTCCGACCGTAACTCGTAACTGAAACTCGTAAGACTTTGAAATCCAACCTCCATCCTTTTCAGTGACGTAATTCTGACGATCTCTGTTGCCATTGGCTGAATCTAAACCCGTAAGTACAGATTTGACTAATTGATCACGTTCACAGCCACGCATCCAATGTTCAACAAATGGTTTACGAGTTCGCCTCTCAAGCACGTTACTCCCAGCATGTTATAAATGTATCGATCGGTAAATTAGCCACATTTCGAGCCTGCAGCAGTTGCCGGTCTTACGTTGCACATACGGGCTTGGAATTTAATGTGGCTGTATGTGTTAGCTTTTTTCAACTAAATATTTATGAACTTAGAAACAGAGAGAGGAGGGAACAGGCAAAAATTCTGAGCTTTTGTTTGATAAATGGATAGGATTGGAATTGACACCACATTCCTTTTCCCTAACTGACCCAGATACTACATCAAATGATGCAACCATAACTCTCCAGAAATGTAAACTCCCAAATCACACACAATTTCCACCTACATATCATGGATCCCTCTAATATCCTCCTGCACAGGCATCAGCATTCATTTTTCTTCTAAATATAAACTGGCTGTACTTTTTCTCTTGCTTACATATTCTGATATATTCCAATGTATAAGGAAATAAACATTTTATTAAAAAATTATTTTATGTCCAGAATTTATACAGCTTATATTTCAGTGTAATGCACTGGGGAGACTTTGTAACTAAAATTGATTATTGTTCAAAGATAAATTGGTCCTTTAAAGGGAAAGTTAATTCAGTAGCACATCACTGTAAAGGTCTCATAAAAACTTGTTGAGAGAGCATAAGCAGAAATAGAGTTAACCCTTCCCAAATTCATCTGTGCAGATAAATCACTACTGGAATCAGCTAAAAATGATATTTGGGGGTTACCATCATCTGCTACATTCCTGAAGTTCAGGGAAAAACTATAAATCTTTGTCTTCACAGAGCCTCACCGATCGATGTCGGCAGATGTTTTAATCATGGAACAGTCAGGAGTGTGTTTGCAAACAGACCTAAGACTGTATATTTTTAGTTGTTATTACTGTAATTAAAAATATCAATATATCATTTTAGCAAACAATCGTGTGCTCTTTCACACCATGAAGAGCATTTATAGTAAGGTAAATTTCCCTTTAAGCTAAATATATTAAGGCCATATATTTGTTTCCTTAACGTTTATTCCTTTAGTACATGATAGCTAAACCCTTATATTTCTCAATTATAGGAGAATTATGTTATGTATTGTAGAGGCACAGGCATATTCTAACTAACAAAGTAGATTTAGAATGTGCAAATTTATTAAATATGAAATTGTATTTGTAATATTTTTTTAAATGTATTTGGTTTTGGAGAAATTATTGTAAATATTTTTTCTTCAGTTTAAATAAAATAGTTTTCCAATTTTCAGGACAAATCGTCTCATTAGCAGTTTCAGTATAATATACAAATGGCAATTACTAAGGCCCCTGTGCTAATTGAGCAATATAATTTGCGGCATACAATAAAATTGTCTGTGCCCTAATTGTTTCCCTACGTTACACATTTTTTAAAAATCTTTTCACTTGCAATATTACACCACTCAGCTCACATCTGTAAATTTTGCCTTGTCCGCAAAAGATTTCAGTGTAGGAAATAAGATGAGAAATTGCTCTAGGAATCAATAGAAAAAACATAATTGAGAACTACATCAATAAACCATTATATTTATATATGTGAAGAAATTATTTGTATTTATATTTATTTTATTTAAATATATGTGACAATTGCATTAATATATTTAACATATATAATTGTGTTTACTTTGTATATATATATATCTGCCTCACACTGATGATAGCCAGTAAACTTGAAACTGTTCTGTATGCAAGTGATTTTTGGTTTGTGCAAAATCCAAAGGGACATTGTCTTCTCATTTGCATGTCCCCACCTTTTAGACATGAAGATGAGCTTACAAATGTATTCTTTGTTGTCTATATATATACAGTATATATATATATATATATATATATATATATATATATATATATATATATATATATTGTGACAGGGCGCCCCCTTCTGACAGGGTTTGCGTCCTGCTCTTTTACGTTTTTATTCTCTTTATGGAGGACTCTGGAGCCTTTGCATGCTTTCACAGGCTTTAATATGTGGTTGGCATAACATAAATAAAAATAGCTTACGGTCAGCATGAAACAAAAATCTACTTAAACAGACTTACTATGACCTGGAACGCCCTGTCTATCCCTGAGGTCGCTACTCGGCCTGCAGGTAAAATAAACACTCCCTCACGGTCTCTTCTGGAAGGAGTAGCTTTCGCACAATAGCGCCACCTAGTGGCCAGGATACAGTCAGTCTCTTAAAAAGGTTGTATTGCCTCCTTGTGGCCTGGATACAAAGAACCTCTTCTTTCAGTTATATTGCCACCTTGTGGCCAGGATACACATCATCTCCTCTTTAGTTATATTGCCACCTTGTGGCCAGGATACACATCATCTCCTCTTTAGTTATATTGCAACCTCGTGGCCAGGATACACATCATCTCCTCTTTAGTTATATTGCCACCTTGTGGCCAGGTTACACCTACTCTCTAGTACATCTGGAAGTCTCTTCCACGTTACTCTTTACACCTTCGTGGATGAAGCATAGGGCCCGCCCATCTCTCCCGTATGCTTCACCCCAGGGACCCTTGAATATATAACAACACCAACTTGTAGTCACTTTACTCTTCAAAACTCATCCCTGGGGCATAATAAGTCTTGGCTCATTCCTTCTGAGGCCTCTGTCAGCTACACACACGCTAGGCCTTTAAGGCAACTCTGCCTGGGGATTCTCACTAATCCCTTCACACTTCTCTCTTCACACTCAGCCTCTTCCCTGGGGCATAATACGTCTGGGCACCTTCACTGCGGCCTCTGTCAGCTACACACACGCTAGGCCTTTAAGGCAACTCTGCCTGGGGATTCTCACTAATCTCTTCACTTACTTGGTGTCCTGAGGCTGTATTCACTCTTCCAGCTCACACGTCCCGTGACTGCAAACAGCTCGCATGACTTCTTGCTGTACTCCAAGCCACAGTAAATCAGGTAACTCTTACAGGCTTGTTCCAAAACTCACTGTAATTCCACACAGGATCAGCCTCCACTCTGGGGTTTGCTTCTGGCAGCAGCACACCTGCCCAGAGCCTAGCCAGCCACACCCCCTTTCCATGTCTGCTTTCAGGCTTTTAAAGGGAAGTTGCACAAATTAGCAGTTCTTCAGAAGTTTTAACTCCGTCACTCCTGTCAAGAACTCCATACTCCACTTGCTTGTCATATCATCTAAGGGCCAAACGGTCACACACCCTCCCCCTCAGCTCAACAACATGGTGTTGGGCGACATGCCGAGAAGCCGGACATCCGGTAGGGTCGTTCACCGCTCCAGAACTCTTCGTCCAGCCAACCATTCCTCCTCTGTGCCGTCCGCATTGAGGTAGAAGGCTGCGATAGTGGCCACCTGCAAATCCATCTTCTCTCTACCTTACTGGTCTGTTTGCATCCTTCCTGTGTGTCGCCTTTATCAGGAAGGAGTGAATCCCCCAACTTTGTAGCGCTGTCCTTGTATAGCATCATGGTGGAATCTGTAGTCACATGTCTGGATACAGATATACCAATATCCATTGCCCTCACTTCGAGCTCGTCATCATTTCTAATCTCTTCATAATCTTCACCTCCCAGGGGATTTTCTACAGTCTCAGTGTTTCCCTCGTCATCCTCAACTTCAAAGCCTTCTTCATCGTCCAACTTAAACATGGCCTGGCGCTTCTGCCGCCCTTCAGTACGACGCTGTTTCATTGCTTCCTGTAGCTTTGCTTTAAGAAGTTGCAGCTTTTCACCTGGCTTTTTCTGAATTATCTCATCAGTTGTTTCTGCCGACACAATGACAGATACCACATCTGCCTTTAACCCCTCCTTTCCATCTGCCGTTGTCTATTTACGGACGATATTTAGATTAACTTTCCACTCAATCACAGGCTTGGCTTTATGCTGGGTTGGTACAAGACATTTAGATGTCTCCTCAACAGTCTGAGAATCCAATAGAGGCACAGGTATTTCCTGCTGGATCTCATAAGTAGGATCTTCATCTTCACTTACAGGCTTCGGAATGGACTCTAGCCTATCCACATGGTCCTCCGAATCCACTGTGTGCCAAGCCGTTTGTGGCTCATCAGTACTCCCTGCTGGCTCACTTCTTCCATCTTTAGTTTCTTCTAATACCTCACCCGTACAAGCCTGTGATGCTTGGATAGAATTATTTGCATCCACTTTACATTCTTCTGCTGGAGCAGAGTCACTTGTTTTGATTTCTTTTGTATCACTAATGTCCATCTTACTTTCCAACCTGCATGGTTGATACTTTGTTGACTTAATTAGCTGCATGACTTTCCCTTCGCAAGATGGCCTTGGCAGATGCTTGAAGAAATCATGAATGCTTTCTGCAGTCACTTCCTTTGCTAACGGAGCACTTTGTGCAGTGACTTCCTCTGCTGCCTTTTCCATCAAATATGTAAATTCTTCTTCATTACCATCAGCAGAGATGATTTCAGGGAGTTTTTCGTCAAGTGATGGCACATTTACTGTTGAGCAAATAATTTCAAAGTCCTCAGTATTCGTTTCAATAATATTTACTACATTTTGTACCGTTTCAGTTTTTTCAAGGGTACTCTCCAATAGCTGTGGAGCTGGGCTTATTAAACATTCCTCAACTAAACTCTTGGAGTCATGCTTGCAAATGCGCAGCGCAACCATGTCTTCTGTGTCTCTCACCTGTGCATCATCAGGATTTTCTATTTTTTTCAAAACGCATACACAGTCTTGCAATGAGCTGGTAAGTGGTTCTAAAATATTTTCTTTAACTTCAACTTCCAGGTGTTCAGTCAAATCTGGAATGGCTTTGGCATTGTTGAGGGTATCTATAACTGCCTCTACAGACAGCTTTGCACTTTCTGCAACTGCTTGAAGGACATGATCAACATGCTTCTGTTGTTCTTCCACACTCTTGGCACAGTCACTTTCCTCTGGCACAGGTGTAGCTTCATCAGTTGTTGCAGGTGACTCTTCTAATTGGGAAACTGTGCTAAATTTAACCGCTTCAACAATTATTTCAGTTTCAAGTTTATCTTTGTTCTTAGACAACCGAAGTTCCTTTGCTTGCTCTGTCACTGTCGCACTAATCCAGGATGGAGATCTTTCTTCAAGACTGGTAACAGCTCTCTCCCCCTCGATCACAGTCACAGTGACAGCATGAATTAGTTCTTCAGTGCATTTCTCAGGTACTGTTCTTTGCTCTTTTGATGAATCCTTAACAGAGGATTCCATAGATCGTTGAGCATCTAACTTTTCTTGCTCAGCCGCATCAAACTCAGCCAGCGGGACTATGGCTGGTTCTTCAAAGCCATCATCAAATCCTTCTGACTGTGCAGCTTGTTCAGCCTCATTTAGAGGAGTCTGCTCCATTTTACCATCAGAATTTTTCTTCTTACGCCCAGGTGTGGTAACTTGTCTTCCTTGCATGGTGGTTTATCTTCCTTTCGGGACCTCCTTGGGCAGGTCTAGGTGGGAGGGCTGGGAGTCTTTGCTTCCCTCCCACAATTGCTGGAGGAAGTGATGCATGGACAGGATGTGATGTAAATCACATCATCTCAACTAAGGGTATATAACATGAGGCCAGGCAGGAAATCGCCCTGTTGCTCCCTGTTCTTCCTTGGTGGATGTGATGGTGATGGCCTAACCGTGGGTGAGATCAAGCGTGTGGGGAAGGGGATTACTATATAGGTAGATAGATTTAAAAAGGGTTGTTGCTCCGTGGGTCTGGGCTGTGTGTTTGTGATACATTTATAGTATTGTGTTGTTGCCTTTAAAAAAAATACCTTTTAATGTAGACGAAACTTGTGTAATATATATATATATATTAATTTGGTGATACACCACACCAGGAATTAATTTTTTCAAGGACATCCACGATTCATTTTTCTCCTCTTGGCTGCTGCTTATCTATATCTTAGAGGTCTTGTTGCGTTCCTTCTGTTTTGCTTCAGGAACAGTCTTTTCTAAAGTGTTCACAACGGACACTGGCATAGCAACACTCTATAGCGGGTCTCCATTAGAAGCCTCTTTGTCACTATCTTCACTGTCTAATGACAACAGTCGTATCCGCCGGGGCTTCTGTCGAAATTGAGAAATGTTCTCCTTTTTAACACTGTATGGCCGCTCCCACAACACTGATTCGTTCAGCTTAGGCTTTGGGGGACATTTCCTCTGCTCCCAAATAGGCATCAATTTCTCATTCCGGTAGGACACTCGTTAGTCCTCAAACGCAGGCTTCCTCTGCTATTCAGGGATATACTCTGGCCTCATTTTAACTTGGGCTTGTCTTTGGGGCCTAAAAAAACGCTGTTTCTCCTCCTCTAAGGCCATTCTATCCGCACCAGCAGGCCCTTTTGTTCTCTCAGCAACCTCTTTCGGGCTCTCAGCAACCTTTTTGGGGCTCTCAGCAACCTCTATGGGGCTCTCAGCAACCTCTTTGGGGCTGTCTGCGTTCTTACGTGCTCGTTCAGCAGTCTCTTTGGATGGATTGGCCGCCTCTTTGGCTGGATCGTCCGCCTCTTTGGCTGGATCGGCCGCCACTTTGGCTGGATCGGCCGCCTCTGCAGGCTCTCTCTCCGTCTCTGCGGGCTCTCTCTCCGTCTCTGCAGGCTCTCTCTCTGACTCTGTGGGCACTCTCTCCGACTCTGCGGGCACTCTCTCCGACTCTGCGGGCACTCTCTCCGAGTTTCCATCAAGGACAGGTTTGGCTTGCCTTCCCTTAACAGGGACTTTGTACCTTAAGCTCGGGCAGTGATAAGCCTGTCTGTTAAAAAAAAAATCCCAGGAGGGCAGTCTCTGTACTCTCTTTACTCCTATACGGTCAAGGATCTCCTCTTTCAGGGTGCAATAATTGGTTCCCATTTCTTCAGGCAAAACCCCATATGCTTCCTGTGCTTCACCACACAGATAGGGACCCAGGACTGTGGCCCAGTGCTGTTTAGGCCAACCTTCCCTGGTAGCAATCTTCTCAAAATTCCGGAGGTAGGTTTCAACATCATCCTGAGCTGTCAGTTTCTTTAGAAAGCAATTAGGGTTCATAATCGTGCTTGATTTTGAAACCACAATGTTCTCTGTAGATCTCAATTGCTGCAGCTGCACTTTCTGTGCTTCTAAAAACTCTCTCATTTGGACCCTGTCCTCTTCCATTTGTCTCTGCCATTTCTCTGTGGCCTCTCTAAATCTTGCAGCTACCTCTCCAAAACCTTTATCTTCCTCTTTTTCGGCTTGGATGCTATCCTCTGCAATAAATGTTCTCTTTTCTGACTGGCTCTGACCCAGCTTAGAAGCCAGCACTCTGTTCATCTCTGCCTGCTGCTTGTTCATTACCTGCTGTGCTTCTATGAAAGCTTTTAAGGCCTCCTCCATATTTATGCTGTACTTTGGGCTGTCTTCTTCAACACAGACACTTTTCGATCCCACTTCTGACACCAGGCGCTCATTGCAGGCAAGCCTCGCGTAGCAAGGCGAGCCGTTAAACCGTAGCACTTAGAAAAAAAATACGAGGTGAAAAAAATTACGAGATAAGCGGCGGAACAAAAACAGTAAAAAAAACACTAAATACACACAAAAAAATAAAACAAAGGTCACTTACAGCATGGGGAACCAGGCAGGACGTCTGGAAGTGAGTTGGAACTGCAATTTAGATCGATTTAGCCGAGTTACAAAGATTGAAAATCGGCTAAGCGAGAAAAAAATGGCCGCCGAAAAAAATGAAAACGAGGCTATACTACTACGAACTGCGTAAAACACAGTCACAGACGTATGTCTTTGAAAAACAACGAGATAAAGGATGCGGATTAACCGCGCAATGAGTAAAAAGATAGTAGCTAGTACATTTTACGAAACACATTTACAGATTTACGCATTAACACAGATTTAACGACTTTGTCTCGCGCAACATCAGATTTCCCGCCTAAACCAACGCATTTGATGTGAAATATGTTGCAAGTTACAAAAAAAAAAAAAAAATGTATTTATTTTAAGAAAAAAAAAAAGGGACAAATGTAGCGTCATGTTGTGTGGCAAACAAATTTCACTACATTTAATTTTTAGTGACCGTCATTTGACCGTTTGACCATATTTACTGTTAAACATTAGTACTTTAGCGGGCTGAGCGATGAGCGCCGCAGGCAATCATTGCCCGGCGAGCCTCGCACAGCGAGACGAGCTGTTAAAACGTAGTACTTTGGCAATGAGCGCCGCAGAAAAAATGCCGCACGAACAAAACTAAAACCAGGCGACAGCACTATAACCACGGAAAACACGTACCGATAATCCGCTAAGACGCATACCACACATTATCCGCCATTTTAGGATAATGCGGAAGTACACAGCTACGTTAACGGTTTCGGATTACGCACTCACACTATTACACTGCACACGTTCATCACGCTTACACAGTACCTCCACACCACTAATGCTGCTGCAACATCAACACAGATTGCCAGCTCTTCAACACAATGCATAAAAATACGTAAATTAATTTATTAATTTGATTTCTATATTTCAGTAGTACACAGAAAACATTAGCTACCTTACAATTCCATATGTATATTAATAACTAAACAACTTTTAAAACATACACATCTGATTGCCGTCATTTTTTGACGGGCAATACGCTAGTATATATATACTGAGTACTGTGCTGTGTGTTACCCTGCATGTTGTATAATGAAACTGACATGATAAAAAAATATCATATTTTTTAATTTCACATATGTTTATATTGGACTGTTAAGTGTCAAATAATGATGAACTGTCATCATTTTTGTTGTGCTATACTGTCACTTTAACTGCTGCTGTTAAAACCGTTTACGAGTGGTCTTTAGTACCCGAAAATCATTTCTTCATCTTTTTATAGCACTGCCCTATTTTGCGAATGATCCATAAAATCTTATTAGCGTAGGGTTTTGGTGTAAAAGTCTAACAGATTAAATCTTAATCTTTTGTCAGTGCAAACTCAATGGAAACGTTTGACATAATTTTCAGCTAAAGGCTTGCTGTAGTCACTCGTAGCAGGTCTCTCGCAATGTTTCCGGCGTGGGTGATTAACTTTGCTCTTAAGCATGTTGTAATCTGTGATACAGTGATTACCATAGAGGTCTAAGTATGATGCTGTTAAAAAGTTTCAGTTTTTTGTTTCATCTCATTTAATTGAGCATATGAAAAGTGCAAATATAAAGCCCGGTTTTTGCATGTTGCTGTAGCCCGTAAGTGAGGTCGCAAGTTAATTTGCAATTCAATTGGCGTATTTTTGCGGGCTCCAAACGGGTTACAAGTTATAGCTTTGAAAAAATTGCGATGGTTAAACCCATAACTTATAGCCTCTCGAAGCCTTTGATCTTTCACTTTCGCAAGAGTTAGGATGGCTAAAATCGCAAATCGCTATTCAATTGCTCAATTTCGCCCGGGCCCGCAAATGTTTTCACACCCGTAAAAAGGCAAAAGAAGGAGAAAATCCTACGAGTGCTAGAGAGGACCCGCAAGGGGGTTAAACACCTATTCGTAGCACTGTAAATTCAAATAAAAGATCAATACTGCACTGTAAAAAACGGAGAAAGCGATTAAAGACATTAGAATTAATTGTACAACAGTCTCAAGCTCTCAAATCTGCAGGAAATTTAATTAAAATGTATGTTTCATTTTGGGGGCTAAATCGATCTTAGGTATCAATGAGATATCAGGCCAGCCGTATGGACTAGAACTGTATTGGTATTCATTTTCATAAATGTTTTTTTTTTTGCGGGTTTGCAAGTCTGATCTCATATCGGACCCCCGAACCTAATTGATTGACATGTAACCTCATGTTTTACTGCCGTAATAATGACAGTTTCAATTTCTATTGGCTGATTCGATAATTTTCCCACCCTGAACTGCTACGAACCAGTACATGGTTTACGGTTTCGGCTTTGGGACTTGCGGGCTTGAGCAATTGAACAACATCGTAATCGGAGATGAACAGGAGCCCGCAACACACCCGCAGACATACAGCATACAACGATCGAGTTGTTGCGTGCTTGCAATTGAATCAGGCTTATTTTTCCAAAAACAAATTAAATATTTGAAAAAAAATATCATTCAATTTGAAGAAAACTTCAGAGGAAAGTATTTGATCTGTATAGCTGGGGCTGAGCTACCACCAGTGCAGGTGGTTAAATGCACTGAGACACTACTCAGGGGGGGAGTAGTAGATTAACAGAATTTACGTTTCTGGAATCTCTCCCTTTATTCCTGTTTGATCTCATGTAGAATGTGATGTTTCATAACTGTGACCTAAGGCCATACCCATAGAGGTGGGGTTTCACACAATCAGTGTAATGCTGCTGCTTTTAATCAGCTGTTTATTCAAAAGAATGGTACTGGAATATCTCAGGCCAGTCATGTCAGTGTGGGCTTTCAGAAGCTACTGAGCCTTAAATTGTTGTTATTCCAGTCATATCACAATATCAAACTGGAAAATATTGATGCATGTTTTCAGAGTGTTAACCCAGCTTAATGCAGTATTCCGAAATTCAACTAGCGAAAGTATTCAATATTTATATATACAACCCTGACAATACAGATACAGTGCCTTGCAAAATTATTCACCACCCTTGGAATTTTTGTGTTTTGTTGCCTCACAACCTGGAATTAACATGGATTGTTTGAGGATTTGCATAATTTAATTTACAGAACATGCCCACAACTTTGAAGATGTTTTTTTTTTTATTGTGAAGCAAACAACAAATAGGACAAAATAACAGAAAAAGTCAATGTGCTTAACTAATCACCCCCCTAAAGTCAATACTTAGTAGAGCCACCCTTTGCGGCAATCACAGCTCCAAGTCACTTTGGATAAGTCTCTATGAGCTTGCCACATCTTACCACTGGGATTTTTGCCCATTCCTCCTTGCAAAACTTCTCCAGCTCCTTCAAGTTTGGATGATTTGCGCTTGTGAACAGCAATCTTTAAGTCTGACAACAGATTTTGCTATTGGATTGAGGTCTGGACATTGACTAGGCCATTCCAACATATTTACACGTTTCCCCTTTAACCACTCAAGTGTTGCTTTAGCAGTGTGTTTGGGGTCATTGTCCTGTTGGAAGGTGAACCTCCGTCCTAGCCTCAAATCACACACAGAGTAGTACAGGGTTTGCTCAAGAATATCCCTGTATTTAGCACCATCCATCTTTCCCTCAACTCTGACCAGTTTTCCAGTCCCGGCTGTTGCAAAACATCCACCACCATGTTTCACTGTGGGGATGGTCTTCTTTGGGTTAATGTGATGTGTTGGGTTTGCACCAGACACAGGTGTTTTCTTTGATGGCGACAAGTTCAATTTTAGTCTCATCAGACCAGAGCACCTTCCTCCATACATTTTGGAAGTCTCCCACATGCCTTTTCACAAACTCAAAATGTGCCATTTTGTTTTTTTGCTGAAAGTAATGGCTTTCTTCTGGCCACTCTGCCATAAAGCCCAACTCTATGGAGTGTACGGCTTATTGTTGTCCTATGTACAGATACTCTAGTCTCTGCTGTGGAACTCTGCAGCTCCTCCAGAGTTACTTTAGGTCACTGTGCTGCCTCTCTTATTAATGCCCTCTTTGCCCGGTCCATGAGTTTTGGTGGGCAGTCGTCTCTTGGCAGGTTTGCTGTTGTGCCATGTTCCTTCCATTTGCTTATGATAGATTTGATGGGGCTCCTGGGGATCATCAAAGATTTGGATATTTTTTTATAACCTAACCCTGACTTGTACTTCTCAATAACTTACTTTTTTGGATAGTTCCTTGGTCTTCATGGTAGTGTAAGACCTCTTGCTTAGGTGTTGCAGCCTCTGGGGTCTTTCAACAAAGGTGTGTATATGCAATGACAGATCATGTGACACTTAGATTGCACACAGGTGGACATCATTTCACTAATTATGTGACTTCTAAAGGTACTTGGTTGCACCAGAGCTTTTTATGGGCTTCATAACAAAGGAGGTGAATGCATACGCACATGCCAATTTTCAGTTTTCTATTTCTAAAAAAATAGTTTTATGTATATATATTTCTCATTTCACTTCACGCACTTAGACTATTGTGTTTTGGTCCATCACATGAAATTCAGATAAACTGAACATTGAACTTAAGGCTGTAATGTAAAAAAACAGAAAAAAAATCAAGGGGGGTGAATACTTTTTCTAGGCATTGTATACCTTATTAATTGAAGATCTCTGTACAAGAACGAGGTATACATTTTCCAACTACTGATTCCACATAATTGGCACTCAAAGGGCAAATTATAATGATATTTCCTTAATTATTTATTGTTGCCTGGTATTTTGGGGCTTGGCTGCTATTTTGAGTGAGACCAGACTGATATACTACAGGATATTTGGTTGCTCTCAGAGGGTATAATCATGTTCTATTAAGGATAGTTTGTCTTCTGATTCAGTACCTCTATTCTGTTGTTGCATATGCATTGTATCTAGTTGTATAATGACTAACATAAGTCCTGAAAGAAAAAAATAAGTTGTTAAAAGCCTTGAAATTAAAAATATGAATCTCTTTAGGTCTAGTATTTCTTGTTTTCAGCTACAGGAATACTCCATCCAAACTTAGGAGTGTATGGGCTTTTCAGTGCCTAGAGTCATATCAGGATCATCAATAGAAGAATCAGGAACACAGGATCAATATAGCAGAGGTTATGATCCCTACATAAAGCAGAGAACACCATCAATAAGTCCCCTAAATGAGTATACTTTATTTGGGAATATGCAGGGAAGATAAAGGGTGAAGAGCAATAGGTATAATAAAACATTAACATAACCAGAGCTTGAGCAACTTCTGGGGAATAACCAATGGGGTCAGCGCCTACATAGGGAAATTACTATTTGGTTTACAAGGAACCAATCAGGAGGGAGCAGACAACATGGGCTTTGATTTGCCCTCTACTGGAGGCAGACCTATGGGAGGTTGCCTACATCAGCTGTACTCTGATTGGCTGAGTGTTAGCTTCCCCAACTAATTAGAGAGTAGCGGCTTTACAGATTATTCTGGCAGCCAGATTGCCTGACTTCTGTACACAGAGGTATATCCTAACCGGAAAATAGATGATAGAAACAAGGAATGGAAACAACTGATATACTACAGTCACAATTAGACCTAGTAGACTAGGGCACCGGGGAAAGCTCATGGTCATCCAGATCTAAGAGTTAGTTACACAGTATACAGTGGCTAAGGTAAATGGCAATACAATCAACATGGTATAACTGCTCAATATCAAGGATGGTAGTAAAGGGTCCTAGAACGATGGGCCATAGAGTGAGAGTCAGTTAATTATCCTAGCCCTTTTCTCTTCCTAGGCCTGAGAATACACCAACGGGGCCAAGGATGTATAGTCATTTTCCTATTGAGGGGATGGGAAGTCCAGGGCATGATTAGGCTTTGTTATTGTGCTAATAGTCAATTCACAGACTGGTATAGCTTGCTGGCAGCTGTCCCTGGGCAGGGTTTTCTTCAGACTCTCGTTGTGAGTCCACCAGCAGGGTTACAATCTGGGCAGCACGGTGTTGACCCTAGGCTGATGCCAATGCCCTCATCTCCCCCCTGCTCTGGCTTGGAAGCGCTGTCCTGCTTGAAATGTGATAAACGTCTGCTTGTCCTTAGCCAATTGGGTGGACAGGGAAGTTCAATCCTGACCCCAGAAAGCAGATCTTGACAAGTTCCATCAACATGTCCAAAGTCTGAGCCACAAATAATTGAATAGGCATATAAGTACAATACATTTGATTACCTTTATTTATCAATAGATACATTGCATACCTTTGGAACCAATTACATTAATATTTGCTTTCCTTTAAATCTAAAGAAAAGTGAAATGTTAAACTGTATTAATGAAAATCTTTTTATATGCTTAAATGTAAATCTGTATTAATGTAAATAGTATTGGGGTCAAGCATAATATCTGTTCACTTTTCTATTTATCTCCAAAGTCCATGGCCACTCATCAGGAAACATTGTTACAATCCACCAAATTAGCTTGAAAATATGTTATAGTTTATAGTCAGAGAATGGCAATCTAATCGGCAATACAAGACAATTTTCCACAGTAATATAGTAGAAGACTAAAGTAAATAGAATATCTGGGTTTCTTAACAGAAACCAGTAATGACAATGACAGGCATTTTAAATTATTTTAACATAGCTTATGGCATTATAAATGACTGTTTCCACTTAAAAGTCAATATAATTCTGGTTGACCTTTAAAAATAGATGGAAATACAGCTGTAGATATTTTGAGCGTTCAAGAATAAATTGAACCCATCACTTGTAAAATATCACCCCTATTTAAAATGAGAACAGAAGTAAATATCAAATTCAAAGGAGCGTGTATGCATTTTTTTATTAACAGACAATTTTAGTTTTCTTTATAATTATAAAAAATTACTCAATGCTCCTAATTCACATTTCATTGTTTTTTTTTAATACTTTTTGCAGAATTTTAGTATCAGTACTGAAATTTTGGGTAGAGTATGATGCAATTGAAAGACCATTAGTATGAAAAAACATAGTCAATTTAATAAATATTCCAGTTTATAACATGTTTTATTATATTAATATATTATTTATATAATGAGATAATGCTGCTTGCTTGATTAAGCTTTCCATTTTCCACTTTAGGTTTAGACGTTTTCTTATTAACAGTCTTCCTTTGATCGCAAGGGCTCTATCTTGTTAATGCTGCTGTTGCAAATTGATATGCAACACAGGCCCAAACATACTTTGTCTTTGTTTTGTAAATTAGATCAGTCTGCCAATCTCCCTTGATGCACAGGATTCAGGCTCAAGATATATATATATATCACATATATAGTTGTGAGCGTACGGGTCGCTGCGCGAGCCCGCAAGAACTGCGTCCCTCGCAAAGCGAGGGACGCAGTTCCCCGCAAATGCGGGTCCTCGCGAAGCGAGGGCCCGCATTTGCGGTGATGGAGCATCCCAACGTCCCCACAAATGCGGATCCTCGCGAAGCGAGGGTCCGCATTTGCGGAGGTGGAGGCTCAACGTCGGCTGTGTTAACACACATACACACACACGACTTTTTAACAAAATAAACCCAACCTCCCAGCCAACAAAAACCCAACAACGTCCCCACAAATGCGGATCCTCGCGAAGCGAGGGTCCGCATTTGCGGTGGTGGAAGCATCCCAACATCGGCTGTGTTAACACACATACACACACACACAACTTTTTAACAAAAAACAACCTCAAAGTCGCCTCACACCCGCTTACAACCAGACACACACAAGCAAGACTTAACAAAAAAACAGTAAAAAAGGCCCCTCACACGCTCTTAACACACATACGCACGACTTAGAAAGCAAGACACTGCGTCGTACACGTAAAAGATAACCGCGTCTATCGCAAAAAAATACGACAGCATCGCAACAACATACGGCCGCTTCGGGGGAAAAAACGGCTGCGAAAGACCCATTCCAACCGCCGCAAACACACAAACATCACAAACACAAGAAATAAACACAACGAACACATATAAAAGCTTACTTACAGCAAGGGGGGGCATCAGGCACCTCCAAAAGTTCATTTACACGTCCATTTAAGTTAAAAAAATGAGTTTAAACGGCCGAAAATCGGCTAAGCGAGAGAAAAAATGGCAGCCGAACAAAACGAAAACGAGGCTTCAGACGTAACTACACTGCAGTAACCCGCAAGAATGAAACACATACTATGCGGAACGTACCACGGTCACAGTTAAACACCATTTTGAACACTACTACGCACAAAATGGCGGATGGAACGCAAATTGTAAGCTGGAACGCAAATAGCGCATGCGTATTGCGTGCTAACGTTCTGAGGCACTTGAAAGTTTCAAAAAATACTGCCCACTTTCCAGAATTTTCTACAAGGTTATAAATACTGCCTAATTTCCAGAAACTTCTACATTTCTACTCAGGTGATGAACAGAGTGACTTCATAGATAACTGCTGCTTTTACTTGAGAAGATAATTCTTTCATAATTTACTACTTTACACTGTGCAAATTACAACTGAGAGGTAAGCTATAATATATTACATTTTATTATCAAGACAGCACACAAAAAAAAAATGAACTATGAAAATGTGATTTCTGTATAGTCACATGTGGCACGCACATTTATGTCTATCATGTATAGTCACATGTCACACACACACATGTATGTGTGTAGGCCCACAAAAAAAATAAGGTTCATTTAACAAAAAACTAAAAAAAAAGTATTTTTATATAAAAAAAAACATTTATCTATAGTGACATGTCACACGTACATATATGTGTATCATGTATAGTGACATGTGACACGCACATTTATGGGTATAATTAAACAACTACATTTAAATGACATTAGAAAATAATAAATTTGGAATATTAAAATCTGAGTCATGTATACTGATATGTGACACGCACATATATGTGTATCATCTATAGTCACATGTCACACACACATTTATGTGTGTTGGCCAAAACAAAAAATAAGGTTCATTTAACAATTAAAATATGATTCATGTATAGTGATATGTCACACGCACAACAAAAAAATTACATTCAACTCTTAAAATGTGCTTCATGTATGTGACATATGTGTGTAGCCACCGCAAAAAAAAAATGCTAATTGAAAATAATTACAGAAGTATATTTAAATGACATTAATTTCTTGAAATTCAATATATCACCTAAAACTGAATATTTTGTACTTCTTTTAATATTCAAACAGACTCTGCATCAACAGCGTCACTCAACAATTTGCACCGTGCATTGTGAAGCACAATCCCTTTTAAATAACACCAACAAAGAAGAACAGGTAAGATATAAAAATACATTAGATGCTGAAAAGGCCATGCTTTGCTATATTACAAATAAGAAATATACAATTAACCATTTCACTTTCTTTTTCAAACAGACATTACAAGAAGACCGGCGGATTAAGATTGGCAGGAGGGGACCCTCTGTCATTCGACACTTCAATCAAGGTAAAGTATTAAGTATAAAAAAGAAACGAACCATGAACCTCATTTAATTGTGAGTTGGCCAATTGAATAGGGCTCTATATAAGCACATAACATATTTTTTAGACAGAACTTTTTAGTTACTGAACTTCTATCCACAATCAAGGTCTTCAATAACTAAAAACGTCTGTCAAAAAATATGTTATGTGCTTATATAGAGCCCTATTCAATTGCCAAAATTGCAATTCAATCAGGACCTATATATGTTTAATGGCCGAGGGCCTCATTCAAATGTGATTTGCCCATTTGAATAGGGCTCTATATAAGCACAGAGCACACTTTTTTACAGAAGTTTTTAGTTAGTGAAGACCTTGCTTTTGGATACAAGTTCACTAACTAAAAACGTATGTAAAAAAATATGCTCTGTGCTCATATTGAGCCCTATTCCATTGCCAAAAACGAAATTGAATGAGGCCCTCACAATATAACAAATGCAGCAACCAAAGGCCCTCATTCAATTGATATTTTGGACAATTCAATAGGGCTATAAATAAGCACATTTAGAGTCCTATTGAATTGGCCAAACTGCAACTGAATGAGGGCCAAAGTATGCAACATATGGTACACACAGGGCCTCATTCAATTGCGATTTGGCCAATTGAATAGGGCTCTAAAATAGCACATAGCATATTTTTTTTAAAGAAGTTTTTAGTTAGTGAAAATCTTGCTTTTAGATAGATATTTACTAACTAAAAACTTCTTTAAAAAAAATATGTTACGTGCTTATTTAGACCCCTATTCAATTGGCCAAGTTGCAATTGAATGAGGGCCATTAAGTGGTACACACAAAACAGGATTGTAACAAACACATAGCAAACTAAATTAATATTCTTTTTCAATGTTTAACAACCTATAAGCCTTACAAAAATCACTACATAAGCATAACAAAAGTGGTGCCCATCAATCAGGATTGTACAAAAACTCACACAAACACATAGCAAACTACATTTAGATTCTTATTTAATGTTTAACAACCTATAAGCATTACAAAAAAGCCTAAATAAGCATAACTAAATTGGTGCGCACCAAACAGGATTGTACGCAAACTCACACAAACACATAGGAAACTAAATTAATATTCTTCTTAAATGTTTAACAACCTATAAGCCTTAGAAAAAAGCCTAAATAAGCATACCAAGAGTGGTGCACAACAAACAGGATTGTACAAAAACTCACACAAACACATAGCAAACTAAATTAATATTCTTTTTCAATGTTTAACAACCTATAAGACGTACAAAAAAGCCTACATAAGCATACCAAAAGTGGTGCGCATCAAACCGGATTGTACAAAAACTCACACAAACACATAGCAACCTACATTTAGATTCTTAGTTAATGTTTACCAACCTATAAGCAGTAGAAAAAAGCCTAAATAAGCATAAACTAAATTGGTGCGCACCAAAGAGGATTGTATGAAAACTCACACAAACACATAGCAAACTAAATTAATATTCTTCTTTAATGTTTAACAACCTATAAGCCTTAGAAAAAAGCCTAAATAAGTATACCAAAAGTGGTGCACAACAAACAGGATTGTACGAAAACTCACACAAACACATACCAAACTACATTTATATTCTTATTTAATGTTTAACAACCTATAAGCTTTAGAAAAAAGCCTAAATAAGCATACCAAAAGTGGTGCGCACCAAACAGGATTGTACAAAAACACAGAAATAATGACATTTTTTAGTTAATACAAATACATTCAAGTAAAATAACATTTTCATTTTTATTTTATAACAGATACTGCGTGAAGAACATCGGACCAGGAGTTTCAACTGAGGACCAGACCAGCGGACGAGGACTTTCAACAGAGGACTACACCATCGGACGAGGACTTTCCACAGAGGACCAGACCATTGGACGAGGACTTTCAACAGAGGACTACACCATTGGACGAGGACTTTCAACAGAGGACCAGACGATTGGACTAGGACTTTCAACAGAGGACCACACGATTGGACGAGGACTTTCAACACAGGACCAGACCATTGGACGAAGGCTTTCAACACAGGACCAACAAAGATTCGGCTTGAAATCAAACTTCAACCAAGGTAAAAAAAGAGAAAAATAAATAAATATTCTTCTTTAATGTTTAACAACCTATAAGCCTTAGAAAAAAGCCTAAATAAGCATACCACAAGTGGTGCGCACCAAACAGGATTTTACGAAAACTCACACAAACACATAGCAAACTACATTTATATTCGTATTTAATGTTTAACAACCTATAAGCATTACAAAAAAGCCTAAATAAGCATAACTAAATTGGTGCGCACTAAACAGGATTGTACGCAAACTCACACAAACACATAGCAAACTAAATTAATATTCTTCTTTAATGTTTAACAACCTATAAGCCTTACAAAAAAAACCTAAATAAGCATACCAAAAGTGGGCCGCACCAAACAGGATTGTAGGGAAACTCACACAAACACATAGCAAACTACATTTATATTCGTATTTAATGTTTAACAACCAATAAGCATTACAAAAAAGCCTAAATAAGCATAACTAAATTGGTGCTAACCAAACAGGATTGTACGCAAACTCACACAAACACATAGCAAACTAAATTAATATTCTTCTTTAATGTTTAACAACCTATAAGCCTTAGGAAAAAACCTAAATAAGCATACTAAAAGTGGTGCGCACCAAAAGGATTGTACAAAAACTCACACAAACACATAGCAAACTAAATTAATATTCGTTTTCAATGTTTAACAACCTATAAGATGTACAAAAAAGCCTACATAAGCATACCAAAAGTGGTGCGCATCAAAAAGAATTGTACAAAAACTCACACAAACACATACCAAACTACATTTATATTCTTAGTTAATGTTTATCAACCTATAAGCATTAGAAAAAATCATAAATAAGCATAAACTAAATTGGTGTGCACCAATCAGGATTGTAGGAAAACTCACACAAACACATAGCAAACTAAATTAATATTCTTCTTTAATGTTTAACAACCTATAAGCCTTAGAAAAAAGCCTAAATAAGTATACCAAAAGCGGTGCGCAACAAACAGGATTGTACGAAAACTCACACAAACACATACCAAACTACATTTATATTCTTATTTAATGTTTAACAACATATAAGCCTTAGAAAAAAGCCTAAATAAGCATACCAAAAGTGGTGCGCACCAAACAGGATTGTAGAAAAACACAGAAATAATGTCATTTTTTCATTAATACAAAGACCTTCAAATAAAATAACATTTTCATTTTTATTTTATAACAGATACTGCGTCAAGAACATCGGACCAGGAGTTTCAACTGAGGACCAGACCAGCAGACGAGGAATTTTAACAGAGGACTACACCATCGGACGAGGACTTTCCACAGAGGACCAGACCATTGGACGAGGACTTTCAACAGAGGACTACACCATCGGATGAGGACTTCCAACACAGGACCAGACCATCGGACGAAGGCTTTCAACACAGGACCAACAAAGATTCTGCTTGAAATCAAACTTCAACCAAGGTACAGTATAACAAGTAAAAAAAGAGAAAAATAAATAAATATCTTAGCTTTGCATCGATGTCAACAGAAAATAAAATTTAAAAGAAACCACCAGTAACTATAACTGTTAAAAAAATATAACTAACACATTTTTCATCTATCTCTTATTTGTCTTTTAGGGCCAATAATCTTTAACAGTAAATACAAACTTCAATGTAGCCTGAAAAAAAAAATTGCATAGTCCAAAAAAGTCTCAAAACACAGACTCTATACAATTTGTCATTCTAAAATTCCAGTCATAGACCCTCATTTAATTGCCATTTGACAAATTGAATAGTGCTGTAAAGAAGGACATAACATATTTTTTAGTTAGTGAAACACTTGCTTTTGGATACATGTTTACTAAATAAAAACTTCTTTAAATAATTATTTGATGGCCTTATTTAGACCTATATTCAATTGACCGCATTCAAATTGATTAAGTATAAAATGTAAACACACTGTTGATAACAATTTTTCATGAAAACAAACTTAACATCTCAAAATAAACTAATGATACATTATTTTATTTTTACAGATTAACATGGCTGATAACGAGAGTAAACAAGAAAAGAAAAGACGCCAAGCTAGAGAACGACGACAGAGAGCAGACAGCTAGCAGACACCGGAGAAGAAGGAAATTAGACGAGAAAAAGAACGCAAAAGAATTGCAAGCAAAAGACTGTCACCTGCAGAAATTAAAGATATGTCAAAAAAAGCAACAAAGCAAATAAAGCATTTACAACCTGTTGCTCAAACATCAGATGACATTTTACCTGAAAAAATACAACAGATACCAAAAAAAGCAACAAAAAAAACAAAGCATTTGGAACCGGTTTATGAAACATTACATGACATTTTACCTCAAACAATACAACATATACCAAGAAAAGCCACGAAAAAAACAAAGCATTTAGAACCTGTTGTTGAAACATTATATGACATTTCACCTGATGAATATGAAAGTCAAAATCCTATATGCTTTGCAAATTGTCCCCTACTCAAGTCTTTAGCAGTAGAGGTTCTTAGTTGTGGGGACATGACTACTCAATGTCAGTTTTGTGAGGCTTATTATTTTAAACAGGAGAGACCCAGAGATGGCCAATTTATTAGTTGCTGTCAAAAAGGTAAGTTCAAACTTCCAGAAAGGAAAGAATTTCCTCTCTATTTACAAAACATTATGACTGAACCTACTTTTTCAAACTACAAAAATTTTAAAACAAACATAAGATCCTACAATAGTGCCATATCCTTTGCATCCATGGGGGCAACATTAGCTGCTAATGTACCAGGACATGGTCCTTACTGTTTTAAAGTCCAAGGACAAATTTATCATCGCACTTCCCATTTACATCCAGAGGAAGGAGATCAAAGAAAATTCGCTCAACTATATGTCCTAGATACAATGGAAGCTGTTGACCAACGTATGCAGATGGAAGAAAATAAAAAATGCTTACACAGTGTTTTTATAGAGCTAAATAACATTATGGATAACAATCCCTACAGTAAAGCTTATAAAAAATTGGCAGAAGTAGAAAATGAACAACTACTTCATGCACAAAGACATCAATTACCAATGCTGAAGGTTAATATGGTGCTTAAAAGAGACAGACATACTGATAAACATAGTTATAACTTGCCAACATCAAATGAGGTTGCAATGGTGTTTCAGAATGATGAAGGAGAACCACCATTTCAAAGAGACATTCGAATATATCCCAGAAATAAGGAGCAACCGTTCATTAATATGAGTATCTTAAGTCCAAATTTAGATCCAATGACATATCCCATCTTTTTCCTACACGGAGAAGCAGGTTGGCAACCAAAATTAACTCTTCCAAGTTACCCAAATGCTAAAGCCAGAATCCGAAATAATGTTTCTATGCTTGAATTTAAAGTAGCTCAAATTGCCATTTGCAATGTATTTAATCCAATTTTATGTGGTGGAAAACTAACACAACAATGGATTATTGATTCTTATTTGCAAGTTGAGGCAAATAATTTAAACTTTATCAAATATCAACAAGATAAACTCTGTGTAGAACAATAATGGACTATGTTGCTGACGTGGCTACAAGCAGAGACATGACAGCTGGCAAAGCCATCATTTTACCATCTTCCTTTCAAGGATCTCCTCGAAATATGAGAGAAAGATACAATGATGCTATGGCTATTGTCACTAAATTTGGCAAACCCGATTTATTTCTGACATTTACATGTAATCCACAATGGCCAGAAATTACACAAAATCTACTTCTTGCACAAACTGCTTCAGATCGACCAGATTTAGTAGCCAGAGTTTTTAAGATTAAATTAAATTAATTAATACGTGACTTCACTATAAATCAGTTATTTGGCAAATGTCTTGCTTATGTATATACCATTGAATTTCAAAAAAGAGGCCTTCCACATGCATATCTTCTAATAATACTTCAAGAAAAAGATAAATTAGATACTTCGGACAAAGTGGATGCAGTCATTGTTGCTGAAAATACCAGATCCAGAACTATATGGTAGACTATATGAGATTGTTACTCATCGCATGATTCATGGACCCTGTGGTGACCTTAATCCACAATCACCATGTATGGAAAAAAATAAATGTTCAAAAGAATTTCCAAAAGATTATAGAGACAAAACCTATGCCAATTGTGATGGATATCCACTTTATAAAAGAAGAGAAGGAGATAGTGCCATTATTCATGGAAAAAAAGTGGACAATAGATATGTAGTACCCTACAATCCACATTTACTCATGAAGTACAACGCCCACATCAACGTAGAAGCCTGCACTTCCATCAAATCCATTAAATATGTCTACAAATATATTTACAAAGGTTACGATGCAGCTACTGTAGTCGTCAAAAGTGCAGACAACCCTGAAAGTTGTGAGTTAGTACATGATGAACTTGCATCTCATGTAGATGCTCGCTATGTCAGTGCGCCCGAAGCTATGTGGCGGCTTTTAAAATTTGAAATGCATGATAGATCACATGCAGTATATAGGTTAGCAGTACATTTGCCACAACGACATTTAGTCTATTTCCATGCTGGAAATGAATTGAATGCATTGGCCCAAAGTGAAGATCGTCACACTACACTAACTGCATGGTTTGAATTAAATGCCACTGATTCTGAAGCAACTGAATAGTTATATATTGAAATTCCATATCACTATGTTTTTGTGAATGGATTATGGAGACCAAGAAAAAGCAGAGGCAATTCCAAGAATTTACACAGTCAGTCCAAGAGATGTTGAACGTTTTTGCTTACGGATATTACTTTTAAATGTTCCTGGAGCACAAAGTTTTGAACACTTAAGAACTGTTAATGACATTGTATATGAATCCTTCCATTTAGCTGCAAGATATAAAACTTACTATCTGATGATACAGAATGGGAAAGATGTTTAGAAGAAGCAGCACAATGTCAAATGCCACGACAGATGAGAGAACAATTTGCTTTTATTTGTATCTTCTCAAATGCTCCAAATGCATTAGCTTTGTGGGAGACTTTTAAAAGTAATATGGCTGAAGACTTTATGCGACGATACAATGAACCCATTGCACACTTAAAAGCGTTAATGGAAATCCAAGAAGTCTTTTTAACTCACGGATTAAGTTGTGCAAGTTTTAATTTGCCTGATCCAGGTCTTATAGATGACATAAACTTTGAAGACTATGACATTCAACTACAAGCAGAAAGAACAGAAGAAAGACTTGCAACTTTAAATACATTACAATTGCAAGCATTTAATGCCATTAAAAATGCAATAGATGATGACATGGTGACAGAGCGTTATTTCTATCTTGATGGACCTGGCGGATCAGGAAAAACCTATCTATATAATTTATTGATGAGTTCAGTACGAGCACAAGGTCAAATAGCAATGGCGTTTGCCACTACTGGAATTGCTGCACTTTTGTTAGAAGGTGGAAGAACTGTTCATAGTGGATTTAAACTGCCAGTGCCTATTTTAGAAATTTCTGTGTCAGTTATTCGCATGACATCATTACAAGCAAAGAAATTGAACAAATGTAAATTAATTATAATAGATGAGGCCACAATGATGTCATGCTATGCCCTCCAATGTATTGACCGTTTGCTTTGTGAAGTCATGGATAATACTTTTCCATTTGGTGGAAAGGTAATGTTGTTAGGTGGCGATTTCAGACAAACATTACCTGTCGTTGTACATGGAAATCGAACTGACATTATTGAAACATGTATAAAGTCAAGCACACTATGGAAACATTTTACCCATCTTCAACTGAAACAAAATATGAGATCAGAAGGCCAAACTGATTTCAATTATTTGCTTATTAAAATTGGAGAAGGCAGAACACAAAAAATACCACATTTACCTGACGACACTGTAAAGATCCCACCTGATATGATTTGTCAACAAGATATTATATCGGCTATATTTGAAGGGAGTATAAATAACCAGGAATATTCCGAGCTTGCCAACCAAGTCATACTAACGTGTAAAAATAAGGATGCATTAATACTCAATAATGAAATCTTAAAAAAAATTAATGCACCACAAAGAAATTATCACAGTGCTGATTCTGTACTTGCTGATGACAATGAAAGTCAGTCCAACTTTTCGACTGAATTCATAAACTCACTAACTCCTTCTGGAATGCCACCACATATTTTGCAGCTAAAGAAAGGTGCAATTATTATGTTACTGCGAAATATGAACCCCAAAAAAGGACTATGCAATGGGACAAGATTAATTGTTCAACAATTAAAGGACCATTTTATAGATGCTGAAATTTTAACTGGGACCCATAAAGGAGAGAGAGGTTTCATACCAAGAATAGATTTAGCACCAAGTGAAAGTAGTCTCCCTTTTATACTTCAAAGAAGACAATTTCCCATTATTATGGCATTTGCCATGACCATCAATAAATCACAAGTTCAAACATTCAAATCTGTGGGTATTTTCCTGGAAGAAACAGTATTTGCACATGGTCAATTGTACATTGCGTTGTCACGGTGCAAAAATCCACAGGCTATTAAACTTTACATTGAAAAGAATGAAAGTCAAGGTGATTTATTAGAAGATGGACGTATTTTTACTAAAAACATTGTCTACTATGAAGTACTATAACTTTGCAGTAAAGAAACAAAACACAAGCAAAACACATTGAAAATGGCAGACAGATTTTCCTAAGTGAAAAAGTGGTCCTCTAAAAAGAGTCCCAGTGGCATTCTAGTTCATCCTGGAAGTGAATCCACTGTTCTCTATGTCTTTTGCCATCTTATAGAGTTTCTTAGGGAAATAGTGGTCCTCTAAAAAGAGCCAGAGTGACATCAACTTTCATCCTTGAAATAAAACCACTGTTCACTATGTTTACAGAACCTCATAGTACACAATGTTTTTTGTAAAAATGCGTCCATCCTCTAATAAATTACCCTGACTTTGGTTTTCTTCAACAAGAACTTTAATTTCCTATGGATTTTTGCATCTGGAAAAAGCAACATAGAGTTGTCCATGGGCAAATACAGGTTCCTTTAAAGAAATACCCACAGACTTAAAAGTTTGTCCTTGTGATTTATTAATGGTCCTGGCAAATGCCATGATAATGGGAAATGATCTCCTTTGAAGGACAAAATGTAAACCACTCTCACTTGGAGCCAAATCAATTTGTGGTATAAAAACATGTTCACCTTTATGGGCACCAGTCATAATTTCTGCATGTATAAAATGATCTTTTAAATCCTGGACAATTAATCTGGTCCCATTACAAAGTCCTTTTTTGGAATTCATATTTCTCAGTAGCATGAGTTGCAAAAAATGCGGTGACATTTCGGAGGGAGTTAAAGAATTTATAAATTCAATGGAAAAGTTGGATTCACTGTCTTGGTCATCAGCCAGAACTATATGGTAGACTATATGAGATTGTTACTCATCGCATGGTTCATGGACCCTGTGGTGACCTTAATCCACAATCACCATGTATGGAAAAAAATAAATGTTCAAAAGAATTTCCAAAAGATTATAGAGACAAAACCTATGCCAATTGTGATGGATATCCACTTTATAAAAGAAGAGAAGGAGATAGTGCCATTATTCATGGAAAAAAAGTGGACAATAGATATGTAGTACCCTACAATCCACATTTACTCATGAAGTACAACGCCCACATCAACGTAGAAGCCTGCACTTCCATCAAATCCATTAAATATGTCTACAAATATATTTACAAAGGTTACGATGCAGCTACTGTAGTCGTCAAAAGTGCAGACAACCCTGAAAGTTGTGAGTTAGTGCATGATGAACTTGCATCTCATGTAGATGCTCGCTATGTCAGTGCGCCAGAAGCTATGTGGCGGCTTTTAAAATTTGAAATGCATGATAGATCACATGCAGTATATAGGTTAGCAGTACATTTGCCACAACGACATTTAGTCTATTTCCATGCTGGAAATGAATTGAATGCATTGGCCCAAAGTGAAGATCGTCACACTACACTAACTGCATGGTTTGAATTAAATGCCACTGATTCTGAAGCAACTGAATACTTATATATTGAAATTCCATATCACTATGTTTTTGTGAATGGATTATGGAGACCAAGAAAAAGCAGAGGCAATAAAATAATTCCAAGAATTTACACAGTCAGTCCAAGAGATGTTGAACGTTTTTGCTTACGGATATTACTTTTAAATGTTCCTGGAGCACAAAGTTTTGAACACTTAAGAACTGTTAATGACATTGTATATGAATCCTTCCATTTAGCTGCAAGATATAGAAACTTACTATCTGATGATACAGAATGGGAAAGATGTTTAGAAGAAGCAGCACAATGTCAAATGCCACGACAGATGAGAGAACAATTTGCTTTTATTTGTATCTTCTCAAATGCTCCAAATGCATTAGCTTTGTGGGAGACTTTTAAAAGTAATATGGCTGAAGACTTTATGCGACGATACAATGAACCCATTGCACACTTAAAAGCGTTAATGGAAATCCAAGAAGTCTTTTTAACTCACGGATTAAGTTGTGCAAGTTTTAATTTGCCTGATCCAGGTCTTATAGATGACATAAACTTTGAAGACTATGACATTCAACTACAAGCAGAAAGAACAGAAGAAAGACTTGCAACTTTAAATACATTACAATTGCAAGCATTTAATGCCATTAAAAATGCAATAGATGATGACATGGTGACAGAGCGTTATTTCTATCTTGATGGACCTGGCGGATCAGGAAAAACCTATCTATATAATTTATTGATGAGTTCAGTACGAGCACAAGGTCAAATAGCAATGGCGTTTGCCACTACTGGAATTGCTGCACTTTTGTTAGAAGGTGGAAGAACTGTTCATAGTGGATTTAAACTGCCAGTGCCTATTTTAGAAATTTCTGTGTCAGATATTCGCATGACATCATTACAAGCAAAGAAATTGAACAAATGTAAATTAATTATAATAGATGAGGCCACAATGATGTCATGCTATGCCCTCCAATGTATTGACCGTTTGCTTCGTGAAGTCATGGATAATACTTTTCCATTTGGTGGAAAGGTAATGTTGTTAGGTGGCGATTTCAGACAAACATTACCTGTCGTTGTACATGGAAATCAAACTGACATTATTGAAACATGTATAAAGTCAAGCACACTATGGAAACATTTTACCCATCTTCAACTGAAACAAAATATGAGATCAGAAGGCCAAACTGATTTCAATTATTTGCTTATTAAAATTGGAGAAGGCAGAACACAAAAAATACCACATTTACCTGACGACACTGTAAAGATCCCACCTGATATGATTTGTCAACAAGATATTATATCGGCTATATTTGAAGGGAGTATAAATAACCAGGAATATTCCGAGCTTGCCAACCAAGTCATACTAACGTGTAAAAATAAGGATGCATTAATACTCAATAATGAAATCTTAAAAAAAATTAATGCACCACAAAGAAATTATCACAGTGCTGATTCTGTACTTGCTGATGACAATGAAAGTCAGTCCAACTTTTCGACTGAATTCATAAACTCACTAACTCCTTCTGGAATGCCACCACATATTTTGCAGCTAAAGAAAGGTGCAATTATTATGTTCCTCGAAATATGAACCCCAAAAAAGGACTATGCAATGGGACAAGATTAATTGTTCAACAATTAAAGGACCATTTTATAGATGCTGAAATTTTAACTGGGACCCATAAAGGAGAGAGAGGTTTCATACCAAGAATAGATTTAGCACCAAGTGAAAGTAGTCTCCCTTTTATACTTCAAAGAAGACAATTTCCCATTATTATGGCATTTGCCATGACCATCAAAAAATCACAAGTTCAAACATTCAAATCTGTGGGTATTTTCCTGGAAGAAACAGTATTTGCACATGGTCAATTGTACATTGCGTTGTCACGGTGCAAAAATCCACAGGCTATTAAACTTTACATTGAAAAGAATGAAAGTCAAGGTGATTTATTAGAAGATGGACGTATTTTTACTAAAAACATTGTCTACTATGAAGTACTATAACTTTGCAGTAAAGAAACAAACCACAAGCAAAACACATTGAAAATGGCAGACAGATTTTCCTAAGTGAAAAAGTGGTCCTCTAAAAAGAGTCCCAGTGGCATTCTAGTTCATCCTGGAAGTGAATCCACTGTTCTCTATGTCTTTTGCCATCTTATAGAGTTTCTTAGGGAAATAGTGGTCCTCTAAAAAGAGCCAGAGTGACATCAACTTTCATCCTTGAAATAAAACCACTGTTCACTATGTTTACAGAACCTCATAGTACACAATGTTTTTTGTAAAAATGCGTCCATCCTCTAATAAATTACCCTGACTTTGGTTTTCTTCAACAAGAACTTTAATTTCCTATGGATTTTTGCATCTGGAAAAAGCAACATAGAGTTGTCCATGGGCAAATACAGGTTCCTTTAAAGAAATACCCACAGACTTAAAAGTTTGTCCTTGTGATTTATTAATGGTCCTGGCAAATGCCATGATAATGGGAAATGATCTCCTTTGAAGGACAAAATGTAAACCACTCTCACTTGGAGCCAAATCAATTTGTGGTATAAAAACATGTTCACCTTTATGGGCACCAGTCATAATTTCTGCATGTATAAAATGATCTTTTAAATCCTGGACAATTAATCTGGTCCCATTACAAAGTCCTTTTTTGGAATTCATATTTCTCAGTAGCATGAGTTGCAAAAAATGCGGTGACATTTCGGAGGGAGTTAAAGAATTTATAAATTCAATGGAAAAGTTGGATTCACTGTCTTGGTCATCAGCCAGAACTATATGGTAGACTATATGAGATTGTTACTCATCGCATGATTCATGGACCCTGTGGTGACCTTAATCCACAATCACCATGTATGGAAAAAAATAAATGTTCAAAAGAATTTCCAAAAGATTATAGAGACAAAACCTATGCCAATTGTGATGGATATCCACTTTATAAAAGAAGAGAAGGAGATAGTGCCATTATTCATGGAAAAAAAGTGGACAATAGATATGTAGTACCCTACAATCCACATTTACTCATGAAGTACAACGCCCACATCAACGTAGAAGCCTGCACTTCCATCAAATCCATTAAATATGTCTACAAATATATTTACAAAGGTTACGATGCAGCTACTGTAGTCGTCAAAAGTGCAGACAACCCTGAAAGTTGTGAGTTAGTACATGATGAACTTGCATCTCATGTAGATGCTCGCTATGTCAGTGCGCCAGAAGCTATGTGGCGGCTTTTAAAATTTGAAATGCATGATAGATCACATGCAGTATATAGGTTAGCAGTACATTTGCCACAACGACATTTAGTCTATTTCCATGCTGGAAATGAATTGAATGCATTGGCCCAAAGTGAAGATCGTCACACTACACTAACTGCATGGTTTGAATTAAATGCCACTGATTCTGAAGCAACTGAATACTTATATATTGAAATTCCATATCACTATGTTTTTGTGAATGGATTATGGAGACCAAGAAAAAGCAGAGGCAATAAAATAATTCCAAGAATTTACACAGTCAGTCCAAGAGATGTTGAACGTTTTTGCTTACGGATATTACTTTTAAATGTTCCTGGAGCACAAAGTTTTGAACACTTAAGAACTGTTAATGACATTGTATATGAATCCTTCCATTTAGCTGCAAGATATAGAAACTTACTATCTGATGATACAGAATGGGAAAGATGTTTAGAAGAAGCAGCACAATGTCAAATGCCACGACAGATGAGAGAACAATTTGCTTTTATTTGTATCTTCTCAAATGCTCCAAATGCATTAGCTTTGTGGGAGACTTTTAAAAGTAATATGGCTGAAGACTTTATGCGACGATACAATGAACCCATTGCACACTTAAAAGCGTTAATGGAAATCCAAGAAGTCTTTTTAACTCACGGATTAAGTTGTGCAAGTTTTAATTTGCCTGATCCAGGTCTTATAGATGACATAAACTTTGAAGACTATGACATTCAACTACAAGCAGAAAGAACAGAAGAAAGACTTGCAACTTTAAATACATTACAATTGCAAGCATTTAATGCCATTAAAAATGCAATAGATGATGACATGGTGACAGAGCGTTATTTCTATCTTGATGGACCTGGCGGATCAGGAAAAACCTATCTATATAATTTATTGATGAGTTCAGTACGAGCACAAGGTCAAATAGCAATGGCGTTTGCCACTACTGGAATTGCTGCACTTTTGTTAGAAGGTGGAAGAACTGTTCATAGTGGATTTAAACTGCCAGTGCCTATTTTAGAAATTTCTGTGTCAGATATTCGCATGACATCATTACAAGCAAAGAAATTGAACAAATGTAAATTAATTATAATAGATGAGGCCACAATGATGTCATGCTATGCCCTCCAATGTATTGACCGTTTGCTTCGTGAAGTCATGGATAATACTTTTCCATTTGGTGGAAAGGTAATGTTGTTAGGTGGCGATTTCAGACAAACATTACCTGTCGTTGTACATGGAAATCGAACTGACATTATTGAAACATGTATAAAGTCAAGCACACTATGGAAACATTTTACCCATCTTCAACTGAAACAAAATATGAGATCAGAAGGCCAAACTGATTTCAATTATTTGCTTATTAAAATTGGAGAAGGCAGAACACAAAAAATACCACATTTACCTGACGACACTGTAAAGATCCCACCTGATATGATTTGTCAACAAGATATTATATCGGCTATATTTGAAGGGAGTATAAATAACCAGGAATATTCCGAGCTTGCCAACCAAGTCATACTAACGTGTAAAAATAAGGATGCATTAATACTCAATAATGAAATCTTAAAAAAAATTAATGCACCACAAAGAAATTATCACAGTGCTGATTCTGTACTTGCTGATGACAATGAAAGTCAGTCCAACTTTTCGACTGAATTCATAAACTCACTAACTCCTTCTGGAATGCCACCACATATTTTGCAGCTAAAGAAAGGTGCAATTATTATGTTACTGCGAAATATGAACCCCAAAAAAGGACTATGCAATGGGACAAGATTAATTGTTCAACAATTAAAGGACCATTTTATAGATGCTGAAATTTTAACTGGGACCCATAAAGGAGAGAGAGGTTTCATACCAAGAATAGATTTAGCACCAAGTGAAAGTAGTCTCCCTTTTATACTTCAAAGAAGACAATTTCCCATTATTATGGCATTTGCCATGACCATCAAAAAATCACAAGTTCAAACATTCAAATCTGTGGGTATTTTCCTGGAAGAAACAGTATTTGCACATGGTCAATTGTACATTGCGTTGTCACGGTGCAAAAATCCACAGGCTATTAAACTTTACATTGAAAAGAATGAAAGTCAAGGTGATTTATTAGAAGATGGACGTATTTTTACTAAAAACATTGTCTACTATGAAGTACTATAACTTTGCAGTAAAGAAACAAAACACAAGCAAAACACATTGAAAATGGCAGACAGATTTTCCTAAGTGAAAAAGTGGTCCTCTAAAAAGAGTCCCAGTGGCATTCTAGTTCATCCTGGAAGTGAATCCACTGTTCTCTATGTCTTTTGCCATCTTATAGAGTTTCTTAGGGAAATAGTGGTCCTCTAAAAAGAGCCAGAGTGACATCAACTTTCATCCTTGAAATAAAACCACTGTTCACTATGTTTACAGAACCTCATAGTACACAATGTTTTTTGTAAAAATGCGTCCATCCTCTAATAAATTACCCTGACTTTGGTTTTCTTCAACAAGAACTTTAATTTCCTATGGATTTTTGCATCTGGAAAAAGCAACATAGAGTTGTCCATGGGCAAATACAGGTTCCTTTAAAGAAATACCCACAGACTTAAAAGTTTGTCCTTGTGATTTATTAATGGTCCTGGCAAATGCCATGATAATGGGAAATGATCTCCTTTGAAGGACAAAATGTAAACCACTCTCACTTGGAGCCAAATCAATTTGTGGTATAAAAACATGTTCACCTTTATGGGCACCAGTCATAATTTCTGCATGTATAAAATGATCTTTTAAATCCTGGACAATTAATCTGGTCCCATTACAAAGTCCTTTTTTGGAATTCATATTTCTCAGTAGCATGAGTTGCAAAAAATGCGGTGACATTTCGGAGGGAGTTAAAGAATTTATAAATTCAATGGAAAAGTTGGATTCACTGTCTTGGTCATCAGCCAGAACTATATGGTAGACTATATGAGATTGTTACTCATCGCATGATTCATGGACCCTGTGGTGACCTTAATCCACAATCACCATGTATGGAAAAAAATAAATGTTCAAAAGAATTTCCAAAAGATTATAGAGACAAAACCTATGCCAATTGTGATGGATATCCACTTTATAAAAGAAGAGAAGGAGATAGTGCCATTATTCATGGAAAAAAAGTGGACAATAGATATGTAGTACCCTACAATCCACATTTACTCATGAAGTACAACGCCCACATCAACGTAGAAGCCTGCACTTCCATCAAATCCATTAAATATGTCTACAAATATATTTACAAAGGTTACGATGCAGCTACTGTAGTCGTCAAAAGTGCAGACAACCCTGAAAGTTGTGAGTTAGTACATGATGAACTTGCATCTCATGTAGATGCTCGCTATGTCAGTGCGCCAGAAGCTATGTGGCGGCTTTTAAAATTTGAAATGCATGATAGATCACATGCAGTATATAGGTTAGCAGTACATTTGCCACAACGACATTTAGTCTATTTCCATGCTGGAAATGAATTGAATGCATTGGCCCAAAGTGAAGATCGTCACACTACACTAACTGCATGGTTTGAATTAAATGCCACTGATTCTGAAGCAACTGAATACTTATATATTGAAATTCCATATCACTATGTTTTTGTGAATGGATTATGGAGACCAAGAAAAAGCAGAGGCAATAAAATAATTCCAAGAATTTACACAGTCAGTCCAAGAGATGTTGAACGTTTTTGCTTACGGATATTACTTTTAAATGTTCCTGGAGCACAAAGTTTTGAACACTTAAGAACTGTTAATGACATTGTATATGAATCCTTCCATTTAGCTGCAAGATATAGAAACTTACTATCTGATGATACAGAATGGGAAAGATGTTTAGAAGAAGCAGCACAATGTCAAATGCCACGACAGATGAGAGAACAATTTGCTTTTATTTGTATCTTCTCAAATGCTCCAAATGCATTAGCTTTGTGGGAGACTTTTAAAAGTAATATGGCTGAAGACTTTATGCGACGATACAATGAACCCATTGCACACTTAAAAGCGTTAATGGAAATCCAAGAAGTCTTTTTAACTCACGGATTAAGTTGTGCAAGTTTTAATTTGCCTGATCCAGGTCTTATAGATGACATAAACTTTGAAGACTATGACATTCAACTACAAGCAGAAAGAACAGAAGAAAGACTTGCAACTTTAAATACATTACAATTGCAAGCATTTAATGCCATTAAAAATGCAATAGATGATGACATGGTGACAGAGCGTTATTTCTATCTTGATGGACCTGGCGGATCAGGAAAAACCTATCTATATAATTTATTGATGAGTTCAGTACGAGCACAAGGTCAAATAGCAATGGCGTTTGCCACTACTGGAATTGCTGCACTTTTGTTAGAAGGTGGAAGAACTGTTCATAGTGGATTTAAACTGCCAGTGCCTATTTTAGAAATTTCTGTGTCAGATATTCGCATGACATCATTACAAGCAAAGAAATTGAACAAATGTAAATTAATTATAATAGATGAGGCCACAATGATGTCATGCTATGCCCTCCAATGTATTGACCGTTTGCTTCGTGAAGTCATGGATAATACTTTTCCATTTGGTGGAAAGGTAATGTTGTTAGGTGGCGATTTCAGACAAACATTACCTGTCGTTGTACATGGAAATCGAACTGACATTATTGAAACATGTATAAAGTCAAGCACACTATGGAAACATTTTACCCATCTTCAACTGAAACAAAATATGAGATCAGAAGGCCAAACTGATTTCAATTATTTGCTTATTAAAATTGGAGAAGGCAGAACACAAAAAATACCACATTTACCTGACGACACTGTAAAGATCCCACCTGATATGATTTGTCAACAAGATATTATATCGGCTATATTTGAAGGGAGTATAAATAACCAGGAATATTCCGAGCTTGCCAACCAAGTCATACTAACGTGTAAAAATAAGGATGCATTAATACTCAATAATGAAATCTTAAAAAAAATTAATGCACCACAAAGAAATTATCACAGTGCTGATTCTGTACTTGCTGATGACAATGAAAGTCAGTCCAACTTTTCGACTGAATTCATAAACTCACTAACTCCTTCTGGAATGCCACCACATATTTTGCAGCTAAAGAAAGGTGCAATTATTATGTTACTGCGAAATATGAACCCCAAAAAAGGACTATGCAATGGGACAAGATTAATTGTTCAACAATTAAAGGACCATTTTATAGATGCTGAAATTTTAACTGGGACCCATAAAGGAGAGAGAGGTTTCATACCAAGAATAGATTTAGCACCAAGTGAAAGTAGTCTCCCTTTTATACTTCAAAGAAGACAATTTCCCATTATTATGGCATTTGCCATGACCATCAAAAAATCACAAGTTCAAACATTCAAATCTGTGGGTATTTTCCTGGAAGAAACAGTATTTGCACATGGTCAATTGTACATTGCGTTGTCACGGTGCAAAAATCCACAGGCTATTAAACTTTACATTGAAAAGAATGAAAGTCAAGGTGATTTATTAGAAGATGGACGTATTTTTACTAAAAACATTGTCTACTATGAAGTACTATAACTTTGCAGTAAAGAAACAAAACACAAGCAAAACACATTGAAAATGGCAGACAGATTTTCCTAAGTGAAAAAGTGGTCCTCTAAAAAGAGTCCCAGTGGCATTCTAGTTCATCCTGGAAGTGAATCCACTGTTCTCTATGTCTTTTGCCATCTTATAGAGTTTCTTAGGGAAATAGTGGTCCTCTAAAAAGAGCCAGAGTGACATCAACTTTCATCCTTGAAATAAAACCACTGTTCACTATGTTTACAGAACCTCATAGTACACAATGTTTTTTGTAAAAATGCGTCCATCCTCTAATAAATTACCCTGACTTTGGTTTTCTTCAACAAGAACTTTAATTTCCTATGGATTTTTGCATCTGGAAAAAGCAACATAGAGTTGTCCATGGGCAAATACAGGTTCCTTTAAAGAAATACCCACAGACTTAAAAGTTTGTCCTTGTGATTTATTAATGGTCCTGGCAAATGCCATGATAATGGGAAATGATCTCCTTTGAAGGACAAAATGTAAACCACTCTCACTTGGAGCCAAATCAATTTGTGGTATAAAAACATGTTCACCTTTATGGGCACCAGTCATAATTTCTGCATGTATAAAATGATCTTTTAAATCCTGGACAATTAATCTGGTCCCATTACAAAGTCCTTTTTTGGAATTCATATTTCTCAGTAGCATGAGTTGCAAAAAATGCGGTGACATTTCGGAGGGAGTTAAAGAATTTATAAATTCAATGGAAAAGTTGGATTCACTGTCTTGGTCATCAGCCAGAACTATATGGTAGACTATATGAGATTGTTACTCATCGCATGATTCATGGACCCTGTGGTGACCTTAATCCACAATCACCATGTATGGAAAAAAATAAATGTTCAAAAGAATTTCCAAAAGATTATAGAGACAAAACCTATGCCAATTGTGATGGATATCCACTTTATAAAAGAAGAGAAGGAGATAGTGCCATTATTCATGGAAAAAAAGTGGACAATAGATATGTAGTACCCTACAATCCACATTTACTCATGAAGTACAACGCCCACATCAACGTAGAAGCCTGCACTTCCATCAAATCCATTAAATATGTCTACAAATATATTTACAAAGGTTACGATGCAGCTACTGTAGTCGTCAAAAGTGCAGACAACCCTGAAAGTTGTGAGTTAGTACATGATGAACTTGCATCTCATGTAGATGCTCGCTATGTCAGTGCGCCAGAAGCTATGTGGCGGCTTTTAAAATTTGAAATGCATGATAGATCACATGCAGTATATAGGTTAGCAGTACATTTGCCACAACGACATTTAGTCTATTTCCATGCTGGAAATGAATTGAATGCATTGGCCCAAAGTGAAGATCGTCACACTACACTAACTGCATGGTTTGAATTAAATGCCACTGATTCTGAAGCAACTGAATACTTATATATTGAAATTCCATATCACTATGTTTTTGTGAATGGATTATGGAGACCAAGAAAAAGCAGAGGCAATAAAATAATTCCAAGAATTTACACAGTCAGTCCAAGAGATGTTGAACGTTTTTGCTTACGGATATTACTTTTAAATGTTCCTGGAGCACAAAGTTTTGAACACTTAAGAACTGTTAATGACATTGTATATGAATCCTTCCATTTAGCTGCAAGATATAGAAACTTACTATCTGATGATACAGAATGGGAAAGATGTTTAGAAGAAGCAGCACAATGTCAAATGCCACGACAGATGAGAGAACAATTTGCTTTTATTTGTATCTTCTCAAATGCTCCAAATGCATTAGCTTTGTGGGAGACTTTTAAAAGTAATATGGCTGAAGACTTTATGCGACGATACAATGAACCCATTGCACACTTAAAAGCGTTAATGGAAATCCAAGAAGTCTTTTTAACTCACGGATTAAGTTGTGCAAGTTTTAATTTGCCTGATCCAGGTCTTATAGATGACATAAACTTTGAAGACTATGACATTCAACTACAAGCAGAAAGAACAGAAGAAAGACTTGCAACTTTAAATACATTACAATTGCAAGCATTTAATGCCATTAAAAATGCAATAGATGATGACATGGTGACAGAGCGTTATTTCTATCTTGATGGACCTGGCGGATCAGGAAAAACCTATCTATATAATTTATTGATGAGTTCAGTACGAGCACAAGGTCAAATAGCAATGGCGTTTGCCACTACTGGAATTGCTGCACTTTTGTTAGAAGGTGGAAGAACTGTTCATAGTGGATTTAAACTGCCAGTGCCTATTTTAGAAATTTCTGTGTCAGATATTCGCATGACATCATTACAAGCAAAGAAATTGAACAAATGTAAATTAATTATAATAGATGAGGCCACAATGATGTCATGCTATGCCCTCCAATGTATTGACCGTTTGCTTCGTGAAGTCATGGATAATACTTTTCCATTTGGTGGAAAGGTAATGTTGTTAGGTGGCGATTTCAGACAAACATTACCTGTCGTTGTACATGGAAATCGAACTGACATTATTGAAACATGTATAAAGTCAAGCACACTATGGAAACATTTTACCCATCTTCAGCTGAAACAAAATATGAGATCAGAAGGCCAAACTGATTTCAATTATTTGCTTATTAAAATTGGAGAAGGCAGAACACAAAAAATACCACATTTACCTGAAGACACTGTAAAGATCCCACCTGATATGATTTGTCAACAAGATATTATATCGGCTATATTTGAAGGGAGTATAAATAACCAGGAATATTCCGAGCTTGCCAACCAAGTCATACTAACGTGTAAAAATAAGGATGCATTAATACTCAATAATGAAATCTTAAAAAAAATTAATGCACCACAAAGAAATTATCACAGTGCTGATTCTGTACTTGCTGATGACAATGAAAGTCAGTCCAACTTTTCGACTGAATTCATAAACTCACTAACTCCTTCTGGAATGCCACCACATATTTTGCAGCTAAAGAAAGGTGCAATTATTATGTTACTGCGAAATATGAACCCCAAAAAAGGACTATGCAATGGGACAAGATTAATTGTTCAACAATTAAAGGACCATTTTATAGATGCTGAAATTTTAACTGGGACCCATAAAGGAGAGAGAGGTTTCATACCAAGAATAGATTTAGCACCAAGTGAAAGTAGTCTCCCTTTTATACTTCAAAGAAGACAATTTCCCATTATTATGGCATTTGCCATGACCATCAATAAATCACAAGTTCAAACATTCAAATCTGTGGGTATTTTCCTGGAAGAAACAGTATTTGCACATGGTCAATTGTACATTGCGTTGTCACGGTGCAAAAATCCACAGGCTATTAAACTTTACATTGAAAAGAATGAAAGTCAAGGTGATTTATTAGAAGATGGACGTATTTTTACTAAAAACATTGTCTACTATGAAGTACTATAACTTTGCAGTAAAGAAACAAACCACAAGCAAAACACATTGAAAATGGCAGACAGATTTTCCTAAGTGAAAAAGTGGTCCTCTAAAAAGAGTCCCAGTGGCATTCTAGTTCATCCTGGAAGTGAATCCACTGTTCTCTATGTCTTTTGCCATCTTATAGAGTTTCTTAGGGAAATAGTGGTCCTCTAAAAAGAGCCAGAGTGACATCAACTTTCATCCTTGAAATAAAACCACTGTTCACTATGTTTACAGAACCTCATAGTACACAATGTTTTTTGTAAAAATGCGTCCATCCTCTAATAAATTACCCTGACTTTGGTTTTCTTCAACAAGAACTTTAATTTCCTATGGATTTTTGCATCTGGAAAAAGCAACATAGAGTTGTCCATGGGCAAATACAGGTTCCTTTAAAGAAATACCCACAGACTTAAAAGTTTGTCCTTGTGATTTATTAATGGTCCTGGCAAATGCCATGATAATGGGAAATGATCTCCTTTGAAGGACAAAATGTAAACCACTCTCACTTGGAGCCAAATCAATTTGTGGTATAAAAACATGTTCACCTTTATGGGCACCAGTCATAATTTCTGCATGTATAAAATGATCTTTTAAATCCTGGACAATTAATCTGGTCCCATTACAAAGTCCTTTTTTGGAATTCATATTTCTCAGTAGCATGAGTTGCAAAAAATGCGGTGACATTTCGGAGGGAGTTAAAGAATTTATAAATTCAATGGAAAAGTTGGATTCACTGTCTTGGTCATCAGCCAGAACTATATGGTAGACTATATGAGATTGTTACTCATCGCATGGTTCATGGACCCTGTGGTGACCTTAATCCACAATCACCATGTATGGAAAAAAATAAATGTTCAAAAGAATTTCCAAAAGATTATAGAGACAAAACCTATGCCAATTGTGATGGATATCCACTTTATAAAAGAAGAGAAGGAGATAGTGCCATTATTCATGGAAAAAAAGTGGACAATAGATATGTAGTACCCTACAATCCACATTTACTCATGAAGTACAACGCCCACATCAACGTAGAAGCCTGCACTTCCATCAAATCCATTAAATATGTCTACAAATATATTTACAAAGGTTACGATGCAGCTACTGTAGTCGTCAAAAGTGCAGACAACCCTGAAAGTTGTGAGTTAGTACATGATGAACTTGCATCTCATGTAGATGCTCGCTATGTCAGTGCGCCAGAAGCTATGTGGCGGCTTTTAAAATTTGAAATGCATGATAGATCACATGCAGTATATAGGTTAGCAGTACATTTGCCACAACGACATTTAGTCTATTTCCATGCTGGAAATGAATTGAATGCATTGGCCCAAAGTGAAGATCGTCACACTACACTAACTGCATGGTTTGAATTAAATGCCACTGATTCTGAAGCAACTGAATACTTATATATTGAAATTCCATATCACTATGTTTTTGTGAATGGATTATGGAGACCAAGAAAAAGCAGAGGCAATAAAATAATTCCAAGAATTTACACAGTCAGTCCAAGAGATGTTGAACGTTTTTGCTTACGGATATTACTTTTAAATGTTCCTGGAGCACAAAGTTTTGAACACTTAAGAACTGTTAATGACATTGTATATGAATCCTTCCATTTAGCTGCAAGATATAGAAACTTACTATCTGATGATACAGAATGGGAAAGATGTTTAGAAGAAGCAGCACAATGTCAAATGCCACGACAGATGAGAGAACAATTTGCTTTTATTTGTATCTTCTCAAATGCTCCAAATGCATTAGCTTTGTGGGAGACTTTTAAAAGTAATATGGCTGAAGACTTTATGCGACGATACAATGAACCCATTGCACACTTAAAAGCGTTAATGGAAATCCAAGAAGTCTTTTTAACTCACGGATTAAGTTGTGCAAGTTTTAATTTGCCTGATCCAGGTCTTATAGATGACATAAACTTTGAAGACTATGACATTCAACTACAAGCAGAAAGAACAGAAGAAAGACTTGCAACTTTAAATACATTACAATTGCAAGCATTTAATGCCATTAAAAATGCAATAGATGATGACATGGTGACAGAGCGTTATTTCTATCTTGATGGACCTGGCGGATCAGGAAAAACCTATCTATATAATTTATTGATGAGTTCAGTACGAGCATAAGGTCAAATAGCAATGGCGTTTGTCACTACTGGAATTGCTGCACTTTTGTTAGAAGGTGGAAGAACTGTTCATAGTGGATTTAAACTGCCAGTGCCTATTTTAGAAATTTCTGTGTCAGATATTCGCATGACATCATTACAAGCAAAGAAATTGAACAAATGTAAATTTATTATAATAGATGAGGCCACAATGATGTCATGCTATGCCCTCCAATGTATTGACCGTTTGCTTCGTGAAGTCATGGATAATACTTTTCCATTTGGTGGAAAGGTAATGTTGTTAGGTGGCGATTTCAGACAAACATTACCTGTCGTTGTACATGGAAATCGAACTGACATTATTGAAACATGTATAAAGTCAAGCACACTATGGAAACATTTTACCCATCTTCAACTGAAACAAAATATGAGATCAGAAGGCCAAACTGATTTCAATTATTTGCTTATTAAAATTGGAGAAGGCAGAACACAAAAAATACCACATTTACCTGACGACACTGTAAAGATCCCACCTGATATGATTTGTCAACAAGATATTATATCGGCTATATTTGAAGGGAGTATAAATAACCAGGAATATTCCGAGCTTGCCAACCAAGTCATACTAACGTGTAAAAATAAGGATGCATTAATACTCAATAATGAAATCTTAAAAAAAATTAATGCACCACAAAGAAATTATCACAGTGCTGATTCTGTACTTGCTGATGACAATGAAAGTCAGTCCAACTTTTCGACTGAATTCATAAACTCACTAACTCCTTCTGGAATGCCACCACATATTTTGCAGCTAAAGAAAGGTGCAATTATTATGTTACTGCGAAATATGAACCCCAAAAAAGGACTATGCAATGGGACAAGATTAATTGTTCAACAATTAAAGGACCATTTTATAGATGCTGAAATTTTAACTGGGACCCATAAAGGAGAGAGAGGTTTCATACCAAGAATAGATTTAGCACCAAGTGAAAGTAGTCTCCCTTTTATACTTCAAAGAAGACAATTTCCCATTATTATGGCATTTGCCATGACCATCAATAAATCACAAGTTCAAACATTCAAATCTGTGGGTATTTTCCTGGAAGAAACAGTATTTGCACATGGTCAATTGTACATTGCGTTGTCACGGTGCAAAAATCCACAGGCTATTAAACTTTACATTGAAAAGAATGAAAGTCAAGGTGATTTATTAGAAGATGGACGTATTTTTACTAAAAACATTGTCTACTATGAAGTACTATAACTTTGCAGTAAAGAAACAAAACACAAGCAAAACACATTGAAAATGGCAGACAGATTTTCCTAAGTGAAAAAGTGGTCCTCTAAAAAGAGTCCCAGTGGCATTCTAGTTCATCCTGGAAGTGAATCCACTGTTCTCTATGTCTTTTGCCATCTTATAGAGTTTCTTAGGGAAATAGTGGTCCTCTAAAAAGAGCCAGAGTGACATCAACTTTCATCCTTGAAATAAAACCACTGTTCACTATGTTTACAGAACCTCATAGTACACAATTTTTTTTGTAAAAATGCGTCCATCCTCTAATAAATTACCCTGACTTTGGTTTTCTTCAAGAAGAACTTTAATTTCCTATGGATTTTTGCATCTGGAAAAAGCAACATAGAGTTGTCCATGGGCAAATACAGGTTCCTTTAAAGAAATACCCACAGACTTAAAAGTTTGTCCTTGTGATTTATTAATGGTCCTGGCAAATGCCATGATAATGGGAAATGATCTCCTTTGAAGGACAAAATGTAAACCACTCTCACTTGGAGCCAAATCAATTTGTGGTATAAAAACATGTTCACCTTTATGGGCACCAGTCATAATTTCTGCATGTATAAAATGATCTTTTAAATCCTGGACAATTAATCTGGTCCCATTACAAAGTCCTTTTTTGGAATTCATATTTCTCAGTAGCATGAGTTGCAAAAAATGCGGTGACATTTCGGAGGGAGTTAAAGAATTTATAAATTCAATGGAAAAGTTGGATTCACCATCTTGGTCATCAGCCAGAACTGAATCTGCACTATAGTACAATTTTGTTGGTGCATTGATGAATTTTAAAATGTAATTATTGAGATTCAAGGTATCTATATTTTTTTATGTTAATATCATTTTGTTTGCAATGTAATGAGTAATCGTCGTTATTAATTGTATTCAGAAAGATTGCCGATATTAGTAATTCTTTGCAAATAATTTGTGGTGAAATCTCTACGGTGTCATCTGGTAGATTATATATTTGTGGATGTTTTCCTTCTATTTGAATTAGCCAATTATTGAATTCATTTTGGCCTTCAGATCTCATATTAGTTTCAAATTTTAGGTGAGTAAATATTTTCCGCACTTTACATGTATTTATATGTGTTTCGACAATGTCGGTCCTATTTTCATGTGGCACAAAATGTTTGCCTAAAATCTCCTCCTAACTACATGACCTTTCCACCAAATGGCGAATCATTATCCATGACTTCTTTCAATAATTGATCAATACATTGCAGGTCATGACATGACATCATTGTAGCCTCATCTATTATAATCCGTTTATTTGTTTTTAATATTTTGGCTTGTAATGAATTCATTAGAATATCCGACACTGATGTTTCTAAAATGGGAACCGGCAGTTTAAATCCACTATGCACAGTTCTGCCACCTTCAAACAAAAGTGCTGCAATTCCAGTTGTTGCAAATGGCATTGTTATTTGACCCTGTGCTCGAATGTAACTCATCAAACAATTATACAGATACATTTTTCCTGATTCACCAGGGCTAGATAGAAATAACAGTCTTTGACCATTTCATCATCTGTTTCATTTGTGACAGCGTTAAATGCTTGCAATTGTAATGTATTTAAAGTTGCAAGTTTTTCTTGTGATTTTGTTGTTGAAGCTTAGTGTCATAGTCATCAAAGTTAATTTCATCTATAAATCCTGGATCGGGCTAATTAAAACTTGCACAATTTAATCCATGAGCCAGAAATATTTCTTGAATTTCCATTAATGCTCTTAATAGTGTAATGGGCTCATTGTAACATTTCAAATAGTCTTCACACATATTTAATTTAAATGTTTCCCACAAAGCTAATGCACCAGGTACATTGTAAAAAATGCAAATTGTTCTCTCATTTGCTTTGGCATTTGACATAGTGCTGCTTCTTCCAAACACCTCTCCCATTCGGTATCATCTGCTATGAAGTTTTGATGTCTTGCAGCTAATTGGAAAGTATCATAAGCTATGTCATTTACTGTGTGTAAATGTTCATAACTTTGTGCACCGGGAAAATTTAAAAGAAGTCATCTTAAACGGAAACGTTTAATGTCTCTTGGACTGACGCTATAAATTCTTGTGATAATTTTATGAGTATATGTTTTTTGTTGTATTTCTTTCATTGCCTGCAGTGAAGCAAACAACTTGAACTTTGTAGCAAATGGACAGCTAGTCGATACACAGCATGTGACCGATCATTCATCTCAAATTTGAGAAGACGCCACATTGGAGCACTTACATAGCGAGCATCTTAATAAGATGAAAGTTCGTTATGTAAAATTGGATTGTCTTTTTCATTTTGTGCACCATGCACAACAACAGTAGCTGCATCATATCCTTTGTATATATATTTATACACATATTTTATGGATTTGATAGAAATGCAAGCTTCCACATTTATGTATGCATTGTACTTCATCAGCAAATGTCGATTGTATGGAACTACATATCTATTATCGACCTTTTGGCCACAGATAATAGCAGTTTGTCCTTGTTCTCTTTTATACAAAGGTTATCCATCACAATTTGCATAAGTCTGCATTTTAAATTGTTTTGGGAATTCTTTTGTGCATTTTTTATTTTCCATACATGGTGAATTTGGATTGATATCTCCACATGGGCCATGAATCATTCTGTGTGTTACAATGTCATAAAGTCTTGAATATTTTTCTGGATGTGGCAATTCAGCAGTAATTACTGAATCCACTCTCTCTGCAGTATTCAATTTATCTTTTTAATGAATTGAGTTTTATTTTGAATATTCTTGACACTAAATCTGGTCAGAAGTATTTTGGCAAGATTCAAATTTTCCTTGATCTCTGGCCATTGTGGATTACATGTGAATGTAATGAATAAATCAGGTTTTCCAAATTTTGGCACAGTAGCCATGGCATCATTGAATCTTTCTTGCATATTGCGAGGAGATCCTTGGAAATTGGATGGCAAAATGATTGCTCTTCCAGCTGGAAGGTCTCTGTTGGTAGCCAATTCAGCGACATAATCCATCAATCCACAATATTGTTCTATGAGAAGCTTGTTTTGTTGAAATTTGATAAAATTTAGATTATTTGCTTCGACTTGTATATATGAATCAATAATCCATTGTTGTGTGAGTTTCCCCCCACATAAAATAGGATTAAAATGATTGTGAATAGCAGTTTGTTACACTTTAGATTCCAGCATAGAAATATTGTTTCTAACACGAACTTTAGTAGTAGGATAACTTTGCAATTGTAATTGTGGTTCCCATCCTGGCTCCCTATTTGGAAAGAAAATTGAATATGTCATTGGATACAAATTACAACTTAATATATTGATGTTTATAAAAGGTTTGTCTTCATTGCGTGGATATACTCTAATATCCTGTTGAAAAGGGGGTTCACCATGCTCATTTTTAAAGACCATGGCAAACTAATTTACTGTTGGTAAATTATACCACCTTTGATCAGTATTGCAATCTCTTTTCAAAACCATATTTACTTTTGGCATTGGCAATTGATGTATTTGAGCATGTTCCTGTTGTTCTTTTTCAACCTCTGCTATTTTTGTGTATGCTTGACTATATGGGTTGTTGGCCATAATTTTATCCAGCTGTTCAAAGACTGCACAAACACTGTTTATTTTCTGGAAGTGAGCTTCCATTTTATCTAAGACATATAACTGTGCAAGTTTCATTTGCTCTCCTTCTTGTGGGTGTAAATGTGAAGTGCTGTGGTAAATTTGTCCTTGAACTCTAAAACAGTAAGGACCATGTCCTGAGACATTTTCTGCTAATGTAGCATCCATTGAAGCAAATTAAATTGCACTGTTATAAGACCTGATGTGTTTTTTTTTAATTAGTATAATTTTTAAGTGTTGGATCGCTCATTATACTTTCTAAATATTCAGGAAATGTGTGTCTTTGTGAAAGTCTTACCTTTCCTTTCTGACAGCAACTAATAAACTCTCCATCAGTTGGTCTTTCCTTGAGAAAATGATAGGCCCCACAAAACTGACAAACCACATTCATTAATCCACAATAATAAGTGTCTACTGTTGGTGATTTAAGCTTCCTGAACATAGCTATCAGTACCAGTGTGTATATGAACATTGGTGTTATGTGTATCAACATTGGTGTCATGAGTCAATATTGGGTCATTAGGCAATGGTTCACAGACATGTTTTTGCTTACTTGTTCTTTTCTTTGAAAGTCAAGCACACATAGTTTGCCCTTTTGCACTAATTTTTCTCTGTTGGTCTTCTTCTTTTAGTCTTTGGGAAGTCTCAAGCGACTGTGCATCTCTTTATCTTTGCTTCCATTCCTTTGCCACTCTTCTTTTCCATTCTTTCTTTGTTTCTGCTTTGTCCACCATTTTAATCTGGAACTGTAAATACAGGCGTTTTAGTTTGAATTTTCTTCTATAGCAAACAACATGAATAAACACATTCTTAATTTTTTTTTACCTGAAGTATTAAAGGATTAAGTTCCTTTCCACTTTCTGATGGTCTTGAAGTTGTATACTTTTGTGTCTTAAAATCTGTAAGATATATAATGTCTTTTTATCATACATACATTAATAAATCAATAACTTTCATCAAAGCAAAACCAAAAGACTTCATCATGTTTTGAAAAGAAGGTCATCATGAAATTATATACAGGGCCTTGCAAAAGTATTCACCCCCTTGGCATTTTTCATATTTTGTTGCCTCACAACCTGTAATTAACATAGATTGTATGAGGATTTGCATCATTTAATTTACAGAACATGCCCACAACTTTGAAAATGTTTTTTTTTTTTTTTTTTATTGTGAAGCAAACAACAAATAGGCCAAAATAACAGAAAAAGTCAATGTGCATAACTATTCATCCCACTAAAGTCAATATTTTGTAGAGCCAGCTCACAGCTCCAAGTGCCTTTGGATAAGTCTCTATGAGCTTGCCACATCTTACCACTGGACATTTTTGCCCATTCCTCCTTGCAAATTGCTCCAGCTCCTTTAAGTTGAATGGTTTGCGCTTGTGAACAGAAATCTTAAATTCTGACCACAGATTTTCTATTGGATTGAGATCTGGGCTTTGACTAGACCATTCCAACACATTTACATGTTTCCCCTTAAACCACTCAAGTGTTGCTTTAGTAGTGTGTTTGGGGTCATTGTCCTGCTGGAAGGTGAACCTCCATCCTAGCCTCAAATCATGCACAGAGTGATACAGGTTTTGCTCAAGAATATTCCTGTATTTAGCACCATCCATCCTTGCCTTAACTCTGACCAGTTTCCCAGTCCCAGCTGCTGAAAAACATCCCCACAGCATGTTACTTCCACCACCATGTTTCACTATGGGGATAGTGTTGTTTGGGTGATGTGATGTGTTGGGTTTGCACCAGACATAGCATTTTCTTTGATGTTTGAAAAGTTCATTTTTGGTTAATCAGACCAGAACACCTTCCTCCATACATTTTGGGAGTCTCCCACATGCCTTTTCGCAAACTCCAAAATGTGCCAGGTTGTTTTTTGCTGAAAGTAATGGCTTTCTTCTGGGCCACTCTGCCATAAAGCCCATTTCTATGGAGCGTACGGCTTATTGTAGTCTTATGTACAGGTACTCCAATCTCTGCTGTGGAACTCTGCAGCTCCTCCAGGGTTACCTTGGATCTCTGTGCTGCCTCTCTGATTAATGCCCTCCTTGCCAGGTTTGTGAGTTTTGGTGGGCAGGTTTGCAGTTGTGCCATGTTTTTTCCATTTGGTTAAGATAGATTTGATGGTGCTCCTGGGGATCATCAAAGCTTTGGATATTTTTTTATAACCTAACCCTGACATGTACTACTCAACAACATTGTCCCTTACTTGTTTGGAGAGTTCCTTGGTCTTCATGGCAGTGTTCATTAGTGGTGCCTCTTGCCTAGGTGTTGCAGCCTCTTAAAAAAGATGTGTATATCTTAGGTTGCACACAGGTGGACATCATTTCACTAGTTATGTGACTTCTGAAGGTAATTGGTTGCACCAGAGATTTTTATGGGCTTCATAACAACAGGGGTGAATACATACGCACATGCCAATTTTCTGTTTTCTATTTCTAAAAAATAGTTTTATGTATATATTTTTCTCATTTCACTTCACCAACTTAGACTATTGTGTCTTGGTCCATCACATAAAATTCAGATTAACAAAACATTGAACTTGTAAACATTGAACTTGAAGGCTGTAATGAAACAAAATAGGTAAAAAGTCAAGGGGGGTGAATACTTTTGCAAGGCACTGTACCTGTAATTGCAGATGAAATGCTGCAGAGCTCATGGTCTGTGTTATTTCAGGTCCAGTGTTCACAGAGAGGAGCAAACTGTAAAATGACATGAAAAGCATTGTTAATGTTTGTTTTCAATTAATTAATTAATCAATGAAAGTATCGTGTTTAATTTGCATACATGCAAAACTTAAAGGCCTAAGCATCAATATGAAATGTAGCAGTTGTCAGAGCATAATAAACGGACTTAAATATGTAACTGCTTTGACGGTCCTATCTCTGTCAGGCAATGAGCATTAATACAAATATATAAGTGCAGTGTAATATGAATACATTTATTACCGCAGTGTGAAATATGCATTTTTTGGAGGTCTAGAGAATAATTAACTAAAATGCACTGTAAAGTATATATTTTTTGTACTGCAGTGTAAAATATATATATATATTTTTGAGGTATCAGAGCATAATAAAGCAATGTAAGTAAGATCAGTGCGAAATCAGAATTGTGTGAGGTCTCAGACCATAATAAACTTATTGAAGTAAGTGCACTACAACATTTCCTTATTTGTAACTGCAGTGTAAAATATAATTTTATTTTATTTTAGGATCCTATTGCTGTGTAAAATATTGTAATTATTAATTAATCAATTAATTTACATTAATGAATCAGGGCCTCATTCTATTATCGGCCGTAAAACGGACGCAAAGCTGCGATTCCTTGCGGCCGTCTTACGGCCCCGTGTAGAGCTACCTTCACCTTGAAATTCAAATGGACGGCTCCACAAGGATATCCCCCTTACGGCCGGCTGCATATCATGCAACCGGCCGCAAGGCCAGAAAACTTTAAATGCAAATATAAATTCAAGATGGCACTGTAAAGCTCTGTAAATGATAGGCATCATAATGGGGGACATGAGGATTAATAACAACACCCTCTAAAGCTTGCACATCGCCCAAATCCGCTATTTCATTAACGGTTTATTTTCCGTCCCGCAGCCTGGGCGGGTCTGAGGTGCTCCAAGCCCTCTGGACTTTGTCCACGGATATTTGACATGAATTAAAATAAAAATTATTTTCAGATTTGAGTGTAGGGGAATGTTGTGCTATGAATGCTAACACCCCCAATCACTTTATCGTCTCATCAGAGTGCAGGATGGCTATATTATGGGCTTAATTGTGTGCTTGCGGGACCTTTTGGGTGCAAGTAAGCTGCGGCTCGGTTTTAGCCTTGCCGAGAGGGTTCCCGTAGCAACTGAATAGCAACCGGGGCTTTCTTGCGGCCGGAACTCTTGCGGCCGTTTAAGATCAAAGGCTTTGCTGCTGCGCGTGCGGCCGCAAGGGATAACAGGGCGCCGGCCGCAAGCCTGCCGAAGCCCTCGGCCGGTAGGGAATAGAATAGGTAAATAGCCTGCGGCCGGTCCTTGTGGCCCCGCATCTCCTACGGACGATAATAGAATGAGGCCCTAAGTGTATTAGGAAGACTTTTGCATAATACAGATATGTAACTGCAGTGTAATAGAGTTATTTTTTTTCAGTGCAGTGGATTTAAATATTTTTTTTTAAATTAGCAATTACTAAATGAATTCTAGATTATTAATAAATTAATGAATGAATACATGTATTATAAAGAGCTAAGCATAATACAGATATATAACTGAAGTGTAAAATATAAATGTTTCTTCCTGCAGTCTGAAACATATTTCAGGGTGCTATTGCTGACAGGCAATGAGCATTAATACAGATATAAAAGTGTAGTGTAAAATATTGTAATTCTTAATTAATTAATTGCCATTAATAAGTGTATTAGGAAGACTTAAGCATAATACAGACATATAACTGCAGTGTAAAATACACCATTTTTTAAGTGCAGTGTAAAAAAATATGTTTTTTTAATTAGCAATTAATAAAATCATTTTACATTATTTAATTAATTAATTAATAAATGAATGATAAAGAGGTAAGCATAATACATATATATATAAGTGCAGTGTAAAATATACTTTTGGGTTGCTGCAGTAAAAAATATATTTTTTTATTAAGTAATTATTAATGATTTATGTACGTTAATAATAACATAATACATGAATAAATGTATTATAAAGAGCTAAGCATAATAAAGATATCTAAATACAGTGTAAAATATAAAACATTTTTTAGTGCAGGGGAAAATAAATATATTTTTTATTATTAATTAATAATTATTACATTAATATACATGGTTAATTAATTAATAAATGAATGAATGTAGTTAAAAAAGCGAATCATTTATTTCTTCATAAAATAAGTTACTGTCCAAAAATGTTTTAATATTTGTTTAATTTATATTAATAATTAATTAAAAAATACATTAATATACTTTACCTATTTATAATTAATAGTCAGCAATCAATATCCTGAAGAGCTAACAATCTCTTTGGATTTTCCAGCAGCAGAAAATGTCAAGTCAGACATTGTCATTACCTGAGGAGAAAGTGTCAGCAATGTGGCAATTGTGCAGTATATATAGGCTACAGGCGCCATACCAAACCGTTGGTTTAGGTGGGAAAGCCGCCATTTCAGAATTGTAATGTGATGATTTGCAAGTTAGTGGTGTAAAATGGGGGAGATATTCCATGTCTTACATCCCTTGTGAGCATTTTCTGTCCTTTGTAATAGTGTATTTTGTACCTTGTACGCGCCTGGGTAAAAGTACGTCCCTGGCGGTGTTTTGTGCGCTTCAGGGTTGTGTAGCCTCGTTTCCATTGTTTTCGGACGCCATTTCTACTTAAATTTGCGTGCAACCTCATTCCAGACGTGGCTGTCCCCCCGTGCTGTGTGTGTGTGTTTTTTTTAATATGTTTTTTTCATTTTCTGAGTTTTCAGTGTTTTTTGATGTACGCGTTTCGGGCGTCAACTTCGTATTTTTGTGACCTCGTAATTATTTTGTTTTCTAAGTCCTGCGGGTCATATTTTTTTCTGGCATTAACTTTTTTTTCCCCTAAGTTTCGCAGGTCATATTTTATTTTTGTAAGTCCCGATTTCCTCATCCCGCTGCCTTTTATTTTTTTTTAAGTCCCGCGGCTCTTTCTGTCCTTTGTAATAGTGTATTTTGTACCTCGTACATGCCTCGGTAAAAGTCGTATGTCCCTGACGTTGTTTTGTGCGCTTCCAGGTTGTGTAGCCTCGTATTCATTTTTCGGATGCCATTTTTTTCTCACTTAGCCGATTTTGAAGTGCCGAAACTGGTTAAATTCTACTTAAATTTGCATGCAACCTCATTCCAAGCGCCCTGGCTGTCCCTCAGTGCTGTGTGTGTTTTTTTAAAAATATTTCTTTTTCTTTTCCTGAGTTTTCTGTGTTTTTGGATGTACGTGTTTCAGGCGTCAACTTCGTATTTTTGTGACCTCGCGTGCAACCTCATTCCAAGCGCCCTGGCTGTCCCCCAGTGCTGTGTGTGTTTTTTTTTAAATATTTATTTTTCTTTTCCTGAGTTTTCTGTGTTTTTGGATGTACGCGTTTCGGGCGTCAACTTCGTATTTTTGTGACCTCGTAATTATTTTGTTTTCTAAGTCCTGCGGGTCATATTTTTTTCTGGCATTAACTTTTTTTTCCCCTAAGTTTCGCAGGTCATATTTTATTTTTGTAAGTCCCGATTTCCTCATCCCGCTGCCTTTTATTTTTTTTTAAGTCCCGCGGCTCTTTCTGTCCTTTGTAATAGTGTATTTTGTACCTCGTACATGCCTCGGTAAAAGTCGTATGTCCCTGACGTTGTTTTGTGCGCTTCCAGGTTGTGTAGCCTCGTATTCATTTTTCGGATGCCATTTTTTTCTCACTTAGCCGATTTTGAAGTGCCGAAACTGGTTAAATTCTACTTAAATTTGCATGCAACCTCATTCCAAGCGCCCTGGCTGTCCCTCAGTGCTGTGTGTGTTTTTTTAAAAATATTTCTTTTTCTTTTCCTGAGTTTTCTGTGTTTTTGGATGTACGTGTTTCAGGCGTCAACTTCGTATTTTTGTGACCTCGCGTGCAACCTCATTCCAAGCGCCCTGGCTGTCCCCCAGTGCTGTGTGTGTTTTTTTTTAAATATTTATTTTTCTTTTCCTGAGTTTTCTGTGTTTTTGGATGTACGTGTTTCAGGCGTCAACTTCGTATTTTTGTGACCTCGCGTGCAACCTCACTCAAAGACGTCCTGGCTGTCCCCCCGTGCTTTGTGAGATGTTATTTTGCTGTGTTTTTCAATGTACGCGTTTCGGCTGTTAACTTGGTATTTTTAGGACCTCGTATTTATTTATTTTTCTAAGCCCCGTGGGTGGTATTTTTTTTTTCTAAGTCCCGATTTCCTCATACCACAGTGTTTATTTTTTTTTTTAAGTCCCGCTGCTCGTATGTTTTTTTCATAGTCACTCTTTTCTGTTTTTTTTTTACAGAGAGTGAGGCGTCGTAGAGCCTACACTTCCGCAAATGCGGACACTCTCGTTGCGAGGTCTGCATTTGCGGCCTGCAACAAGCCTTTAGCTCATTGCAGTTTATGTCCACCTCCGCAAATGCGGCACCTCGCGAAGACGCAGTTCTGGGACGCAGTTCTGTGAGGCACGCAGTTCTGCAAGCTTGCTTTACGAGCTCGTAAAACGTGACGACAACTCGCAGTTTGACAATTATAATATGCAAAGTAGTACATGTACAGACTGTATAACAGTGTAAATTTGCTGTCCCCCTCAAAATAACTCAACAGACAGCCATTAATGTTTAAACCATTGGCAACAAAAGTGAGTACACCCCCAATTGGAAATGTCCAAATTGGGCCCAAAGTGTCAATATTTTGTGTGGCCCATTCTGATTGGCTCATACCTTTGCACCTTCTGATTGGCTGAAATATAATTGACAGCGTTTTCAGCCAATTCAGCCATTTCTAAATTTTGCCAGAAGCATGCAAAAGAATCCTCATTGGATTGGATATATATTTGAATAAAAAGGGTATTCAGGGTTATCCTGGATAATTAGAGAGGAAGTGTTGATCCAGGGGAGGAATCCGATTGCCATTATCTGGGGTCAGAAAGGAACTTTATTTTTTTCCATTTTGAGACAATTGGCAAAGCTTCAATGTTTTTTTCTGTTTGCTTTCCTATGGATCAATTAAAAATTATCATTTAACAATTAATTCATATGTTACAAAGATCAGAGGAGGTCGAAAAAAGTTGAACTTGAGGGACTGAAAGTCTTTTTCAACCTCAATTACTATGCAACTATGTAGAATTGGGTCATGATTTCAGAAACAGGGCAAAGCGAGGTGAGCCAGTGGCGCCATTACACATGCAAGCCTGGCAAAGCGAGGCGAAGCAGCCGCGCAGCACTTTGGCTGCAATGTGCGCCAAAGGCACTCATTGCAGCCAGCGGCACCGTCATACATGCGAGCCTCGCAAAGTGAGGCGCAGCAGCGGCCCATACAGTAGGTGAGAGGAAAGGCTCGAAATGCAAGCCTTTGATCTTTCAAGGCCGCAAGAGTTCCAAACGCTAAAAATTGCAAATCGCTATTCATTTGCTTCAAATTCCCTTCGCTAACCATTCCGTCGAGCCCGGAAATGGCAAAAATCGAACCACAAGTTACTAGTACCAAGGAGGTCTCGCAAAGGGCTTAATGACATATACGGAGCACTGTAAATACATATATAAAGACTTTACTGTACTTTTATTAAAAGTTGAAGTGATGTTAGGTCTTCCAATTAATAGCACAAAATTCTCAAGCTCACAAATCGGCCCCCAAAAAAAACTTGATTTCATGTGTCATTTCCGTGTTATATCGATCCTGGCAATCAATGTGTTAATTCATATAATGAAACTCGCATGTAATAGAATATCATATTTATGGCTTTATCAATATTGCATTACATCTGGAATGTAACATAACCCATAATTCAGGCCCGTAGGACTTTGAAATCAAAACTAAATTTTTCATTGAAGTCTTATGGGCTTGAACATGATCGCTGGCGCCCATAACTCGTGGTTAGAAACATCCAATGGAATGTGAGTCCTATCATGACTCGTGGTTCAAGCCCTTAGGACTTCAATGAAAAATGGAGGTTGAATTTCAAAGTCATACAGGCTTGAACAACAAGTCAACACATTACATTGGCTGTTTCTAACCGCGAGTTACGACCTTGCGTCAGTGATCATGTTCAAGCCTGCAAATGCTACTTTCAATAGCGTGGTTTGCGATGTGAGCTATCGGGCCGGGACTTGCGGGCCCAGCCAACTAAATAGCACATTAACTTGTGGCCGCTGCGGGTATTGCTGCAGGCCCGCAGACGTAAGTCCTTCTCCAATCGAGTTGCGACCTCCGAATTGAATGAAGCTCAATATGTTTAGTGTCACTGACACAAAATTATTTAAATAAACATTTGCTTTATACCTCCATGGAACATTACATTCTATGGTATACTTGATGCTCAAATGCAATTGCATATAAAAGGATTACTGTATTTTTGTAAAAACATTATCAACTGTGTAAACCATCCGCATAAAACATTTTTTTTTAAGACTCAGTGTATAGAAAGTACCATGATGTCTGACTTTTGCATTTCTTTTAACTTGTAATCTGAGGGGTGTGCTTATCTATCGGTTGGAGGGAAGAGTGAGAGATGAGGGGAACTGTGATATAATTGGAAATTTTAGTGTTGCCCTTACTCTTTCCGGTGCACATGATCAGAACCAGGCAGTGATAAGGATAACTGCAAGTGTTGTGCCTGCACAGATGTAACCTTCCCCAAAGTACCGTGGATCCTGAGGATTCAAAATGTACTTATTATTTTAGAATTAATAATTTTGCTTATGATGATTTTTAAATACGTATTAGTTATGGATTAAGTGTCAGATAAAAAAATCCAAAACATATTGATTGAGAAAATGTATGAAAATGGAGAAGGCTTAACGATTGAAGGAGTACATTAATCTACTTACTTAGAATACTGTTGACAAGCTCAAGCAGTCTGCCTCAGGCCGTAAAGAATATGAAAGTCTATTTTCATTCCATGATAAAAGTGACTGAAGACTAATGTTGCAGCAATGAACGTAAACTTAAAAAGGTCCATGTAAAAAACGAAAATTATGTTATAAAATCTTTGTTCTCAGTACAATAATGTACAATACATTGTTGTATAATCAGCTTCATACTTTATGAACGGAGAGTTTTTCCTTGTTATGGGAATAGTCTTACTGGCTGATGGGTAATCATTATATGATCTGTTTTGCGTTGGCTGATAAGTGTGTTTGCTTGATCTATATAAAATTGTCAATCCTAGTCTTAAGATTGACCTGCAAGTCAAGGGTAGGACATACAAGCATGGAGATAACTGAGAATTTCCTCTGAATTTTGTGGTTACTTTCATATTTGACTTGGATCCATGGCTATAGGTAGAATGTGGGCAATTAGGTTATGGGTCATATAGCGCTCACAGTACTAAGGTTTAGGAATGTGGCAGGCAGTGGTAATAGTAGTCACAATTTGAAGATCAAATGTAAGTATATATTCCAGGCAATATAGCAGGCGTTCCAGAGCAGACAAAATAATCTCACATTGCATGGGTAATTTGCTTAGACAAGTATGCAGATATATTGGATGGAATGGTCCAAGATTAGACTCTCATCCTAGTGTTCATTCTTCAGGTTCCAGGCAGAGATCACTGAATGGAGTATTTACCAATGATTACATTATAGCAAAGAGATAAGAGCAAGGGCTTGTTTGTTGGATTGCAACGGTTGATTGACAGACAACAAATTACAAACTTTAGCTTAAATTTATTGCAAAAAATGCACTTTAAAAAATAATAATAATCAATAAATAAAACAATTTTTAGAACTTGTAGTTTTAAATCATAACCATATTGGAAACTTTGCTTTGAGGGACCATCCTGATGGATGAAGAGGGAAAATAGGGTGACATCTAGTGGTTGGAGGTCTGAATTTTATAAGCGCCTGCTCTTTGGCCCCCCAAAGTATGTGAAAATACAGCATACATCTCTGCATGTCCTAACGTAGAAGGACATACATTTTCTCTATAAAAGAACAGCATTTGCAAAGTTAACATATTTCTTCAGAATAGTTGGCTTCCTTATTGCAATGTAAGAGATTGTTTATATATAACATTACAACCAAAGAAAACATGACTTACTGCAATTAAAGGCACTTACATTTTCAACAGTACTTTTCATTTATCTCTGTCTAGATTCATGTAAAATTTGAGAAGGTGTTTAGGATTTGTTGAAAAGGATATTTTATAAACATTTTCACTTAACATATAAATGCTGATCAATGAACACATTTGTATAGCCAAATTGTCTGCTTACTTTGACATATCATTATTTTAGATGCCTCCCTTGGCTTTAAAAATATACATTGGAATAGTTTGCTACACAGTCATACTCATTGCTTCCAGAATGGAAGAGCAAAGTCTTTCCTGACATATTTGCTGCAAAGGGATATTAAAAATATACTATAAAATAGTCTGCCTTTTAAAGCCTAGGGTTCCTGCAGGATACAAATGCTGTTAACATTAACAGTTCATTTTAACCTGGCAATTAGGTCCTACCTCTATTCCTATAGTCTCTGTGCTAAGGTCTGCCAGTCTCATTATTGTTTCCTTGCTCTTGGCCAAAAGATCCTTCAACATCCCATCAAAGTGTTTGGCAGGTAAATTGATATCCTAGAGATTTTTCTAACTTTTGCCTTTATATACTGAGCTCATAACATGGTCTTGCAAATAGTATCTTGACACCACAGAACTCATTGATAACCTCCAAATTCCTTCAGTGGCCTGCCCTGCAGCATTTAAAGCAGTATGCCAGATAACTCTTATACCATATGTTGAAGGGATCTACAAACAAAATGCAGTAGTTAAAAGCAAACTTTGGAGATTACTATCATGACACAAGGGCATAGAATACTGACATTATGCTCATGAGCAATACATTAATGCTAATAAGATAACATGGCATCACATTTATTCACTACTTTTTATATCTCACCTCTGTTCTCGCTTGAAAAATTAATAATTGAATATAATAATACTTGGGTTGTGCAGCCAATGAGAAATGTAGGTTTCATAATGCTAAATTATTTATGTTGTGCATGAGCTTTCATGTTCATGTGTGATAAGACTTCTGACAGCTGATCTTTGTATGATCTTGCTATTGCATGTATCTCTGATGTCATCAGTGATGCTAGCCATGACATTGTATATGTGTGTGGTGAGGACAGCTCTTAATGGAAGCCATATGTGTATTCTTTTCTTAATTAGCAATGTTTTTTGGTTGTGAATAAAAAAATGTTCCAGATCATATGATATGAAATATCAATATACCCTGCGTCCCAGCACCAAACCCATACAAAGTAATGTAATTATTATTGTGGGCACTGTGGTGATAAATTTAAAATATACTTTTTTGAAAAACTTCACATGAAGATGGGTAGCATGTTCTTAGAATGTAAAAAAAAAGTGGCAATACAGTCTCTAATTTATTAACTTATATGCAATTATACAAATCTGGAAACTATCATTTTAATTCCCAGTGATCTACTTGAGAATGTAGAGAAGAAGCTCAGTCTGTATAATACAACTGTCAGTGCTCTCATTAGCACTAAAGCAAAGCTCATTAGGTAACAAGGATCTATCTGCGATGAGAACATAGAGAAGAAGCTCTGTCTGCACGATACAAGTGTCAGTGCTCTCATTAGCACTAAAGCAAAGCTCATTAGGTAACAAGGACACATACTTTTGAGACAGAAGCTACCAGATGCAGGTTTGTAAAGGAAATACAAACCTCTTGTAAAAAATAATTACATATATAATGTAAACAACAACAAAAATAGAGGTGCTCAATCAGAGAATTAACCAACCTTAATAGGATAGTTCCATGGACATGATAACCCACTCTGAAAGCAACCTCTTTTAGCTCACTTGTGCCCTTCACAGGAAAATATTCTGTAGCATATCAGTCTGGCCTCACCCAATATTTCATAGCACTATTTGCAATTATAAATAGTACAACAAATTGTACCAGGGGCACAATTACAATATGAGATAGGTAACGCTAACACAATTAAACATATTGATAAATAAAGTATATAGGCCCCTGTTTTGGAGAGATTTAGCAAGTAAGACAAGAGCATAAGGAAATTTCACTTTGGATCCAACCTAAAGATTATATTTAGTGTAAGTTTTCTCAAAGTGTTTTGTTAATAAAAAATCAATTGAAAACATAGTTTTTATCGATCGTTGCCATGTTATGAAATCTGGAGCATTACAGAGTCATTCACAAATGTCAGGTTTGAATTTTTAAATTGGAAGAATAGCCTCAAGAACAGGTAGTGTGTGGTTCCTTTACTGGATTTTGTCCCAGTCTAGTCAGTCAGTCAGCTCATTTTCAATACATTTTGTGACCAAAGTCAAGATAACTGGGGCAAAGGTATCAGGGGGAATCCATTGCAATGTTGAACATTTTTGCTGTTTCTACATCCCTAGTGTACATGATTTTATCGAGCTGCAAAGTGATAATGCACAGTGATACTTGTGTAGTCCTAGATTTCATGTTAGAAGATGTATGTAAAGTGCAATGGTAGTACTGTGGACATCTTGGACCACTCAGTTAGTTGATCACAGACTGCAAACCTACCAACCTAAATAATTATTATATGGAGACCAGAACCACATCAGCATGTACAATCTGTACCTGCAGCTCAACCGGAGCCTAAGCCCAAGGATACAGTGTGCCACTGGTACACAGCTGTACTGTGGGCACATGAGGACCAGCAGCACTGGAGTTCTCATGAGAGAGATTTTAATATTTTTTCAGACCACAACTCACCTTGTTGTAAGAGTTGGCTGGCCAGTCAATTTCTGTAGTTGAGCTTAGTCCTACAACCACCCTATTCCTCCATCATGAACTGGGAGGCTGATTGCTTTTCACAACAGTAGTAGTAGGACAATTAACTTTTTACAATAACTTCATTCAAAACAAGCAGCCAAAGAGGGAACAGGTATTGGGAACAGCAGGGGAGCAAGATGATGCTTCTTCCCACTAGATACCAAGGATTAGGTAACTACCCCACCTACAAAGTACGTGAGCTAGGTGCTGTTACAAATATTTTGTGCAAATTAATTTACCTCTGCAATTTGGTATATTAAAATGTAATTTGCCACTTAAAGGGTTAATGACCAATGCCTAAATAAAACATCTAAATCCTATTGCTAGAACATTACAGTGATCCTTAAACAATGCTTTAAAATAGTTTTGCCAAATCATTTTAGATTTTTGTTCTGAGGTCTAACCAGTGTACTCTAAATTATTCAAAATATTTTTATTGCAAAAATAAAATTTAAGTTGGGTATTCCCACAGAGGTTCTTAGTAGAAATGTAGAGCTTTATGAATGTTACATAGTTACATACTAATTGAGGTTGAAAAAGACTATTAGTCCAACAAGTTCAACCTTTTTAGATCTCCTCTGATCTGCAATATGCAGATTAATTGATCCAGGGGAAGGCAAAGAGAAAAAATAAACCCAGTGAATCTTGCCAATAGTCTCAAAAGGGGGAAAAAAATCCTTCTTCAACCCAGATACTGGCAATCAGATTCCTCTCTGAATCAATACTCCCTCTCTAATTAACCAGGATAGCCCTGAATGCCCTTTTTATTTAGAATACATCCAATCCACTTTGTAACATTATCTATCAAATACGCTGTCACCACCACCTTTGGTACATAATTCCACAGATTAACCACCCTTATTGTGAAGAACCCTTTTATTTCTTTAATGTTTAAATGTTTTTAATTCTAACCTCAAAGGATGTCCTCTTGTCAGTTGAAACCCTCTTCGCACAAAAAGTTCACTTGACAAATCTTTATACTGACCCTGGATGTATTTATATAATGTAATCATATCTCCTCTTAAACTGCTTTTTTCAAGAGAAAATAAGTTTAATTTGGTTAGTCTTTCTTCATAACTTAGCCCCTCCATCCCCCTTATTAGTTTTGTTGCCCTTCTCTGTACTTTTTCCAGCTCTAAAATGTCCTTTTTATGAAGTGGTGCCCAAAATTGTACTTTATATTCCAAATGAGGGCGTCCTAGGAATTTGTATAGTGGCATAATTATATTTGCTTCCCTTGCTTCTATACCCTTCCTAATACATGCTAATATTTTATTTGCCTTTGCAACTGCTGCTTGGCATTGATCACAAGCACTCCCAAATCTCTCGCTATATAAAGATTATAAATTGCATAGTTGTTATTCCTTCCGAAATGCATACATTTACATTTATTCGTATTAAACCTCATCGGCCATTTAATTGCCCATTTCTCTAATTTCTGCAAATCCCTTTGGAGGGAAAGTACATCTTTTTCTGATGTTATTACCTTGCACAACTTAGTGTCATCAGCAAAATTGGATACAATACTTTCTAGTCCTACTTCTAAGTAATTTATATACATGTTAAAAAGTAGAGGACCTAATACTGAACCCTTTAACAATATATAAATTATTACTGGTTGAATGAACATTCATATTATCAGTACAATGTTTCTGATTATATCTCTTACATTATTACACAGTATGGAAATTGCACTGTATACATTACACTCTCATATGAATGCCTATGCGATCCTAATGGGATTGGACAACTAGCTAGAATAGAAGTAAGAGTGGATTCAGATATTTAGCTCTTTTGTACAAGCAAATTAAAATACTGTATTTTTATGCTCATGAATTACACAGCTTCAAATGGTTTTAGATTGTTACACACTTTCCCCCAAATTATAGTGGAAAGCAGTTACATTATGTGACCCCGCCATATATTAAATACTGTTAGATCCAACAAAGTGATACAGTATTGCAATAATTTCAGGCCTATCTATTTATATCTGACATAAATTGAAAAACAGTATAAACTACCGAAGACGTGACAAACAGACCTTCAGCCCTATTAAATTACACCAACGTGAAAACCCGTAGCCCTTAACGGAGCCTGCTAGACTTACGGCTATTAAATTGTCCTTGTAAAGCTACCCGCAAATGATCTGTGGGTTACATGTGGAAAAACACTACGGGCTGTAGAAATCGGAACTCCATTGCCGCAAAGCTTTCGATCTGCCAAGCCCGTTAATGTTACGTTCGCAAATCTCTACTAAACTGCTACAAATCCACTGATTGTTCAAACCCGTAACCCGCAAATGGAGCCAAAAAGCCTACGGGTAGGTGCATGTTGCTGTAAATAAAATGGCAACATTAGGTGATCTTATTTACTTTCTATAACAATAATTATCTGCCCCTCTCCCATAATAAATTAAAAGTCCCCTTTTGCCCCAGACCTCAGCCAGTAGCCAAGGGCCCCTATATTCTCCTATGTACTCCGGAGAAGTATGAAGTTTATATCACAATTGCATAGAGAATATAATGAACTACGTAACATATGGAAAACCTCATAAACACTACTTTTTATATAAAACAACAACATTCATAAAGAGTTTCTTTTAGAGCAAGGTTTTATCCTTTGTTGTTAGAATAAATTCAAATAGAACCGTAATCTTCTCTAATTTTGAATCAGTCTGCAATGAAGCCTACACTTTAAACTTTTGACATTACATACATGATTCATCTCTCAATTATTATCTTCCACCTTTGATATGTGCATAAATCTGGGTGTGTTTAAGCATACTTTTAGTTTTAATATTTTCTGTGAAATAACAGTCAAATTATTAAGATTTTTAAATTGTTAAACAAGATGTTATATATTTCTATAACAAATTCCCAGCTACATATTTGACTAATCCCTGTCACAAAAATAAGTATTTGATAAAAACCTTAATGCACTGAAGACTCAGTCCAAACTGTAAACATATAATTTGCCACAGTTTGTCTGTTTCATGTGACTTTGCAAGTATTTATGCCGTGCAAAACCTCCCATGTTGCACCAGATGGCTTATCATTTGTTCATAAATAAAGAAAACTGCTTATTAAGCCAACTCAACAACATTTTTTTAATCTTTATTAAACAGAAATGGGCTGTGCAAAATCGGGATATACTAAAGCCGAACATTCCATTACATGCACTATTTCCTGTTATAATTTGTGCCAAATTCCCCTATGCAAAAATAGTGTTTTCCTGTTGTCTCAATTCCACTAAATTCTTATAAATTCACTTGACATATAAATAATTTGAATAGCTGGAGTAAAACAATATTTGAAATAGATGGATCCATTCATGCAACACCTTTGTGTCCATGGCTCTATGTTTCAAAGCACATAATTTGAAGGTGCAGGGAGTGCAGGAAGTAAAATCTCAGATTGTGTTACTGTTTTGTCTCTTAAAACTTGTTTTGAAAAGAGACACAGAACGAGATGCCTGTATGGCACATAATGCTGCTTGAGTGTGCATACATTTATAAAAATGTCTCCTTCTCTCTAAGCTGTCTCTCAACACCAATAAGAACCCCTCCTTCCAAATAAAATACCATTCACATATATTAGAGTTAAAATATTAACAGTTTAAAAACTAAATCAACTACATGTACAACATCAATGAATGGATGGTTTGGCACCTCCTTTACTCTGTACAAAATTAAAAGCGGGTACTTCTGTCGAGTGCAGCCGCACTCACGTGGATTGCTTACACAGCACTTGCTGTTGGTGATACTGCACCTCTAGCTTATTTTAAATTTGTATTGCCAAACTAAATGGGTACTTGCAGACGGTCATTGTTTCATTGTTATCTACAGCGTAATTTTGAGCACCATTGGTTTGCTATTTTGAGGTTGATCCTTCTCATCAGTGTGAGGTTGGTTCTGGTTTTGTGCATAAGATTTTGTGGATTAGGGTATACCACAACAATCATTTAGTTTATGGTGAGCTAAAGAGTAAGAGAAGCTCTCCACCTTACAGAGTACAGAAAATGAATAGTACATTTATATATACTGTATATATACAGTATATATATATATATATATTTATATATATATATATATATATGTACATATATATATAATGCCTTGCAAAAAGTATTCACCCCTCTTGGCATTTGTTGCCTCATAGCCTGGAATTAACATGGATTGTTTGAGGATTTGCATCATTTAATTTACAGAACATGTCTACAATTTCGAAGATCTTTTTTTTTTTATTGTGAAGCAAACGACAAATAGGACAAAATAACAGAAAAAGTCAACTATTCACGCCCTAAAGTCAATAATTGGTAGAGCCACCTTTTGTGGCAATAACAGCTCCAAGTTGCTTTGGATAAGTCTCTATGAGCTTGCCCCATCTTACCACTGGAATTTTTGCCCATTCCTCCTTGCAAAATTGCTCCAACTCCTTCAACTTGAATGGTTTGCGCTTGTTAACAGCAATCTTTAAGTCTGACCACAGATTTTCTATTGGATTGAGGCCTGGGCTTTGACTCGGCCATTTTAACACATTTACATGTATCCCCTTAAACCACTCTAACCTCCGTCCTAGCCTCAAATCACGCACAAAGTAGTACAGGTCTTGCTCAAGAATATCCCTGTATTTAGTACCATCCATCTTTCCCTCACCGCTGACCAGTTTCCCAGTCCCGGCTGCTGGAAAACAAGGTGTTGATGGTGTTCTTTGGGGGATGTGATGTGTTGGGTTTGCGCCAGACATAGCGTTTTGTTTGATGGCGGAAAAGTTCAATTTTAGTCTCATCAGACCAGAGCACCTTCCTCCATACATTTTGGGAGTCTCCCAAATGCCTTTTCGCAAACTCAAAACATGCCATTTTGTTTTTTTCGTGAAAGTAATTGCTTTCTTCTGGCCACTTTGCCATAAAGCCCAACTCTATGGAGCATACAGCTTATTGTTGTCCTATGTACAGATACTCTGTGCTGCCTCTCTGATTAATGCCCTCCTTGCCTGATCTGTGAGTTTTGGTCGGCGGCCATCTCTTGGCAGGTTTGCTGTTGTGCCATGTTCTTTCCATTTGGTTATGATAGATTTGATGGTGCTCTTGGGGATTATCAAAGATTTGGATATTTTTTATAACCTAACCCTGACTTGTACTTCTCAACAAAATTGTCCCTTACTTGTTTGGAGAGTTCTTTGGTCTTCATGGCAGTGTTTGGTTTTGGTGCCTTGTGCTTAGGTGTTTTGCGCCAGGGTGCTTTTCAAAAAAGGTGTTAATATGTAATGTCAGATCATGTGACACTTACGTTGCACACAGGTGGACATCATTTCACTAATTATGTGACTTCTAAAGGTAATTGGTTGCACCAGAGCTTTTTATGAGTTTCATAACAAAGGGGGTGAATACATACGCACAAGCCAATTTTCTGTTTTCTATTTCTAAAAATTTGTTTTATGTGTATATGTTTCTCATTTCACTTCACCAACTTCACCAAGGCTATTGTTTTCTGTTCCATCACATAAAATTCAGATTAACAAAACATTGCATTTAAGGCTGTAATGTAACAAAATAGGTAAAAAGTCAAGGGGGTGAATACTTTTGCAAGGCACTGTATATATATATATATATATATATATATATATATATATATATACATATATATATATATATATATATATATATATATATATATATATATATATATGTTGCCAAAAAACGTTGGTAAAGCAATGTTAAGAGTGTGGGCTTGCACAACGAGCCCGCAGCAATTACTTTGTGTTTGTTGGGAAATACTGTCTACAAAAGAAGGGCACAGCCATGAGTGCCCAGTGCGTCCCCACTTACACCAATATATATCATGCATTTTGGGAGAGGGAGCATGTTATTGCACAAAATCTTATCCAAAAATTTAAATATGGCTGATGCCCCATGCATGGCTGGTTTAACCCAGCAGCTAGAGGCTATGCAGGATCAAGCACCTAAGCTCCTCACCTTACAAACCCCGAACCAATGGGCTCTGTGAATGCTTCAATGGTACCTTGAAACTAATGTTCTGGGCCTTTGTGGAGCAGGAAAGAAATTGGGAAGAGCTTCTACCACATCTCCTTTTCACACATGAGTCTTCGAGTTCCTGTACAGGTGGCAGTTAGGAGAATCCCCTACAACCCTGCGAGTAGGATTGGTCGGTTGTAACTCTAATCTAACAATATATATATATATATATATATATATATATATACATATACATATATATATATATATATATATATATATATATATATATACCATTGTTGGAAGAACACAAGTTGGTGGCGATATATGTTGATTAATAATGAGTATTGCAGTATATTTTGATAAATTTTGTATTCGAAAAACACCTTATTTATTTTGATGAGCTTTTAACAGGTTTGATCTCTCTTTATCAAGTCTGAAGCAATACTGACATGAAATGGAATTCTCTGTTTGAATATAGACAGCAGATGCAAAGAGAGTGGAGATGGCATCTGATATCAGATAAATACATATAGGGAACACAACATGTTTATAGGAAACATATATACACATACTATGTACACATTTGCACCAATATATACATGAACAAACAGAGCACCTCAGTCCACAGTGATATCCTTTCTGTTGGATAAACATCTCACTAAGTGTGACAAGTCCTGTATATGTAGTGTTGAAGAATGTGCGCATCCTTTTTTATTTTTTTTTATTTTTTGGATGTTTTTAAAATTTCCTATTTTGATTTTTAGGTTTTGGATGGAGTGATAAAATTATGTCCAACTGGGGTACAATAAGTGTCTTCATTGTGCTTTTTTTATTGAATGTCTGTGTAAATTCATTCTTAAGTGCCATTTTGGCTGGTTTCTCCAATGTAACAGCCCATTTCACATGCATTACATTGTATTTTATAAGCCAAATTAAAGGATGTACATGTTTATGATCCTTTGATACTATGTCGTGTTGTTAAGTGTGGCTGTGTCATTACAAATGTGTTGACATAACTTACAGTCACTTTTCTTACAAGGTTTGTTCATAGGCGAATCTTCTGCTGACAAGTTTTTTTGTTTTTTTTTGTGTTTGGTGGTTGTTTAGATGCAAAGATGGGAGGTCTGGGGAATATATTTTTAAATTGTGTATCTTTGGTGTCCATACCTGTAACAATTGGTCTTCCTGGGTTGTCTGGTTTGTGGATTTTTGGCAGCATGCAGATAGTCTCAGTTGTAGGATTGGTGGGTATGAGTTGTGCTAATTATTGCTTAACATTTTTAGGGAAGGTTTGGATGAGTTTCTTAAGTTGAAGAACATATTCTTTTGTAGGGTCCTGGTTCAGGTGTTGTCTGACAGTTGTCCATTGGCTTCATATCTGTAGTCTTGAGTATTCATAATAACAACTGCACCTCCTTTATTTGCCTATTTTTTTAAATGTTTATGTTAAATGGCAGTTCTTTCTGATGGAGTGCGATTGTGTAAGTCCCTTTTACATCGGATTGTTATATTGGATGCAATTCTTAGGGAAAACTTTCTATATAACTGTTCATTTAAGTGTTACGACCAGGTGGTGGGTTGAAATATGTATGTTTTTTTTCCTGTTCTATTCTAATGATTTTGTGGTATGTCCCTTGCTGTGGAAAAATTCTGCCAGTCTCAATCGCCTGAAGAATTCTTCAATGTCTGTGTGTAGTTGTATTTTATCTATTGTTATGGTTTGGACAGAAAAACAATGCTTTGGAGAGGACAGTGTATAGTTTTCAGGAAAAATATTTGTTTGATTTGGTAGGTTTTTAGATGCGTTGTTGTTGTTAATAGCATTTGGGGCTATGTTTGGATCCTTTTTTCTATCTTCTTATACCTGGTGTCTGTTGCTTTGTTGGAAGAGCCATCAACCATAGTCAAGCTATTAGGTACCATCGCATATGCTCAAACACTGGAGACCATGAAAAAAATGTAAAAACACTGTCTGAATCTTTCAGACAGAAGGGTTACAAACCCTGTATTATTACCCAGAATACCCATGAATACCTATTAAAATATAAAACAAAATAAACTGCTTCACATATACCTCCAGTGAGCTCATACCATCCAGTTGTAGAGAAAATAAGGAAAATAATCAAATATTTACAACCATTACTAACAAGAAGATGCACAATTGAAAAATATATTTCTCAAACCTCCCATCCTTGCATTTAAACAACCATCAAACCTGAAACAAAATCTTGTCAAATGCTCAAATGTGGTATTTATAATACAATGTAGTATATGTTAAATGGACTGCTAAATTAGAGAAACCAGGCAAAAAATGCACTTAAGGATGGATTTACACAGACACTCAGTAAAAAAGCGCAATGAAGACAACTATGATTATTATTTTAATATAACAGGCTTGTTAATCTTTCTGAGGTCCAATGAGAAGGATAACACTGTGGGCAACAACGCTGTGGATTTTCATGTATATATTGGTGTATATGTGTATATAATATGTGTATACATGTTTCCTACCCAATGTTATGTTGATACGCTGTATATGTATTTACCTCATGATATCAGATGCTGTTTCCAATCTTTCTGCGTCTGCTGTTTATATTCAAACTAAGCGGTTATATCTCATATCAGTATTGCTTCAGACTTGATAAAGAGAGGTCAAACCTCTTGAAAGCTCATCACTATATATATATATATATATAAAAAATAAGGTGCTTGTTCAATACAAAAGGTATGACAATATCACAATATATACAATATATACATAGACTAATAATTACTAAACTACTAGATTATTGAACACTTACTGCTTCTTCACTCTTCAATATATATATATATATATATATATATATATATATATATATATTTATTTATATATTTATGCATAAGTATACAAAACTATACTTAGATATTGGCATATGCTTTATATCTAGGTGCATCATATGGTTATTGGCATCTACCACCCATGGCACTAAGACTGTATACACTGGGCTAGTTTAGTAAACTCAATACTAGGATATAAAGATCATCATATGTTAAGCTTACGTGGAATAATTTGATTAACTTAACTTATACATTACTCTTATGAAATGAGTTTTATAAAAAAAAATATTTCACACTTAATTCATGACATTATTTATCTCATATAGTAAAAACTATCAATATTTAATGTACAACAAATGATAAAATACATATTTAATAAGGATACTGTGAATTGTCTTTGCCTCAAGTAATTAACAATCTTCTTTTTTGTGATGATTTACAATGAAGTAATAATTCCACATTTTTATGAGGTGTAATAATTTGTTTTGTTAAGAACTTTCTATGTCTATGATTCTTCCTACCAATTGATTTTTTGTTTACTTACATTTTAAAAGAGCTTTTTCCTCTGCTCCTGCTCGGCCGGTCAATCGCATAAGGGTCACATCATTGTGACGTCAAACACAGCAACATGCTGATACAACAACATGTTCTTTTTAAATGTAAGTAAATAAAAAAATCAATCGAAGAGTGACGAAGTTGCTCAAAGCAAGGCCCGGTAAGTAAAGGGGGGGAGGCTTGCAATGAGCACCAAAGGCGCTCATTGCGGGGTACGAAAGTTTGGGGTTGGCCGAGGCCGGCAATGAGTTTTGGGTTGGCCAAAGGCACAAATCTCAAGGCCCAGAAAGTAGAGGGCGGGGGAAAAGCTTGCAATGACCACCGAAGGCACAGGGGTGAGAGAGGCTGAAGGCGCTCATGCAAGGACCGAAAGTTGCAGGCTAGCCGACCCATGCAATGAGCGGCAAAGTTGTTTATCACAAGGCCAGTAAAGTAGAGAAGACACTCATTGCGGGGCACGAAAGTTGCAGGTTGCCGAGGCCTGCAATGAGCACCGAAGGCGGTCATTGCAGGGAACGAAATTTGAAGGTTTGCTCCCTCCACTTATTCCACATCTATTTGCCAGGAACTGAGATTGCCTTTTGCCATGATCTTAGACTTTTTAACGTTGAGCAGCAAGCCAACTTTTGCACTCTTTTCTTTTACCCTCATCAATAGGTCCTTTAGTTCGTCCTCACTTTCAGCCATCAGAATAGTATCATCTGACGTTATTGATATTTCTTCCAGCAATATTGATTCCGGCTTTGGATTAATCCAGTCCAGCCTTACGCATGATGTACTACATATAGGTTGAATAAATAAGGTCACAGTATACAACCTTGTCACACTTTTTTTCAAAAGTTGAACCATTCTGTTGTACCATGTTCAGTTCTGACCGTGGCTTCTTGGTCCCCATACAGATTCTCCAGGTGGAAGATAACATGATCTGGTATTCCCATCTCTTTAAGAACATGCCATATGTTGTTATGATCCACACAGTCAAAGGTGTTAGAATAGTCTATGAAACAGAGGTAAATGCTTTTCTGGAAACCTCTTTCTTTCTCTATTATCCATCGGACATTGGCAATTTGATCTCTTTTGCCTCTTCTTCTGTGGAACTCGGCTTGCATATGTCGTAGTTCCCTGTCAATATATTGTTGGAGTTGAGCTTGTAGAATCTTAAGCATTACATTGCTGGCATGTAAAATGAGTGCAATTGTTCAATAATTGGAGCACTTTTTGGTACAGCCATTTTTGGTATTGGGATGTAGACTGACCTTTTCTAGTCTATTGGCCATTGTTGAGTTTTTCAAATGTGTTGGCATAAGGCAAGCACCACTTTCCCAGTATTATTTAGTGGAATTTTGAATTGTTAATTTGGGATTCCATCACCTACTGAATCCTTATTATCAGCAAGATATCCTAAGGCTCATCTCACTTCGCTCTCCAAGATGTCTGGCTCCAGTTCATTGGAAAAACTATCGAGGCCATCACTGCTGTTAAAATCCTTCCTGTATAGATATTCAGTGTATTCCTGCCAACTCTTCTTTATCTGATATACTTCTGTTTAATCCCTACCATTTTTGTCTTTTATCATGCCCACTTTGACATAAAAGAACTGCCTCTGAGGGCTCTGTTAATAATGGACAATGCTCCCGCTTTCTCTCCGGGACAACTTCCTGGAGGACTTTAATATTTAATTTTATCTGTGAAGTTCTTGTTCCCTAAAACAACTCCTCTGATCAAGCCCATGGAGCAGCAGGTCATCTCAAACTTTAAGAAACTGTATACCAAGACTCTCTTCCAGAGGTGTTTTTAGGTGAACTCAGATACTGAGTTGACAATAAAAGAGTTCTGGAAGGAACATTTCAATATCCTCCAATGTGTCACTCTAATAGCTAAGGCTGGGCGTTTAGTCTCTCACAAGACCATGAACTGTGCCAGGAGGAAATTGTGGCTAGATGCTGTAATCCAGGGAATCTGGAGGTTTAACTGAGAAAATTAGTGGAGGACATTGTGTTTCTGGGCAAGTGCATGGGCCTGGAGATGAGTAATGAAGACATCAAAGAGTTAGTGTAGAAACACAGACAAGAGCTCAGCACTGAGGAGCTGCAGGAACTGCAAAGGGTGAAGAGGAGGGAAGGGGGAAGCAACTACTGCACTGATCAACAAAATGTGTGCTAAATGGGCTGAATTACATGTTTTTTATGAAAAGTATCACCCTGACAAAGCTCTAGCAAGCAACAATGTGGATTTGTTTAATGATAAAAAAATGTCTCAAGAAACATTTTGAAATGAAGGCAGAAGCAAGTTTGTATTGATAGGTTTCTCCCTACATCAGAGTTCAGTGGTGTAAAGAGACAGAAAAGAGAAAGATCCCCTGTGCAAGTACCTGATGTTCTAATGGAAGAGGACTCCCCTTCCAAGCATTAACCTGTTTCCTTCTTCTTCTGCATTGCCACTATCAAGTCCTCTCAGCAAAGTAAAAATGAAGTGAAATTCTGTATTTGATGTAATTATTGTTTTTTATTTATGCCTGTTTAGTTTTAAGGTTTTGTATCCAAAAACAAGACTATTAGTTAAAGCTAAAATGGAAAAATTCTGGGGTCTTATGGAAAATTGTTTGGAACTCCCCATGTTTGGATCTCATCCTGCCGTCCGAAAGGACGGCAACTGAGGTATCACTGTATATGTTTTCTTACGTCTTTGATCCTCTTGTGATTTGACACAAATAGAAACAACTGAGTCGATTCCCTTAATTATTTGCATGATAATTACATTCTCCTTACAATGGAACTATGTGATGACTTCTTCGTGACATCTCTGTATACATGACTTATACACTTCTGTACGTCTTTCAGTGTAAGACTGGCCAGAGATATGTTCCTTTTATGGCCATCTACCTTTGCTATGAATACGAAGGCTTTTGTTTAAATTCACCTAAATGATCTTAAGGTGTTGGCAGTTTCTTTCAAAATATATGATTTTCCCCTGCCCTGGATTGTAAATCAGCATCCATGGACAAGAATGACAAATGACTTTAACTTAACTCCATTTACAGTAGCTATACTGTATGATGAAATGTACCCTTTAATTCTTAGTTTTAACATCTTGTTTGCTTGATAATGTATTGTGTTTTTATATATAGTGTCCTACTTCAAATGCTAAAAACCTTTACACATATATGTGAACGTCTATAAATGTCTATATTTGAACTCTTTCATATAAGAGCAACTTGTGTTTTCTAATGCGTGACCATAAAGGACCACTGTTTGAAATGTTGTTTTATTTAAAGGCATATTGCCCGTACATGCAGTTTGCCAAGAAATCTGAATTGAGCAGAATTGAGCATTTTATTAAGAAACAAAACATAACTTACTTTTGAAACATTTAATTTTTATTCTCTATGGCTCTATTTGCAAATTCCTTGAAATTAATTCTCACTATTGGGTGCAAATGTATTAAAGTGTATAAAATGTAATAAAGTATGTATCAACTGTATTAAAGGCAAATTTATTAATGTATTATTCTAGAATGCATCCTAACATCATGTTTTAATCACTACAAAAAACGGGGGGGGGGGGGGGGGGGATGAAAAACTATCACTGCAAAGGTTAAACATGTGAACTTTACAACAAGTTCAGGACAAACTCTAATTTGTATTTATCAGGGCACTACATTAATCAAGTTATTGAGCTCTATGGAATGATAATTTACTCTGTCTGTCACAACCTACAATGATGATGGAGTATAGAGGATCCTAGTCCTCTTATCTCCTGTAGGTTTTAGACCTAAGATTTGGGTGACTCAGACCAATGGACCTTCTTTGCGGATGCAAGAGCATAAGTCCCAGCTTTTGGTAGTGTGCCTGGAAGAACCTGGAAGGGAGTCAGAACGATCTCCTCTACCAGCATATGCACCTGGGTCAATAATACACCTGCACACAAAGTCTTGATGAAAATTATGAACCACTTTATTTGGAAAACAACATCTTTTAACCAGGCATACATAATTACCAGGAAGGGGCTACATTTAGTCAGCCCCTAACTGCCTCTGGCCAATCAGGCAGGGTCCCTACGTGGGAACCATGAGACTCCTCACCAGGTCCACTCACTAGGCGGGGCCAACTAATCCATTTGGGGTCTGAATCTCCAGGGCAAAGCATACCTTTACTCTCCTGTGCCCATGCTATGAAGGCTGAGAAGCCTTCAGGCCATCCCATTGTTTCTGGGTGCCTGCCTGTCTGCTCTCCAGCTGTGAGCTTCCCATTGTTAGTTCCCTGCTGGACACTTAGCTAATGGGATTAACAGGCCTTTGGGAACAATGGAGGTTTGGCTGTATTCAACGGCTTCCCCTCTACAATATAATGACATACTAATATAATAACATACATTCATATTTACAAATACAACACACAATGTTTCACACACATACAACCAACACATCCCACCAGCTCCCTCACATGACACCCATTAAAATGAGCCTAAACATGGAAGGGATGGGGATATGCTAAGGGGTAAACTTATAATACTTTATCCCCTAGACCACAACATAACAATATATCCATAACAAGTGGGCCCCAAACCTTTTCTTCCACAGCAGGAGCCATGCACTTTGTCCAACCCTTATGGCCACTGGCTGATTCATGACACTGTCTACATAGAAACAGACAGATTTGATAGCAGATATGAACCAAAAAGGCCCATCTGTGCTTCCCTTTCTATCTACCAAACAATGTGGCTTAACTAAGCCTCAGGACAGCCTTATGCTTATCCCGGACACACTTAAATTCCTTATTTGTGTTTGAACCTACCACTTCCATTGAAAGGCTGTTACACCCATTTACTACATTGATTCCCAGAACAGAATTGGCAGAGGGCAGTCCTGAGATTGATGCAAAGTTGAATTTCAGTGGCATTACAAGTAAGTACAGCATCTCCTTGGCGTTTTTCGTCCTTGGGTTACGATGCTGCTTCCAGTTAGGTTTAGCGATCGAATCTGAAAGTGGGAAGCAAATACGATTGTTGCGTCAAAATAGCTTGTGCCTGGAAGAGTCCAGATCGACTGTGCCTGCTAGAGCCCAAGCCTGTGCCTCTCAGAGCTGCAGTCCAGCTTGCGCTTGTCACCGCCCAAGTCCAGCCTGCGCCTGTCAGAGCCCAAGTCAAGCCTGAGCCTGTTAGAGCCCAAGTCAAGCCTGCACCTGTCATAGCCCAAGTCCAGCCTGCACCTGTCAGAGCCCAAGACCAACCTGTGCCTACATCATTAGTTCAAAGAGGGCTACCACTCAGCACAAATAAGAGAAAATCCCCATAGAATGCAAAAAAAAAACATAGTAGCCATGCATGAAGATGGTAGCCGCATCTGTGATTTTGTTGCTGAGTTCAAAATTACAAGATCCACAATCGCTACCATTGAGAGAAATAAGGAAGTCATTAAGGGAGTTGATGTGGCTTGAGGTGTGAGTACCATCACCAAGCAATGGTCAAAGACCATGGAGGAAGTAGTGAAATTACTCCACTATTGGATAAATGAGAAACAACTGGCGAGTGATAGCATTTCTCAGGCAATGATATGCTAGAAAGCCAAGCAACTGCACGCTGATCTGACAAAAGTCAAGCCTACATCAAGTGATGACAGCTCTGAAGAATTTAAAGCCAGTGAAGGTTGGTTTGATACGTTCAGAAAGAGAATAGGCATTCCTACATGGTGAGGCATGGAGAGGCAGCCAGCGCTGAAAAAGAAGCAGCTGAAACCTTTGTCAGGGAATTTAGAGACTATGCAGAGGATGAGGCTTTTGTTCCCCAACAACTCTTCCAACTCTGATGAGACTGGGCTATTTTTGAAGAAGATGCATTCCAGAACCCACATCACCCAAGAAGAGAAGACATTGCCAGGTCATAAGCCAATGAAGGAAAGGCTAATTCTGTTGGTGTGCAGCAATGCTAGTGGGGATTTAAAAATCAAGCATCTACCAGTGTACTGCAGTGAAAACCCAGAGTGTTTAAGAGGGAAAAAATCCAGAAAGACAACTTAATTGTGATGTGGAGGGCCAACAGAAAAGCCTGGGTGTGAGGAATTGACTCTGCTGGGTTTTGAACCCTGGTCCCCAGGCTGCTGAACCTCTTCCCTACCACTGCGCCAGCCTGCCTTTGTGAATTTCCTTGAGATCTGATAAACCTTGACTCTGCTAGCAATAGTATCAGTGACTAGTCTCTTCAGCTGTGTCTGGTCAGGTGTCTGGTCCTTGGCCTATATAAGGCACTTCCTCTCTATGTACCTTGCCAGAATTTTGTGGTTCCTGTTCCCTTCAATAAAGCTTGTGCCTGTTTCACCCACAAGTTGCTGAATTTGATCATTGCTGACCTAGGCTGCTGGTCTCTAAAACCTTGTGATTCCTATATCATTACACTGGGTAACTCGAATACCCGAATCATCTTCACTGAATTGATGAATTAAGTTTTTGGCCCAAGGGTGAAGAACTATTTTGAAGAGAAAGAACTGCCTCTGAGGGCTCTGGTGAGTGCTCCGGCTCACCCTCCTGGCATGGAGGACAACTTGCTGAAGGACTTTAAGTTCATAACAGTGAAGTTCTTGCCCCCTAACACACCTCCTCTGATCCAGCCCATGGACCAGCAGGTCATCTCCAACTTTAAGAAGCTGTATACCAAGGTTCTCTTCCAGAGGTGCTTTGAGGTGACCTTTGATACTTAGTTGACACTGAGACAGTTCTGGAAGGACCATTTCAACATCCTCTACTGTGTCATTCTAATAAATAAGGCCTGGTGTGAGGTCTCTCACAAGACCATTAACTGTGGCTTGAGGAAATTGTGGCCAGATGTGGAAGCTCCAGTAACCTTGGAGGCTGAACCAAGCCCAATAGTGGAGGACATTGTGTCTCTGTTCAGGTCCATATGCCTGGAGGTGAGTAATGATGACATCAAAGAGCTGGTGGAGGGGCACAGAGAAGAGCTCAGTACTCAGGAGTTGCCTGAACTTCAGAGAGAATAACAAGAGGGAGAGCCTGATGGACTTTCTTCTTCAAGTGAAGAGGAGAGAAGGGAAGAAGCATCTAATGCACTCATCAAATAAATGTTTGCTAAACAGGCTGATGTATAACATTTTGTTGAACACTATCAACCTAACAAAGCTCAAGCAAGCCGTTTTGTGGACTAATTTAATGATCAAGCAATGTCCCCCTTCAGAAACATTTTGAAACAGAGGCAGTAGCAAGTTTCCGTGCATAGATTTCTAGTGAAAATGCTAAGAGAAATAAAGGATAAATATTCACTGCAAGTGCCTGATTTTGCAATGTAAGAGGACTCCCCTTCCAAGCAATAAACTGTCTCCTCCTTCTCTTTTTTTTACTTTGCCACCATTCCATTCTGTTATTTATTCTCAACACAGTTAACGTGAAGTTAAATAAGTTATTTGATGTAATTATTGTTTATTAATGTCTATTTAGTTTAAAGGTTTTGTATCCAAAAACAAGACCATCAGTTCAAAATAATATGAATTTTCTTGTAAACATTTTTTTTCAGAAAATATTCCCCCTCAGCAGCACCATTCACCCCCCCAACCCCCTGCACCCCTCAGCAGCACTATTCACCCCCCCCCCCCAAACCCCCTCAGCAGCGCCCTTCATCCCCAACAACCCCAGGCTCCCCTCAGCAGCACCTTTCACCCCCAACCCCATCAGCCGCCATATTCATGCAGCAATATTCACTACCAAACCTCCCAGGGCCTCTTATGAGCATTATTCACCCCCGAAAGCCCCTCAGCAGCATCATTTACCCCCCTCCAAAAAACCTGGCCCTCCTATTGTACCTTTCACCCCCCGAAGCCCCTCATCAGCCATATTCACCCCCAACACCCCCAGGCCTCCCTCAGCAGCACCATTCACCCCCAATCCCTTTAGATGCCATATTCACCCCAAACCCCCCTGGGCCCCATGAGCAGCAATATTCCCTCTCCAACCGCTCAGAGCCCCCTCAGGAGCACCATTCAATCACCCCAAAAAATCCTTGTTCATTCATCTCCCCAAGCACCTCAGCAGCCATATTCACCCCCCAGGGCCCCCACAGCAGCCATATTCACTCCCAGGGCCCCCTCCACATCCATATTCACCCCCAGGGCCCCCTCAGCAGCACCAAAAAAACAGGCCCCATCCTCAGGAGCATCATTCAACCAATCTAAACTCCCAGGGCCGCTTGTCACACTATTCACCCCCCTGCACTTCATTCACCCCCCCCCCTTACTTGTGCCTTGCAGTTCCTGTTCTGAATCCCATTTATCAGAGGTTGGGTATCCTTCCCCTGCCGAAGTGTCATACTGCAGGGTCACGTGACATCATTAGGAATACCCCTCCCCTGCAGTATGAAGTTCCGGCAGGGGAAGGATACCTAACTTGTGAGCAATGGGATCCGGAACAGGGACTGCAGTGCCCAAGTAAGAGGATGGGAGGGGGGTGTGAATAGTGTGACACAGGGACATAGGGGTGTTGAGGGGGTGAATGATGCTGCTGGAGGGCCCGTCACAGAGCAAGGGCCCTGGTGCAACACAACTGCTGCACTGGTAGGAGAACCACCCCTGCACTGTATTATAACCTTTGCAACACTTATTTTACATGCAAAAAATTGTTTAAAATATGTTCTAGACAAATGTGTGTGTTAAACTTAATATAAAGGACCACGTTGGCCTTTTGAATAACTTAACTTGATCATAGGCAAACGGTTTCTAGAAACATTAAATGTTTATCTTTTATAGGAAGTTATTCTTTACTACAGATATCCATTTTCTTTTGTCAGCTGATTATGCTTGTTACTTTTACCAGGAGGGTGTGTCCTTGTAAACTAGTTAGTTTTCCATTACTACTATTGAAAACTGCAGATGCCACATTCCCATTGTACATTTAGATCAGACCTGGGCATTTTACGGCCCTCAGGCCGGATGGAGCCATTGGCCGTAAATGCCCAGGTCTGCTCATATATTTCTTTGGACTATGAATACAATGTATTTCTTTGACAATGTTATGGCACCCGATGCACAGCCCAGGAGGAGGTGACTGAGCGGAGCTCCCCAGGCTCTGGACTGCCCGGCCTCCGTCAGCCCCTGTCTTGGATCCCATTGCTCAGTGGTTGGGTATCCTTCACCTGACGGAACTTTATACAGCAGGGGAGGGAAATTCCTAATGAAGTCACGTGACTCTGCATTATGAAGCTCTGGCAGGGAAAGGATACCCAACCTCTGAGCAATGGGTTCTGGGACAGGGACTGCAACTCACAAGTAAGAGGAGTGGGCGGGGTGAATGTGCTGCTGTGGGGGCCTGGGGGTTGGGGGGTGAATGGTGCTGCTGAGGGGAGCTGGGAGTGTTGGAGATGAATGGTGCTGCTGAGGGGGCCTGGGGTGTTGGGGGAGAATGGGGCTGCTGAGGGGGTCTGGAAGAGTGAATATTGCTGCTGAGGTGGGCTGGGGAGAGGGGAATATTGCTGCTGAGGGGTTTGAGGGGAGAATGGTGCTGCTGAAGGGGCTGAGGGGGGGGGGTGAATATTGCTACTGAGGGGAAAGGAGGGATGAATAGTGCTGCTGAGGGGGACAAGAAAATGTAGTTTTTTATATATATATATATTTATATATGGCACTGGATGGTGGCCCTCAACAACAGTCACAGTTTCTGATGTGGCCCCTTAGATACTTCCTGTGCACATCTCCTCCCACCTGAGGAAATTAATTAGCAAAAATCTTGCCAGTTAATCCTCCATGTCACAGAGAGTGGAAGCTGCCATTTTAAAATGGATATTGTCAATGACAATGAGCTCTGTGAGCTGATTGTGTCAAACGTTCAAGAACCAGTCAGACTGCAGCTGATTTCTAAGCTACAATTACATTCATGCCCTGAGAACTCCAGCACTTCACATGACCTAACATATAGCGTTTTTTTTAGCTTTAAAATTCCACTGCTAACATTTTTACACATATATTTGCAGTTTTTATAAGTGGACTCTTCCATAAAGGAGCAACTTGTGTACAATTTAAACTTCCCCTTTAATGTTCCCTATAAATAAAAGATATTACAAGAAAACAACAAAAGAAAGTAAACAAAAACTAAGGGCCCTATTAAATTCGAGCTGCGTATGAATTCGTATTTCGCAAAGGCCCATCGTAAGTCGATTTACGATATCCGAGTCGACTTGCGATTGACTTGCGTAATTTCGGACTACTTTGACGAGATTTGCCTCCGATAAGTGCTACGTAGTAAGTAGCGGACAAGAATTCCTTGCGTAGACGCTCGTATCTCGCAAATTCGCTAAGTGCACAAAAAACACACTTAAAATGGTTTACGCATTACGTACAGACGACTTAAAAATATAAAAGTGAGTTTAACAGAGGAAAAGCATGGAAGGCCATTACAATTGTTTTCACCATCCCCTCCCCCCACCAAAGCAAAGGCATTATACAACCAATTAGTTGTTACATTTTGAATGAAAAGCCATGCTGCAGCTTACATAAACCAAAATTAAAGACACACTACCTCATTACATAAAAACACAAAAACATCAAAAAAATGCCATATTAACCCTGTTATTTTGTATACATGTTGCTCATCACATCTACATTTGGGAACACAAATATGGGGCACATGGAGTATGTGAATATGTCCTGTTCAGTCTTTCGGTCGGGTCCGACTGTGACCCTCTGTCACTGCTTTCTTACAAGGTTCCTATGCCGGTGAGACCGGAGTGGGTTGTCAGTTCCTTCCCCAGTGGTTTGGGATTTGGCCCTGCATTCAGCTTTCCCTCTCACCCCCACAATGACCCTTAATGAGATAGCTCACAGCTTTCTTGAAATACACAATACCTCTTGTTTGGTCTTTCGGTCGGGTCCGACTGTGACCCTCTGTCACTGCTTTCTTACAAGGTTCCTATGCCGGTGAGACCGGAGTGGGTTGTCAGTTCCTTCCCCAGTGGTTTGGGATTTGGCCCTGCATTCAGCTTTCCCTCTCACCCCCACAATGACCCTTAATGAGATAGCTCACAGCTTTCTTGAAATACACAATACCTCTTGTTTGGTCTTTCGGTCGGGTCCGACTGTGACCCTCTGTCACTGCTTTCTTACAAGGTTCCTATGCCGGTGAGACCGGAGTGGGTTGTCAGTTCCTTCCCCAGTGGTTTGGGATTTGGCCCTGCATTCAGCTTTCCCTCTCACCCCCACAATGACCCTTAATGAGATAGCTCACAGCTTTCTTGAAATACACAATTCCTCTTGTTTGGTCTTTCGGTCGGGTCCGACTCTGACCCTCTGTCACTGCTTTCTTACAAGGTTCCTATGCTGGTGAGACCGGAGTGGGTTGGCAGTTCTGCTGTCACTCTCCCACCCACAAGGGCAGCAAACACACACAGAGGGTTTGCAGAGGCACAATGAGCACCAGCCAACTCACCTCCATCAGGGGTAATCGCCACTACTCTTATCCAAGGAAGTCCCACGCCATTGCTGGTGGCCATGTGCCAAGATGACCATTCATTCCCATTTGGTGACCTCCCATTATGTTCTGCTATTCATCAATTTACATTAGTTTCGATTGCTAAGTGATGTTGGGGAAGTGCGTGTGAGAGCAGAATTGACGGACAAATCAATAATCACTGGAGAAGGAACTGACAACCCACTGCAGTATCACCTATCATTATCCTTTTAGGCCCACAGGGGAATGTTCCTACTCCCCAGTCCCGCTAATTGTACTTGGCCTGTGCATTAACCCTTTATTATGCCTAGATTGTAGATCAATTAGATGCATTATATGATATCTAATGCTATTTGGACTATTATTCCTCTTAGTATGTATGGATCTATTGCAGGTTAACTAGTGCTCATTAGTTTACAGCTATAGTAATGTGACACTAATGTGATGCATGTGGATGTCCCCTAACCCCAACCATTGAAAACACACCGACATGGGGAGAACAGAATAACACAGCTTTATCTTTGGACACAGACCACAATCAGCAGTGGTCAAGACTGTGCATTCACAGAACGGTATAACAAAACGTTATTTTTGGACACAGACCACAATCAGCAGTGGTCAGGACTGTGCATTAATATCATGGGTGTGGTGTGGGCGGGTCCCGAGAGAGCAAGGGGCTAAATTAAAAAAAAAGGGGATACCTACAGGGGTCAATCTAATAGTCTAGAATAAGCATGATGCATAGCACCTACCAGGGTCACATGCTGCAACCGGAACCAGAAATCTCTCCATTTAACTGAAGAAACCATTAGAGTGCACGGCACTTACAACTTGTCTGAATCTGTTCAATTGAACAAATGATTCAACCTCTGGACTGTGTAATCCAATCCAGTTTCACACATACAGTATGGTGTGTGAAATTGCCCACAAAAATGAATGGTCAACAAAAAACAAAAAAGGCGGAGGAGGCTAAAAAAAAATAATGACAATGCATGTACAGTAAAGTGCTAAATACTGTACCAATATACCAACTCACGTGATTCCCATCTGCAAGCATTACTAACTATTAGCTAGGTCTATGGATAATGAGTAATATGGGCAAATACCCATTAATATGAACAGGACACAAAGGCCAGCAGCCACATTCACTGTTTCTTACATCAGACCCAAAGATCTGTTCTCAGACCGATATTGAGGTCAGGATCACATGCTTTATTAGTGCATATATTAATGCTGGCTGTCATTAACATGCCATTGTGAGACTTTGCAAGTCCACCGCCATAGCGGTATTAGTCTACATTTCAGCTAACAATAATCATGTCTGAGATATCTGGCAATATGATAGTTTTAAGATTGTGGGAGATACATGTTAAGGAGGGGGCTGTCATTGGAGTAATGTCTACCTGAGAGGCACTGGGAAAACCTTACGCCTCATATAATTCCTCCACAATGCTTGCAGATGTAGGAGATGCCTTCATGGGCCTGAATTGTACCTAAAACAAAACAAATGGAAAGAAAAACATAAAGAGAAAACATAAAATCTAAGGGCCTAAAAAAAAAGAGGACTGCAGCATCCCTTCCCAACAGCATTCCCCAGTGACCATCAATTGGTGGCATGTTCAACCGAACCCTACGTGTCCACAGAGAAGAGGATCATGGACCATGTGATGGGAGGTAGCCATCTGCATACAAAATGTCACCATCACATAGGCAAAGATCCAAAACTCTGTAGCCAGGCTAGATGAGGTCAGCATTGTGACCAATAGATTGTCACTGAGGAGTGCTGTTGAGAAGGCACAATTATGTCAACAGCCCCTAGGTCCTCCTCCGCCTGGGCACAGGACCTGCCTCGTCCGCTGCCGGACGCCGTCTCCTTGTTGGTGGTGGGGGAGCAGGAGGAGGTAGTGGCACCACGGGTGGTGGTGGTGGCGGAGGCATGGTGGAAGGAGAGGAGGGGCCAGGCTGCTGTTGGCTGGTGACCTGCCCCGTTCCCAGCAGCCTGACCAGATTCTGCTCCAGCCTACGATGATGGCTCCTCTCCTCCCTAAAGCGCCTGTCCAGGCTGCGCCTCATGCCAGAGATGTTGGCATCAACCCTCCTCACGACGGCCAACAACTCCAGCAGCGCAGCCTCGGTCGTTGGTGGTGGGGGGGGGGCTCGGGTCCTGCTGGCAGGGCCGGGTGGGAAGATGGCGGGGACAGAGTGGGGAGGATCTGGGACCCGGCTGGAGACAGGGTCTCTGATGTTGTTGTCCCCGGTGGCTCAGAGTGTGGGGAAGGAGGAGCTGTGGCATATTCCACTCCTTCTGAGGGCCCCGGCGAGATGGCAAGTCTTTGGAGGAGGGGGACAGTCGGGATCTGGACAGGGGGGCTGTCAACGACCACGACCTCCCCCTCCGAAGAGCCAGGGTCCTCGGATGAGCCTGTAGCCTCCTCCCCCTGAGCGGTCTCCTGCGGGGCGAGGGCTGACGGCCCCGCTCGTGGCTCATCACTGGACCCAGACCTGCTACTGGATGCTGAAATAGAGAAAAGAAAGGTACATGTCATTAGTATGCTGATCAATACATTGATATGTTTTCACTCCTAACTATCTGACATCTAGGCCTAAACATGGTTGATTCTCCTAATTGCAACTCCCATTAGCTCTCATTTGCTAGATTGGATCTATTCTTTGGTTTCTTGTCTTGACCTCTCCTGGCTCCTAACACTGTCTGGATTTCTTATGCGGTCTGTAACTGCATAGGCTGCATTGGGCGCACCAGTACATGGACTCTATTGCTTAATTTTCTTGGGGTGGCCAGGAATGACAGTGATTTTTCAGCTTCATGGATTTAATGATACATCCATCCATCCCTTTGTTAATTCCATGGAGCTGACATGTCAGTGTCCTTGTTGGTCACCATGTGTAGTGTGTGTGATGCACATGGGGTGGCATGTTGGTGTATGTGATATTCACCTGAACTGGAGGCTGGGTCCTGCTGGGCCACCGGGGATGAAGCTCCAGCTGCGGGCGATGGTCCTAGAAAGTCCCTTGCGATCCTCTCCCACTCCTTATAGGCGACACTGTGTCCCTCAGCTTCTCTGGCCATCTTCCTTTTCACCGTGGCCCTGATATCCACATATCTGTGCTTCAAGGACCTCAAGCCCCTAGGAACCGTGGACACCTCCTTCATCACTTCCACAACCTCCTTCCAAGCCTGAGCCTTAGGCCCAGGCTTCGCTTCCCTTGCAACAAGGATGACGGGCCGGTCACGGATCGCACCCAGGAGGACCATATTCTCCTGGGGCGTATAATTACGGGCCCTGCGCCTGCCCTTGCCAATAGCCCCTTGCTCTCTCGACTGTGCTCGGGGACCCTGGCCTCCCTGCACTCTTCCTGAGGCCTGTCCCTTCCCCAAACTACCCCGCCCCCTGGGAACAGGCCCCTTCCCCTCTGTCCCTCCTCTCTTAGTGCCTCTGTCTCCCTCCTCCTCCTCCTCCTCCCCCCCCCTCTGGGGACCACTCCTCCTCCTCCAAGGACACCTCCTCCTCTGGGGACACCTCCTCCTCTGGGGACACCTCCTCCTCTGGGGACACCTCCTCCTCTGGGGACACCTCCTCCTCTGGGGACACCTCCTCCTCCGGGGACACCTCCTCCTCCTCCTCTGGGGACACCTCCTCCGACCCCCTCCGGGGACACCTCCTCCACCCTCCACTTTTTTCTTGGCGTCCCGCGTTGGGACTCTCAGCCAATTACATACGCACTTGGCGTCCTGCGTTGGGACAGCCAATTACATGCGGCCAAGTGCGTATGTAATAGGTTGAGAGGCTTCTTGACTTAAAATCATCAGCTGGAATGCCATGTAAAGATCCACAGGTGACAAATGGCAAAGCAGAAATTAACGTGCCTAATACCAGATCATGCAATCAACAAGCTATATAACCCCATCCCCAACAAGTCATCAGCATGTCTGAAACAGCATGGATGATCATGTGAGAGGGATGATGGCCAGGATGAGTGGGCGTATGTGCAGCTCAACTAGCACAGTATGAAGACCAGGAAGCAAGGTGTGTGATTGAGGGGGTGATGGGGAGTGGCAGAGAGGAGTGTCTGGGAGTGAATGAGGGTGTGAGTGGTGATGTGATCCATGCTGGGGCAGAACCAAGCCAGGCAAGGGAATTACCACAGGCCATGCCTAGTATCGTGGGGGTGGATCAGGGAGGAGAGAGAGCTCCAGTAGCACAGGGACAGATGGATATAGGGCCACCTGCACCCAGGGAGGCTGACAATGTTGTCGGTGATCAGCTGCTGGGGGGAGTACAGGATGTGTTGGCTCAGGCAGAAGGGGGGGAGCCTGACCAGGAGCCTGACCAGGAGCCTGTGAGGAGGCGGGCACCCATTGTGTACAGGGAGAGACTCGCATTAGAGGGGTTAACTGATGGGGAGGTGTATGAGCGTTTTCGGCTGACCCGTGCCAGTCTTGGGGAGCTCTATGAGGTTCTCAGAGCGGACCTTGAGCCTCGCTCAGGGGCAAATAGAGCCATCCCAGGAATGACACGGATGTTAGTTGCAATACACCTCCTTGCTTCTGGGAGCTTTCAGACCACCCTGAGCATAGCCGGAGGAATGTCTCAGCCAAGCCTCTCGAATTGTCTGAGTGCATTCCTCCGTGCTATTGGTCGGAGAGCTGCCAGATACATCAGTTACCCTAACACTGCTGAAGAGATCTTGAAGGTGAAGTTCGATTTCTTCCAATTAGGAGGTATCCCCAATGTGCTTGGTGCTATTGACTGTACACACGTGGCACTGATACCTCCTAGAGAGCAAGAAGCGCTGTACAGAAATCGTAAGCATTATCATTCAATCAATGTACAGGTTGTTTGCGATGCGAACATGCGCATACAAGGTGTGTATGCAGGCTTCCCGGGAAGTGCTCACGACGCCTATATCCTGCGTGCATCCGGAATATCTGACATCTTTGAGTCCGGCAGATTTCCATCCGGATGGCTACTGGGTGAGTACACATTAGTAATGGCAGTCAACCATATCTTACTATGACTGGATACAATAACACATACGGTACATCATGTTTCCCTCTATTGCTCTGATGTTCACATGTGCATTACGGAGTAATACTACCAAAGCCAGAACAGAATAGCTCATTGCTGGCCAAAACCCTGTGTTAGCTTGGCCAAACAGTATGCACAACAACATATGACAAAAACCATAACTGATTAATCGTTCTGATGCATTCCCTTGTATCCTGTGACATGGACATCTCTAGTCTACATAACGTGTTGTGTGTTCTTGTACGGCCTATGTAAGTGAGATGTCTTCAGAATTCATCTGATAGAGGAGAATTAATATTGTTTGGCAAACTTTTTCTTGCCTGAATATATCCCGGAATAAACATGAATTAGCTTACCTTGAAGTTATCAAAATCTCCAAGGTCTTTTGGCATTTGCGTTTGATCGTGTCCGCCCCTGGGAAATTCCACCTGAATTAGCATCACATTTACGTTCACAAGAATACACGATCACGCTTCACCTCAGACCTCTGGCATGTGTTCGTTACAAGAACTGCAACAGTGACTTCCTGCTCTCTACCAGAAGGGTCGCAATATGTACCCTGTTGTATTTCCCTTGTATCTCCGCCTCATGTAAGTGTCCTGTGGGTGTGAACATCTGGATTTTCCATTTGTGGAAATCACATTGTAATTGATCTGAAGCTTCAGATAGAATCCATGTGTTAATACCCTACTAATTATCCTATCAGATGCATTCATGATCCATCTCCCTTACATATATCTTTAACTGTGTATTAGCCACAGGGATGTGTTGATAGGTCATGATGACGATATTTGGCCATATGCTTTGTCAAACATCACAACATCCTATTCATATCAACATCATATTTTATTTCCACCAGGTGATGCAGGATATGGGTGTTTGCCGTGGTTGTTGACCCCTGTGAGCAATCCCCATACTCGGGCAGAGGCGCGGTATAATGCTGCGCATAAAACCTACCGGAATGTAATTGAGCGTACCTTTGGTGTACTAAAGATGCGCTTCAGATGTTTACATTCCACTGGGGGGGCTCTACAATACAAGCCCCAGAAAGTTTGTCGCATCATCGTTGCCTGCTGCTGTCTGCACAATATAGCAGTACAGGCCAACTGTCTGGGGGACATTGATGCGGCTCCGCTACCTGGGGAGGAAGAGCCTTTATTTCCCCCTGAAGTGGATAATCTGCAGGGGTCACAACAACGTGCCCGCCTAATTCGTGAGTACTTCACATGTAAGTACATACCCAATATGCATGGAACACAGTCTAATGTATCTGGATTATGCCTAACTCCCAAATCCACCTTTATCCATCGCCCTTGTCATACAGAATTCCAACCAGTCCACAGTAGAGGAGAGTTCACTGACGTTGTCGATGTTTGTACACTGGAACAAGCCACATGATCAGTTATAGGTAAGTAAGCACACATTCCCATACACATCTTAAGTACTGACGGTTAGAAACATCAATGGCATAGATAATTTGAGTGGATTATATATCCCACTATGTTAATGTATATATGCCCCACGTTACATTGTTATCTAGTAATTTAGATGGAAAAAAAGACTTTAGTCCATCAGGTTCAACCTCTATAGATCTATGATCTGCAATACGCAGAATTATTGTTAATTGATCCAGAGGAAGTCACCGAACAACAAAATGTGAAGCTTTGCCAATTGTCTACACAGGTCAGAAAAATATAACATTCCTTCCTGAGCCCAGATACTGTTGATCGTATTCATCACTGGATCAATACTCCCTATCTATTTATCCAGGATAGCCCCTAATGCCTGTTTGGTTTTGTAATGTAAAAAGATACCCAATCCCTTTTTAAAGTCACCTACAACCTCTACGGACCAGGATTGCTCACATTGTCTGATCCTGCCAAACCACATGAAATGGGATCCAAATGTGGTTGAAAAATACCATACACACATACTTTGTCTAATTTGTGACTGTAATCCTAACATCATATTAACCTTACAGAGCTGCTGTCGTGTGTTAACTCTTCTTTAAACAACCTAGACATGGAAAAACATGACCAGCAACAGAACTGCTACATCAATGTAAGCTACATAGTGAGTATTTGTGTAATAATATGGCCACGTATGCTGAAGGACACAAATAACACATCAATCACTTTATTAATATCGGCCTATCTCTTTCCAGAATACAGCAGATAGGTAAGCGGTGATAACTAATGACGATCCACAGCTCACGTCCTGGTGGAACAAATCACCTCGTGGATGAGCTTGGGACTGCGTCCAAGGTAAAACACCACATTTGGCTCTCCAAAGATGCATTAATGTGTAATCTATGTGATATTCCTACATCATTAGCCAGATGAGTAGCTCGTTTCATATGTAGGGGAAGAACAGTGAAGACGTTTGTATGAAATGAGCAACATATATCGGTACAGTGGATCGAAAAGGTCTAAAGTCTACACACCCCTGTTAAAATGTCATGTTTCTGTGCTGTCAAAAAATGAGACCAAGATAAATAATTTCAGAACTTTTTCCACCTTTAATGTGACCTATAAACTGTACAGCTCAGTTGAAAAACAAACTAGAATCAGTTAAGTAGAGTGAAGAAAAAATAAAAAAAGAAAATCACATGGTTGCATAAGTATGCACACCCCTAAACTAATACTTTGTTGAAGCACCTTGTGATTTTATTACAGCACTCAGTCTTTTTGGGTATGAGTCTATCCGCATGGCACATTGTGACTTTTCAAGATTTGCCCACTCTTCTTTGCAAAAACACTTCAAATCTGTCAGATTGCGAGGCCATCTCCTGTGCACAGCCCTCTTCAGATCACCCCACAGGGATTCAGGTCTGGGCTCTGGCTGGGTCATTCCAAAACTTTAATCTACTTCTGGTGAAGCCATTCCTTTGTTAATTTGGATGTATGCTTTGGGACATTGTCATGCAGAAAGATGAAGTTCCTCTTCATGTTCAGCTTTCTAGCAGAAGCCTGAAGGTTTTGTGCCAATATTGACTGGTATTTGGAACTGGTCCTAATTCCCTCTATCTTAACTAAGGCCCCAGTTCCAGCTGAAGAAAAACAGCCCCAAAGCATGATGCTGCCACCACCACCATGCGTCACTGTGGGTATGGTGTTCTTTTGGTGATGTGCAGTGTTGTTTTTGCACCAAACATATCTTTTGGAATTATGGCCAAAATGTTCAACCTTGGTTTCATCAGACCATAACACCTTTTCCCACATGCTTTTGGGAGACTTCAGATGTTTTTTTTTTTGAAAAATGCAGCCTGGCTTGGATGTTTTTCTTTGTAAGAAAAGGCTTTCATCTTGCCACTCTACCCCATACGCCAGACATATGAAGAATACGGGAGATTGTTGTCACATGTACCACACAGCCAGTACTTGCCAGATATTCCTGCAGTTCCTTTAATGTTGCTGTAGGCCCTCTTGGTAGCCTTCCAGACCAGTTTTCTTCTAGTCTTTTCATCCATTTTGGAGGGAGCTCCAGTTCTTGGTAATGTCACTGTTGTGCCATATTTTCTACGCTTGATGATGACTGTCTTCACTGTGTTCCATGGTATATCTAATGCCTTGGAAATTCTTTTGTACCCTTCTCCTGACTGATACCTTTTAACAATGAGATCCCTCTGATGCTTTGGAAGCTCTCTGTGGACCATGGCTTTTGCTGTGGGATGCGACTAAGAACATTTCAGGAAAGACCAACTAGAGCAGCTTAACTTAATTTGGGGTTAATCAGAGGCACTTTAAATGATGGCAGGTGTATGCTGACTCCTATTTAACACGATTTGGAATGTGATTGCTTCATTCTGAACACAGCTACATCCCCAGTTATAAGAGAGAGTGCAGACTTATGCAACCACATTAGTTTTCTTTGATTTTTTCTTCCCTCCACCTTACAGATTTCAGTTTGTTTTACAATTGAGTTGTACAGTTTTTATGTCACATTAAAGGTGGATATAGTTCTGAAATGATTTTTCATTGGCTAATTTGTTTACAGGAGTGTGTAGACTTTTTATAACCACTGTAAGTGACGAAGTAAGCGCTCCGGGAGCATGTGCAATGTAAATATTGACATGTTCCTTTTATGTTTCAGATCGCAAAGATGAGTCCCTTTCCACGGTCAGAACAAGGAATGATGAGCATTCCCACGTTCCAGGACTATGCTATTGTCACATTGCATCATGTATGTTCAGATGTCAGTCATCATGTGTTGCATCGGGTGTGATATCACATCCTCTACATCGATTTATATGTACCTATTGCTTTAGATCTGCCATTCTCTCCTCTACTTGGACTATTGTGAAGCCTGTATCATACTTCCTTCCAGATCTCTTCCTCAGTGCTGATGTGATCCTCCCTGTACATATGGGGAACAGTAACTCTAGCCTTGGAACATAACTGTTAATGAGGTTCCGTTTACCTTCAGTTATGAATATGCAACAGCTGATAATAGAGATGCTCATTCACAGAACAGAATACACCCCATCGAACTGGCCAGTTGGTTGTTAGTTCTGCTAACACCTGAAATTATTTGGAACACACTGATATGGTCCTGGTCATGTTCCCATCTGAGTGTCCAAACTTATGTATGTAGAGTCTTCTCTCATAGTGCCATTTCCAGTGACATGACCTACGGGGGTTCTAACATTGACTGATTGAGCACTTCTACCTCTGCAGTTGCATAGGAGTGTGTGTTGCATGCACACACAAGACTACAGATTACTTCTCCCCATGAGCATATCTCCTTCTGTATTGTTGGGTTTGAATATTGAATGTTATCCTGATATATTTAATAATATAACTGATATTGCCTCACGTTGGATGATGCACTGTATCTCCCCCCCTCAACTGATCATCTATACCAATGTCACCCCCCCTGCGTGCATTCTGGCCCCATGTCCCTATTTCCGTGTGTTACTGGAACTCTGTATCCTACCCACCTCCACCATGATACTGAGCAGGCCTGTGGTAATTTGTCACTGTGTGGCTTTGTGAACAATTAAACCGTTTTTTTTTCACTCAATGTTTGTGTAATCCTGTATATTTACCATCTAACAATTCAATTCCCCTGAAAGTCAGATGTGCTCAGCACCATCAGTTAGTGGTGTAACTATTCGGGGCAATCTGCGTTGACATTACTACATAATCATGAATGTCGATTCATATCATTCAAGTTGAGCCCTTCAAGTCATTATATACAACCCTGCATGTCTCTAGACATGATTTCAGAATTCACACCCCTCTGACTTGCACCTACATGTATATTGGCAAGGTACAGATTAATGTAGCATATGTATCTATGTAAACACACACAGATATATGTATTTAACAATGACACTTCATTCTCTCTGTATTCTCGCAACTAGAAAGCATGATATGGTACAAACACACAGAAACAGTGATAACAGTATAACATAATCATACTTTATTTCATACACAGAGTACAAACAGAAATAGACAGGACTGTGCATTAATATCATGTGTGTGTTGTGAAGAGATCCTAGTATGGCAAGGGGCTGGGGCAAATCTGAGGACATCTGAAGAGGAAACATTCAGACAACATCATCAGGGTAATGCATAGCATCTCCTAGGGTCACATGTGGTCAGGACCCCACAGTAACCAACAGCATATAACACGACATCTAATCAACATAACCATTAATGCGCATACAACAACCATATGGTTGCCAGAATAAACAGACACTATAAAACAGGGATCATGTCAAACTAAGCGATTTTCACACACAGTGTGAATTGGTCAATAGATGATATGAATCTGGAAAACAGAGGTAGGAGGTGTTAGAACAATCAGAAGCTGGTATTAGAGTACATTGTTTTTGCTTTTGACACTACTCTAAACCAACTAACATGAACATCATCTCCGAGCAGTAAGAACCATATTTATTCTATCCTGTTCAGTCAGCCTTCCAGGAATATGCTTAGGATGTGGAATACGACAAGGCATGCTTCACTGTGAACACAATCCTTCAGCAAAATGTACTATCACTATCTATGTGGAATAGTTGTGCCATGCTGATATCACATCTCACTTCTAAATGGGTGGTACCAAGACCAGACAGATTACACTGTTCACATTACCCCTAAACACATGCACATTGATCATGAAGTCAAACCCTGAAAATTGCCACTTTGGTTTGGATGACATGAAAAAAGCCAATTTCATAATGTTAACGGGATGGAATGCTATAAAAACTTATGTGGAATTGCTGGTTTGGATTAGCAGATAGTAATGGGACTGTGCAACTCGATGCCTGGACACTGATCATTATAATGGAAGATCACACAGTCATGTTTCTTAGTGAAAAGATATGTAGTCATATATTTCATTTCAGAGCCATCTGCAGTGGGGAATAATCCTGATAGAATGCCCGTTGGGAACTGGTTTAAGTGTTTACTCACATGATGGTATTGTACTGATCGAAGATGAATAAAATGTCTTCATAGTTGTGAGATTTGGCTATTAACACCTACAAAGACAAAAACAATGTCTCATTCCGAACAATATTATGATTAAATACAGCATTTAAGCTCAAGGTCAATCCACATTGAACATCAATTGTTAAAATGTTCAACATAACCAGACATGTACACACTCTGTAGCCAATATTATGTCAACATGTATAACAATCTGTATTCTGTGAGGAGTGGTCAGGAGGCCCTCTCGGATGGTCCTAACACCTCCTACTCCGAGTTAGCGGGCCCCCACCGTCTGTGCCCGCGGCCCGTCTCCCTCTTCCACGCCTTGGTGTGGGATCAGGGGGTGCCACTACAGCAGGTGGCTGGGGTTCATGGGTGGGCGATGTCTGAGATGAGGAGGCAGACATCTAAGGTTGAGATTGGACAAACGAAGGCTGGAGAGGTATGGGCTGGCGACGGAGATTACGCAACAATGCGCGTCTCTCCCGGCTTGCGCGTTCCTCATATCTCTCCATCCTTCGGTTGTGCCTCCTCATCTCAGCATATATGGCACGTGTGGTGGCTGAGATGACCCTATTTCCAGCCAGGATGGCCCTGCTAACAGCCAATTGATTTTCGCTGATGTCCAGCATTTGCCTTGCTAGCTGGCTTTGGGCCTGGTCCTCTTCGTCAATGTGAGCCATGATGTTCCGTAATTGGCCAGGGAGATGTGGCAGAGGACCTGGAGGGCTGGCGGCTGGCGGCTGGGCGGCCGGCGACTCCGCGGCCGGCGACTCCGGGGCACTTCCTCCCGGGGCACTTGGGGCCGGGGCACTTCCTCCCGGGGCACTTCCTCTCGGGGCACTTGGGGCCGGGGCACTTCCTCCCGGGGCACTTCCTGCCGGGGCACTTCCAGCCGGGGCACTTGTGGCCGGGGCACCTCCTCCCGGGGCCCATGGTGGAGCCCAGGCTGAGTGCGGTGCCCCGTATGACGGCGGAGCACAGTATGAGGGGGGAGCCCAGGGTGAGGGCTGTGCCCAGGGTGAGGGCTGTGCCCAGGGTGAGGGCTGTGCCCATGATGAGGGCGGAGCACCAGATGAGGGCTGTGCCCAGGATGAGGGCGGAGCCCAGGATGAGGGTGGAGCCGCTGAGGGTGGAGCCGCTGAGAGAGGCACAGGATGGAGTGGCTGGTGCAGGCCCTGAGGTGGCCACTCCGAAGAGGGCCCGGGCATCACTTCCCGCTCCGTATGAGCAAGTGATGTGGATGGTCCCGGGCCCTCCTGAATGTCCTGGGCCACTTCACCCTTCCTGCCTCCTCCTCTTCTGAATCTGTGGATACTGCAATGGAAAAAACATATATTTCAGTTGGTTGCCATACACAATTGCAAGCTATGCATTTACATATCACTGACATCATGGTCACCTGTGAGTGACTGTGGTGCTTGTGTTACACAGATGAGCCACGGGCTGCATAATGAGCATTGTGGATCATGGCTCATATGAATGTGTACTGCATGTGCCTCAGACACGTGCTCTGCTGCATCTGCTGTGCAGTGTGTGAGACTGACCAATCTGACCAGTTTCCAACAATGGTTGTTAATATGCAGCTGAGACATGGGCCAGGTTAGGACAGTATATGACACACATGCAGTGCTACAGAGTCTGTATCCACATAAGCTGCACAGCCAAATCTTTAGTCACGATCGCAGTGGAGGCCAAAGTCAGGCCTGCATTTGGGGATAGCCATGCTGCATCCATCTGAGAATATCATTCTCCAAGTCATTAAGTCTAATTGACTCATCTGTTCACAACAAGGAAATCCACATATCCAGGCCTGTGCGCAGCCCAGCAAGTTTGACTTTGGACACCCTGCTCTATTGCAATCAATCTGGATATAATTCTAAATTGACATATCAGGGAGACAAATTATGAACAGGATAGGTTTGCTACCAGGACTGAAATGGTTATTGTCGCACCATACATTTTTAGTCAACCATCGGGCTTACAGTGCTATTGTATGTGAATTATCCCAGTGTGTGGGCAGGGATGTAGGAGGCCATATAATTCTTGAGCAAGGGTGGGCAGGTTCGGGCCTGGAGGGCCACACAGGTGAGCCAATCGCCTTTTCAGTCATCCAGATTGACTCACCTGTGCTCAAAAAGGATATCTTGAAAGTCCGGCATGTATGTGGCCCTCCTTACCCACCCCTGTTCTAGAGGGATACAGCTCATTATATACAACAGCCAGAACACAAGCCTATTTATACATACATACATACATACAGCATGTTATCTGCAGGCTTTTAGACAGACCATCCCCCCACAATCTCAGCCAACCATGTGTGTGATATGATACTCACGTTGCAGGGTGTTAGGACGATCTGTGTCCATCTGCCCTGGTATTCCCACCACAGATTCAGAAGGGATGAAGCGCATCACTGTCCTCTCCCATTCCTTGTAAACATAAGTGACCGCGGGCCCACCACCAGTCTGACGTGCTGATGCTGCCTCATCGGACATCTTTCTTTTCACAGCCATCTTTAAATCGTCGAACTTGTGCCGCACTAACCTCCAGTCCCTATTAGTAACCCCTACTGCCGACACAGCTCTGGCAATTTGGGACCATGCCTGGCGCCTCTGGCTGGCATTAATGTCTCTGCCACCACATATAATTCCCTGGCGGGCACAGATTTCCCTGGGCTATAATTGGGGGCCCTGGGCCTTGCCACAACCCGTTGCCTTACAGACGGTGCCTGGTCTTCCTGTTCTATCCCTGGGGCCGCTCCCTCATCCCCACTACCTCCCACCAAGGGATCAGGCCCCTGACCCTCTGCCCCTTCCACTAGAATTCCTAGCTCTGGGGGCACTTCCGTCCCCCCCTGCTCTCCTCCTTGCTCTCCTCCTCCTCCTCCTCTCCCTCCACCTCCTCCTCCTCCTCCTCTCCCTCCACCTCCTCTCCCTCCACCTCCTCCTCCTCTCCCTCCACCTCCTCTCCCTCCTCCTCCTCATCCTCCTCCTCTCCTCAGATGTTCTCCTCACTCTCCTCCGCGCCTCTCTTGCCTTACCACCTCCTCTCCTCTAAACTCCTCAGAAAATAAATTAACGATAAATCAAGATAATCTTTGTGTTGGTTTAGGAGGTAAAAAAAGATGCAAGTATTATGTGTAGTATTATGTGTGGGGGGAGGGGAGGGGTGTAGGTGTGCAGTGGCCTACCACTAGGTGTAGCTATGTGTACGTATTAATCTATGTGTGTGAATTATGTGATATCAGTAATTATGTGTATTGTAAACAAAGGGTTAAATTATCTGCTAGTTCAAAATTGAAATTCTCTCCTCTCTCCTCTCTCCTCTCTCTCTTCTCGCTCACCAAAAACCCACCAACGCCTAGACCTGTGTGTCTACTTGCAAAAGCTCCAGCACAGTCAATTATGTTCTGTTTTTGGCTCCCTTTTAAAGGCATACTGCCGTCAGGTTAAGTGGTACGTATCACGTATTTCGCGCTCTTTTTATACGCAAAGTGATCCGAGATATCGTAACTCATGCGCAAATCCTAACGTTTACGCATTCGCATCCATCGCTCGTATCTCGCAGCCCTTTGAATTTAATAGCGTCGGAAATGGTTTCATTTTTAAACTACGTAGGACTTGCGTTTTCACCTATTATTTACGCAGCTTGAATTTAATAGGGCCCTAAGTATTTTATGAACACCACCATAATGTATGTACAATGTAAACGTGGATATCTTTATGGAACACATTCATTGAACATGCACATTTAATATAGAATTACTAACTGGTTAATTCTAAAAAATGATATTCCTTTGTATCCTTTACATCTCACTGAATATAAAGAACAGTGTTCTTATCATACATCATGCTGTCAATAGCTTGTAGCTCTGCTCTTTGTAGTTTGTGCCAGGTCCATGAGATATTTTGCTTTCATCAAGTTTTTTTTTCCCCATTTCCGTACAGCTCACTTACATTTGTCTATACACATGGGTGGCATTTCCAGTAAGCACAGTACATATTATAATGATTTTTGTTCTTTGAAGCATTAGTAATTTGAACTTTTGCTAAAGGGGGAGGCAAGAATTACTTGCTGGTCGGATATGTGTGGAAAGGGAAGCTTATCAAATACACATGATCTCATTAATATATGAAAACATCCCTGGCAAAACGTATAATTCTTTTAACTTGATATGCACTATTTATCTCTTTATCACTTCATCTTACATTTTACCCTTGATTTATATTTGAAACACATAGCATAAATCAGTGTTGATAGCTGCCTTATTGTGCCCACCATATAGTTGCACTGGAAAATGCAAATAGTGTATAGTCTTATGAGGATTACACAGAGCGAACTACAAGAAATACTGAGAGCTTTGGGGCCACTAAAAACAAAGTATATTTATAGCTGAATAGTGCTACCAATCTATTTATTTCTTGGGTTCTCTACAGAGCATGCAGGGTGTATTGCCTTGTTATTATCAGTGATTTCAAATATCAGCAGATCTTATGTGTGTATAAAATGTTTCCATTGTGCTCTGTGAATTATGGGTGCTGAAATGTAAATTGGTGTTTAATGATATCCACATATTCCAGATTGCATTATATATATATATACTGCTGTTGTTTTTATCTCTCATTTAACATTTTCTGTGCTAATTTATATAAACATTAATAGTTAGCAAAGTTGGGGGGGGGGGGGGTACCTGAGTATTTTTTACCATGTATTTATGAGACAGAAAAACATCCCTTTCTCCTCAGCGGTAAAAAACACTAGTCTCCTAACTGCAGTTTTTTAAGAAAAAAATACAAAGTAAATAAATCCAATTAGCAAGGTAATTTTGAAATCAGTCCAGTGGTTAAAATGAGTTAATGAGTACACAATCGTTTCGTAGCGACTGGGCCTAGAAAATACATTTCCAGTAAACCGGACACTTATCCTGAGTTAATGATTCACTGGTATGTAGTACCTTCTACCCTTTGACTTGATCTTTCATGGAGGCTTGTTGGCCCTTTTTGGCTTTGATGGAATGGCTTGGCATTGTGAAACATATGTTGAGATAATCCTACAGTATATAACAACAAGGGCCCATAACAGGATCAATGTAGAGGAAAGGTGCTATACCAGTGAGGACATCAACTCAAGACAATTGACCAGTGTACCAGAGGTGTGTGGAGTAGCGGTATAACTGTAGAGAGCAGGGTTTGGGTTTTCAAGTTACTGAAGTGTTGATAAGTTGTCAAAATCGTAACTCCCAACCCATCTAAGCCTTTGATCTTTCAAGCCCGTAAATATTACAATCGCAAATCGCTATTCAATTACTACAATTCCACAAGCCTGCAATTGTTTTCACCCCCGTAAATTGCAAATGTAGAAGAAAATCCTATGGCTAATACATAGGACTCTCAAGTTGGTTAAACACAATTGTACATTAAATGCAAATAAAACATCAATACTGCCCTTTAAAAGACGGAGAAAGAGATTAAAGACATTAGAATTAATTGCAGAACGGGCTCAAGCTCGCAAATCTGCAATACATTTTCTTTTTTTACGTTTCATTTCCGTATTATATCAATCTTGGTAATCAAGGAGTTAATACATATCAGGCCACCCACATGGACTATAACCTTTTCTTCATTCATTTTTGTTATTTTGTACATTGCCGGATTGCGAGTCTGATTGCATATCGGACTTCTAAATGTTAATTTATTGACGTTTAACCACCATGTTTTACTGATGTCATGTTGAAGGTCTCATTTACTATTTACCTTGCTTAATTGATCATGATCGTGCTCTGAAATGCTACTTACAAGTGCATAGTTTACGGTTTAGGCTTTTGACCAGGTAGCTGTTGGCTTGATCAATTGAATCGCTCTGTAACTGTTGCAAATTTCAAGTTTGCAGTTTACATTATACAGGTTGTAAGTCTGCAGCCTTGAAATTTGCAACAGTTACAGAGCGATTCAATTGATCGAGCCCGCAGCTACCTGAAAACTAGCTTATAGTTGTATTATTATATGTGGGTTTTGTTGTAGATGTGTGAAACCTTTAATGGTACTATGTTTGGCTGATTTTTACACCTCTAGTTTTTCTAAATGTAAGGTAAAAGAACAGTTTTGCTATAGTTAACCAGTTTTGCAGAAATAACCCATTTAGTGGTGTTAAGTAACACTTATAAGACTACATTATTTAGACTGAACAGATCAATATTTGTATTTTGTGTAGTTCATGGGGTTTATGCTACTTTAGAATTCTGTTTGAGTTTCTTATTAAAAAACAAAAACATAAAATTTTAGTTTGTTTTATATTAAAGATATGAAAAATTACTTCTCAATGTTTATGGAGATCAGAAGCTGTTGTTTTAAGTTTACTTCTTCTTATTGACACTAGGAAAGCTGAACTGGTTGGTTGGGCCAAAACTCCAAAAGCTAGCTCAAGATCAAATTGCAGCTAAGTTTTAAGCTGGAATAGTGACATTCATGCTTCTGACGTTAGTAGCTCACATTGCCCAATACATAGATGAATTTTGGCAATAAAAAGGCAAGTGCTAATCATTTACACATGTGTATTTTTAAGTTAACTCTTTCTTATAAGGGCAAATTGTGTTCAAGTGAAATCTCCCTTTTAAGTATTAATAGTAAGTGCGTTAGTGCTCAATTCTATGCCTCGATTTGCTGATTCACAAGTAAAGTTGAATAGTAAATCACTACCAGCCTATTACAACACACGTCAAAACCAGCAATTCAAGAAGTCCATCATATTGTTAAATCCTAGAGATTCATGTAAACTAACAAATGCTTGTAAATCCTCAGATTGTTGAAAAAGTGTATGTGTAAACTCACCCACCGTTAAAGACACAAAAATGCTATCATTAACTTAGCGCCTTAATTATGTAGTACTTGAGGCTTGATTCCACATATCTGTCACAATTAAGGGCTTAATAAAGCCACAACAATGAGCCCCTCAAAACCCACAATCAAAATGAGCATGGGGATCCAGTACCCCTATCTACAATGAGCTTGAGGATCCCTGATGCCCCTGATACATGCCATGAACCGGGGGAACCCCAGGGATTTCACCTTCCCATGTGTTATGATTGGGGGTCCCTGGAGATTGTCCCTTCCCACGCATTATCCCTATGATCCCAGGGATTCACCATCTAACTATGACCATGGAGGTTCACATCAGACCTTCATGACGTTTAAAAATTACCCCCTGTCCCCTTAAAAGACCTCCATGGCAGCTAACTATTAACCTCAACCTTGGTGGTCACCAACGGACCCCTGTGACATTTATAATTAACCCCTATGCATCTAAAATTAACCCCTTATATGCAGATCTTTAAAGGACCTCCATTGCATCCTACATTAACCCCAATGTGGAGGTCCTTAAAGGAACCCTATGGCATTTAAGTTTAAACTATTTGCAATGGGGTCCTCATGCACCTAACATGAACCCTTGTGCAATGTTGTCGTCAAAGAACCCCATGACACCCTACCTATTACCACAGAGATTCAAATTGGACTTCCTGTAAACCAACCCCTCTTGAGGGGACATAAGGACCCCTATATACCCTATGACTATCATGACATAAAAATAAATATTACAAAAATTACCCAAAATATAAAAATAAGCTAAACCTGTAACATTGTAAAAAGTATACTTTCCTAGTCTGTGAGGCCCTCCAGCAATGATCATTTATCATTTATGCTCTGGTCCTCAATCTTCTGCCCTGTAGAGTGTAGAATTATATCCTCCTCAATCTAAATTATATCAGGAATGGACCAATGAACATTGGACCAAGCTTTGAGAATGGTTGCCATATCCTCAGGCGCTTGGTGGCCAACCATACCCAGCCACCTTCCTCAAGTTTGGGGAAATCTCTTCAGCAGCTGACTGGATTCTGCTGCATGGTGGAAGCTGCCTCTTACAGGGTTTTCCCCATCTTGCTCCAAAGCTGCTGGAGATTCTGTACTCTTCCATCAGCAGCAGAGCATGTGCATGGTCCGGATAGTGTAAGGATGGTATACATAGAATGGAGACATCACAATGGAGTAATTTCTAGTATTATTGTTCAGAACTCAGCCAAGGCTATGAGGTCTGCCCAATCTTCCTGCTCAGTTGCGCAGAAGCAACATGGAACCTGTTCCATGGAGCAATTTGTATGTTCAATCACTCCATTGCTTTGAGAGTAATATGCTGATGAGTATCCCAAGCATATCTTCATCTTGAGCATCACAGCCTTCTACAAACTGTTCCCCACAAGCATATAGTATCTCATTTGGGAGACCATGGAATTGGTACACTTTGCAGAAGACAACTTTGGCATAGGTACAACGTGTGCCTGATGTGAGAATTGTTCTACAATGACCCAAAAAACAAATATTTGGATGTGGGATATCAATAATGGAGTCCATGGCTAAATATGTCCAGCACTTCACAGGGACTTCTAGTGGCTGAAGAATAACAAACAGACCTGATTACTAGTAGCCACAAAATCCTTGATGTCTGATGCAATATGGAAACATCAGAAAGTCTTCGATACAATCTTCTTCAGACCTGCGTAACCTGCAAAAACCAATGCATGAGCCAACTGGAGAACCTCAACCCTGAAGTATAGTGGGGCGTAGAATCAAGATGCTGATACCTGTAGGTCTCAAGGTGTCAGCTCTTGGACATTTTCGATTCTCTGTAGGTGTGGCACCATCACAGCAGGTACAAAACATTATTGGGAATATATTTTTTTCGGGGAGCCAGGACTGAATTCCTCATCAAAGATACAAGACATCTGGCTTCTTGCCTTTCCTGTAAGTGAAAACAAAACAGAAATGGGAGAAAATTAGAGACCATCTTGCTTGTCTTGCATGTAGTCTCTCTACATACATTTTTTGGCAGCAATCAATACTTGAATGAGGAATCCTCATTGGAATATATAGCAAAAAGTTCACAATTTCCTATTTCATAGTTCTCTCAGTCTCAGCCCGGGGGAACATTTCAGACAGATAGGCACAGGGACGAAGCTGACCTTCAAGAGACTTCCATTGTGAAAGAATGGCTCCTGCACCAATTTCTGAAGCATCCACTTCAAACACAGGTCTGGATGCTTAAATAGTGGAGCTGAGATGAAAGCTTCCTTTAAATATTGGAAGGCATGATGTGCTTCTGGGCTCCAGATTAGCACCTTTTTGGTATTAGGCAGCTATAGGTTTTATGATGTTAGGAAAGTCAAGACAATTTTTTAATAGAAAGTTGGCAAAACTTATGAAGTGCTGTGTACCCTTTAGGTCTTTAGGTACGGGTCACTGTTTGACAGCTGTTACTTTCTCAAGATCCATAGATAAACAATCTGGGGTAATAATTAAACCCAGAAAGGTACTGCCTTAACCTCAAATATACACTTATCCAGCTCGGCATATAGATGATTCTCTCTGAGTCGACCAAGGACTTGCTTTACTTGTTGGCCGTGCGTGATAATATCAAGTGAGAAGATCAATATCAATCAATCATCATAGTGGACAACTACATGATGGTAAAGTAGACCTCTGAAGATATCATTCACATATCTTTGAAAAACTGCAGGTGCATAGCAAAAACCAAATGGCATGACTAGGTACTCGTAATGTCCATGCGTAATGTTGTTGTCTATTCAACAGAGATATAAGCTTCTCGTAGATCTAACTTTGTGAAGATCTTAGCATCTCTAAGGAAGTCAGTTAATTCAGAAATGAGTGGCAAGGGATAGCAACAAATAGAAGTTTATTGCCAATGGAAACTACTTTAAAACAGCAAGTCTTCAGTCAGTGGAGAGCATTCTGCTGATATACCATTGTGCCTGGAAATTTTGCACTGCCTGTTAGATAAAGCTGCCTCCCTTATTGATCTTATATAGCAGCTGAATCTCATATTGTTTTGAATTTTATTAATGAATAATGCCTAATCTGAACACCAAGCTCCTGTAGTTTAGGCAATACAGTAGTTCTAAGAGATCACAATTTAGAGTGTATTCAATCATTTCTAAAAAGTCTTTTTTATGAAAAAATACTCTTGTTTATTTTTAAACGGTCTACCTATATATAAAGTCTTCTAATTTTAATTGTAAATATATTAATAATAGAGGAATCTATCCCCTGTTTTACAAAATTGTTCATTTCACACACTATTTGCAAACAAGTTTCAACAAAATACTTTGGGACATTATTCACTTGTCTTCTTTCTCAACATCACGCATAGGGGTTAAATAATAATTTTTAAAAAGGTTACCCAGTTCTCACTGAATAATATTATAAATGTGGAAAACCCTTAGATCTTTATAGAAACATGTAACTGTTGCTATGTTTTATTTTCATGACAGGAAACAGAATAGACCTACTGCCAAATGTATGCCTTGTTCTTTTAAAGATTTTTGTTCTGAATTGGTTCCATTCTCACCCTTTGTCACTCTCTGTAATTCTCATCCTCTAATCTCATGTGAAAATGTGCTTGAGTCAGCAGAAATAAATTAAAATACTTGGACCTAGGCTGTCTTTTGAGCCAAAACATTCAGCAATGCGTGGGAATAGAATGTCTGGGAAGACAATGGCTGTAAAATATATGCGTAGTAATATTCTTTATGAATACACATTTAAAAAATAATCATATATCTGTATACATATTCATATATGTTTGGGCCCAATGCAAAATGAAGATGTGGAGTAAATAACTTTAAGTAAAAAACACCATTCTTTAACACTTGTTTTTACAGTCTGTCTTGGTCTCTTAGGATGCAGTTGGATTTATGTCTACATCACCTGCAAAGTAATGCTGGGAAAATATATGAAATTACAGTGGGAAATGAAACACTTTGTAAATTCAATTTTATTAACATGCAAAAAAATCATGTAGCATTGAATATACAGATATTTAGTATATTTGCTTAAATAACCACACAACTATGCTTGAAAAAATTTTTTGTTCCTATTACTACATTAAAAGTGATCACATTGTCAGAATATAATTTCAAATTTAAATTTGTAGGCGTTTCAGTACATTGCTTTTGTAAACTAATCTACAACTTTTACAATTGGAGGGTTCTGAGGAACCCCACATAAACCTCCTCTGAGTGCTTGAAGAGTGGCATAATGTTAAAATGATCCTTTCTTCCTGCAGAAAGGGGAGACCCATTATTGACATAGGGGAGGGAGGGATTCAAGAAATAAGGTGGAGTCTTACATTTTATTAAGGAACCTGTCTAATATATTAGGTGCTAGATGTTGTAGGTGGTGTATCGTCGAGCATTAATCTTGTTTGACTCTCCTTTAAAAATGACTTTCTTTCAGGGACTGAAGCCCTATCTTCACCTCTACATGATGCTGAAAGAAAGAGTTGAGTTACTGTGAATGTCATTACCATATGTAATGATTGTGTCTAGCAATATATGCTGGACACACTTGTTTACATACTGTTGAACCAGCTTACAGATATAGGGGCTCTATTCTATTGCCCAATTCATAAAATTATACACACTTAAAATCACTCTGAAAATTGCCACAGATTCTATTAACTATTCGCATTCCAACTACAAGTTCCCCGCCCAAGTTCCCTACAGGCCAGCCAAGGTCGCAAAACTTGACTTACAACTCCATTGGTTTTAGCACAGCTCTAACATTCCGAGCTCTAAATAATTAAAGTTACACAAAATCAATATTCTATTGCTAGATTGAAAAATAAAATCAAGTATCAAGTTCTGTCAAAAATATTCTGAGTTCTCAAGCGGACACGCAAGGGCTTTTTTAAATACTTATTAAAACTATAACAGATATTAAATATGTAATACTGTACTTTAAAAAATATGTGAAAGCATATAAATACATTATAATTTATTGCACAACAGTCTCAATCCCACAAATATGCAATTTAATAAAAAAAGTTTGTTTTGTTGTGTGAAATGGGTCCTGTGACTTAAGGGGTTAATACATATAATGAAACCCGCATGGACAAGAACAGTTGCTTTAATTAATTTTATTGATGTCTACTGGATTGCGATCCTATTGACGGTCTCATTTACTATTGGCTGTGTCTAAGAAGTATTGCAAGTGTTTAAGAAGTAAATTACGGGCTTGCTTAAATATTGTCCGATCATATGATCATGTCCCCTGAAATTTTACTTAAAAAGGCAGGGTTTTAAAAGTTTAGTCTTGCAGTCGGAATTTGGGAGCTGGAATCAATATAATACATCTAAACATTTATAATAAAAAAACACCCGCGGCCAAATTTGTGAGTTTGAGGCATTTGCTAATAGAATATGGCCCATAATTATCATTATGTTTGTTTAATGCAGTTTTTCTCCTGTCAGCTTGTAGGGCCTACAAAGTTATTGGGGGAAGACTATAGTCAGAGCAGTTGTTGAGAAAATTCAATTTCTAATGAAAGTTCTAATGAAAATTCAATTACTAATGAAAGTTCTTTTCAATCTATAATGTCATTACAAGAATGTAAAACCCACTTTTTTTTCTCCTCAAAGAAGAAAATGTCTTCAGAAGTAGAACAGAGTCTCTGGAAAAACACCTCGGGAGGCCATCTGACTTCTATTTTTACTTTACTTTACGAACAGGGTGGAGAGGTACCTAAATTGGTATGTAACAACTGCATTATAGTTGTGTGGTGGAGACAAGAAAGTGTGTTTGCACATGACTAACTGCGGGGAAATCATTGGAATGTAATAAGCAATTGTTTAAATGCACAGTAAAACTTTAATACAGTTTTTTTCTTATCAAGCTTTACCTAATTGGTCTTTAGAGACCCCCTATAAGACCATTAAAGTGTTCCTTTTAGAACAGAGGCATAGGCAAAGTTCAGTAGAACTATTTCCCAGGTGATGTATTTTACAGAGAACCAATGATCAATGCAACTAAACAGTATTAAACTTGAATATTTCCTTGCTAAAAATCAACAGAAAAATAATTAATGCTATCATGACAACTATGGTGTACTATCACTCTACTATCTTCACATCATATTGTTTAGCCACACTGATATCACATTCATCTGGTATACTGGTGTTATCAAATTATAACTGATTGTTAAGATATCATGACGTCTAAACATGTATCCATTAATATTAAAGACAAAGGGCATCCACCGTAATGTCTGTTAATTACATCAGACAAAAGTTTCTGCCCTCATATTTAAGAGGATGACTTGCTTAACTAATGTATGGATTAATACTGGGTTTAAATAACATAGTATTGAAGGACTATGCAGTGCCCAATCTATTTGTGAGTTGGTACAAATTAAATCTAACAACAAACAAATGTGTTAAAACATCCAAGTGTCCTCCAGCTGAGATACTGACCCCAGCAACAACTCTAACTCTACACCCTGTCCTTATCTGCATCCACGTGTCCACCAGCTGAGGTGAGTCTACTGTTACAATGCTCTTCACTGCTATAATATTAATTCATTGTGTGTATTTAGCGTGTGTCTGTTAAATGTCCTAGAATTATCCTCTATTGATCTAAGCAAAGCCATGCTTCCTGTTTGTCTTCCCATGCACCTCCCCCTCTTGCACCCCCCACCTTCTATCACCCCCGCCCTCTCTCCCTTTTGAAATGTCTTACCTCCCCCAATAGCTTTCTTCTTCAGATCCTGAACCCAGCAACAACTCTAACTCTACACCCTGTCCTTATCTGAACGTACTTTTTATTGTGCAGTGATCCCTTAATTCCCTTTTGGATTGCTACCTTGCCATGGTGAATGGGCATGTGTACTTCAATGAACAGTGGCAGAGCTAGTGAATTGAGGTACCAGGTGCAAAATAAAAGTATTATTATTGAATTTATTATTATTGAGCTCAACTTCCCAGAATGCAGTGTAATAACTGTTTTTCTCGGAATTCTAAGCTGGAAGCAGGTTTTTTAACTTGCTTTACACATTCAAGTGTGAACACAGATGTACTTATTATTTACTGTACTACTGTACGGTGGAGGGCTTCTATCGCTCTTTTGCCCAACATATTATAAATGATTGTTGTGGTGAACTACCTACTCATAAAGTCCACAACACAGGCTGAGATCCCGCTCCATGCTGATGATAGCCAGAAAGCTTGAAATAGCTGTACATGGATAGGATACTTTGCCTGTGTTTAATCCAACCTTGGCTTTGCATTAAAGCTGTGTAATACAGAATGCATAGGCTTAAAGTGTCTATTTGTGGGCACATTTGTGTGTACCAGCTCAACTTCCCAGAATGCAGGAAAATAACTGTTTTTCTCGGAACTCTGAGCTGGAATCAGGTTTTTTAACTTGCTTTAGACATTCAAATGTGAACACAGATGTAGTTTTTATTTACTATATATATATATATATATATATATATATATATATATATATATATACACATATATACACTCACACACATGGAAATCTAAATCTAAATAAAACATAAATAAAGTATATGGATACAATATCTCTCTCCTTCCTCATACCTTTCCCCTCTCCTCCCTTTCTTCTCTCTCCCCCTTCTGTCTCACATGTCTCTCACCTTTCCTTCCATCTGCACGTTCCATCTTCCCATCCTGGCAGCTGGGCCTCTCTCAGTGCCTGGCTTCTCCATTGAGAGAGTAGGACGGCCTCATGGTTGGGGAGGGAGGTAGGGGGGCATGGACTGCCGGGGTGGGGGCTAAGGCTGCCAGGGGAAGGGTCCAGGGTGACGGGGCAGGGTGGGTCCCTACACTACCAAAATATAAAATCAAATTTACTTTAAAAAGAATACAAAACGGCCGAGCTTGTACCTGCAAGGAGCTGGACGCGTTTGTCTGGAGCTCCAGCACTAAAAGTTGCAATTGGGCTTATAAACGCCCTAAAAGTCCCATAATTTGCCCCAAAGTGACTGGGGAGGCAGAGGGGATGACCCGGATCCCCTGGAACCTAATTTCGGGTCCATACAGTGAGGCACAGCGGCTCCATGGCGGAGACAGACGGGGAGAAGCGTCCCCATTGCAGTGAGCCGCCCCCCCCATGCTGTGAGGCACTTGAGGAGACTGCTGGGGAGAGGATCGGAGCATCGGAGCTCCTAAGAAGTGTGGTGAGGTCTGACCAGGGGGCCCTTACTAGCTGGTGGCCGGGCAGTGACCCAGGGAGACCGGGTGGCGGCCATTTTAAATCTCCACACGGAGAGAGCTGCGGTTTGCAGCCAGGGAGCTGCAGACACCCAAAAAGCCTGGTAGTGCCCCCCTAACAGGGTCCGGTGACGGCTGGTTCCGGCCGGAGGGGTGCTGGGGGGTCTGTACCCAGAATTGGAGCCCACAGGGCGGCAAGCCCACACAAAAAAAAAGCCCGCGAAAACGGGAGGCGGCCATCTTAGGCTGCTGGCCAAGAGGAGAAGCTAAGGCCTTCTTACCACTACATCTGGGACTCTGTGGTGATTAAAGAGCAACTACAACCTGACCCTAAAACTGTGAGTAAACAGCTGATTTGCAGGCTCAGAGATATCTACATATGCCACATTTACATTGAAACTACTTCTGCCAGCACTACTGACTGCTCTAAACCTACAAGTGGCAGTGTATAAGTAATACCCAGGAAGCAGAGACTGACACAAATGACAAGTGTGATAATTGGCAAGGCAGTTTGGCACTACTTCTCAGGGCTGCAACTTTCAGGCTTCACTTGCAAACCAACAAGGTCTCTGACTGCTAAGATCAACTCAACTACTTTACTTGCTTGTTGAACATTGTTTACATGTGGACAGAGAGTAATGCAGGTCTAATATGATCCACGGGGGGAGACCTTGACAGAACATGGCATAGCAGCACAGCACGCCACAACTTGTTAAATCACAAGCCGGAATCCCATTCCAACAAAAACATTTCCCTGAAAGGGGCATACACCTAAGCGGCAACTTCAGCACTTCATATTCTGTGGCGGGTCCACTGCAGCCCAAGATGGGAAAGAGCAAAAAATCCCTTCCACTTAAGAGAATTACGGATTACTGCAAACCCCCTGAAACTCCTGGCGAGGTGAGATCTGACCCCTCTGAGGAATCGGAGGGGGAGGACACACGAAACGCAGCCCAGGCTGATGTAAATCTATCCAAGAGTGCGATGGCACAAATTGAAAAACTGTTTCAAGCTTACACGACTAAAACGGTGGATGCAATCAGGAAAGACATCCAGGACCTAGGTCAAAGAACCCACCAACTAGAGGAAACAGTTGACCAACTGTTGGAAGCACAGGATAGAGACAGGAGGGAGACGCATCACCACGCGTCACGCATAGCGGCTCTAGAGGACAAGTATGAAGATCTAGAGAATCGGTCTAGAAGACATAACATACGAATAAGGGGGATTCCTAAAGCGATAATGAATCTGAAAAGATATGTTATGGACTTGCTTATTGCGATCTTACCAGAAGGGGCAGAAGCGGACATTTATATAGAAAGAGCGCATAGGGCGCTAGGAGCTTCTCGTAATATGGATACCCCTAAAGATGTGATTGTCCGATTCTCCCGACAACAGTCAAGGGACTTAATTCTAGCTGCTACCCGAAAGATCTTGGATCTTAGATGGCCAGATGATGCTCAGCTCATGGTGTTTGCAGACCTTTGTCCTATCACGTTGACCAGGAGAAGAGAAATGAAACCGGCATTGGGAGTACTCATCCAGCATGGTATCCAATACCGATGGGGCTTCCCTTTTGCCCTGAATTTTCAATATAAGGGAAAAACCCACACGGTCCACAATTTGGAAGACTGCCAGTCGTTGCTACAAATGCTGCATATAACATCGGATGGTGGCCATAGAGACCCTGAAAGTCAGCGTGTGACCCTGAATCCTCTCCCTAATAGACAGTGGACCCCGGTCCCGCTCAGGAGTAAAAACAGACTTGGAGAGGCTGACATGATAGAGGCCTTGACTATCCCTCCAGAAAGACATTCCAAGACTCGGGGAGAGGAATTGAGGAGCTGCACAGAGTTGGAAGGAACTCAATGATCAATAATTACACAGACTCTGGAAATACAGGGCAAAACTAACAGACAAAGACAAAATAATAACAAGAAAATCAGCTGAGCCCCAAGTTTTTCTTACTGATGCATGGGACTTATTTATCTGGATTTCGGTGTCTGGAGAACCGGTTATTCTTCAATAATGTTGTTTTATTTTTACAGTTGTGATTATTCTTTTTCAGCTAGTTACTAGGCTGCTAGTTCTAATGTTAGTTAAACAATTGGTATTGTCGAGGGTATCCCCCCTCTCCTCTCCTTAGTTGGAATTTTTTGTACCTCAAAGAATTCTATTACCCCTTCCTAACGGGGCTATATTTGAGAATGGCAGGTCCATTACTCTCTCCCCTAGAAGCCAGGATTTACGACTGGCGTAGAAAGTTATGTGTATTAAAGATAATTTGTATGATAGTACTCCTCGATAACTGCAAAGATATTGATCTTATTGCGAACTGTTCAACTGTTAACTTGTTTTCTTGCTATTTCTTTCATTTCCAGAATTGCGTGCTCGACTCTCATCACTCCAACCGCTTCAAGGAGCCTTCTGTTTTGGCTCAAGCGCCTCTCTGGTCGCCCCACAGTCTGGCTACCACTAAATCAAGGTAAGAGGTTTAGACCAAACTATCTCGGGAAGCAGGAAAAAAATGGCTAGAGTTTTGAAGGAGAAGTATAGTTTTTTAACGCACAATGTCAAGGGCTTTAATTCCCAGTTTAAAAGAAGGAAGGCTTTCCTGTATTATCAAACTAAGAAACCATCTATAATTTTTATGCAAGAAACGCATTTTGCAAAGAATCATATTCCCTCGTATTAAAACAAGGAATATCCCACTTTTCACTCTTCAACCCAAAGGTCCAAAAAAGCGGGAGCCACCATTCTTATTCACCGTCACTTCCCCTTTCAGATAGACTCCAAATTGATAGACAAGGATGGGCATTATGTCATTATGCGGGGCACAATTCAGGAAGTTAAACTTACGCTGGTATCCTTTTACGCGGACACGGTGGCACCCCATAAAAGCTTACTACACATGCTGAAAAAAGTAGAACCCTGGTCAGATGGTCTGGTGGTGATAGGGGGGGACTTCAATCTTGTATTAGAGCATGGACTAGATCGCTCGAGCTCCCAGGCCACTAATAGATACTCGCGGAAACTACAACAGATTAAAGGGGTGTTAGACAGAATGGGCTTAGTAGATGCCTGGAGAGGACATCATCCTAATAGTCGCGAATACACGTACTATTCACACACGCATGGGACCTACTCACGGATAGACACGATTTTGGTAACCTCTAAGTTTTTTGACCAAACCAGGGGCTCGGAAATTTTGGTATGCCCGTGGTCAGACCACTCGGCAGTTTCCTTGGATATGGATCTTGGAGGAGACTCGAGGACTCCATATTCCTGGAAAATTAATGAACGTATGTTAACGGATACGGCGCTACTGGGCCAGATACAGAAAGATTTGCAACAATATTTTGAGCTAAATAATACCCCGGGATCTAATAAAGGATGGGTGTGGATGGCCCACAAGGCCTATATCAGGGGGATGTGTATCAAGATGGCATCTATCATTAAAAAAAATAGTATACGTCAGGAACAGGAACTTACTGCTAAGTTACGAGATTTAGAATTACAGAATCAAACGCTCCCCTCCAATAGTCTTCGCCATAGAATAGATGACACTAGATTAGAACTTGACGCCTTGCTTTCGCACAAGACAGAGAGTGCCCTGAGACGGACGAATCAGCTGTTTTATTCCAAAGCTAATAAACCTGATTCCTTTCTGGCACGGAAGCTTCGGTGTAGAGCAGCATTGTCCAGAATTCTTAGGATTAGAACCAGGGCTGGGAAGATAACAGTGAGTCAGAGCGAAATTAAGCACACATTTAGGGATTTTTATAATTCGATCTATTCGACAAAAATAAATCCGAGCCCGGAAGCTCTTAGATCTTATCTGGACTCCTGTGATCTTCCTAAAGCTTCAGAGCAGCATATAGAGGATTTGAATGCGGACGTGGGGGTAGAGGAGATACTAGAAACCATTAAAAGTCTCAAATCAGGGAAAGCCCCAGGGCCGGATGGCTTTACTAACTCTTATTATAAAGTATGTGGGAACATTCTAGCCCCTTATCTTAGCTGTCTGTTTAATGCTGTACTTAGGGGGGAATCTATGCCCCCGGAACTCAGCACGGCAAACTTAGTAATCTTCCCTAAAGAAGGGAGGGATCCCCTGGAGCCGAAAAATTATCGTCCCATTTCCCTCATGAATGGGGATATTAAATTATTGACTAAAATTATGGCAAATAGGATGGCAAGGTTTCTCCCAACTCTAATACACAAGGACCAGACCGGGTTCATACAACATAGGCAAACGGTAGACAATATCCGTAGGACCATGAATGTTATACACCTGGCCTCCCAAAGAAAAACACCTCTTTGTGTGTTGGCACTGGATATGGAAAAGGCATTTGACACAGTAGAGTGGCCTTACCTTTATGCAGTGTTAGATAAATTCGGTATTAAAGGAAACTTTATACGCCTAATCAAGACACTATATAAAAACCCTGAAGCTCATTTAAGAATGCCAGGGACAGGAGAGGCTTTGGTAAACATCCAGCGGGGTACCAGGCAAGGGTGTCCCCTGTCTCCACTGCTTTTTGCTCTGGCTATTGAGCCTCTGGCTCAAAAGATAAGAGGAGAAGGGGAGATTAGGGGTCTGCAGATAGGTCACCACCACCTGAAATGCTCTCTATTCGCAGATGATCTTTTATGCACTCTAACAGACCCTGTAAACTCTATTCCTAAATTGTTGTCTACTTTAAGGGAGTTCGGGGCCATGTCAGGGCTGCAAATTAATGAGGAAAAAACTGAGGCCTTGGGGGTAGGGGTTCCAGGACCTATAATAGAAACTTTGAAGGTGGCATTCAATTTTCAATGGCCTAAAAATTCCATCAAGTACTTACCAAAAACTTGGCTGGTCTCTATAAAGCTAATTTCCCACCATTACTTAGGCGGCTGACTGAGGACTTGAGGACCTGGTCTAAATATCAAATATCATGGACGGGACGCATAACATCAATAAAAATGACAGTGCTCCCAAAAATTCTCTATCTCTTCCGAACTCTACCAATTAACCTATGTATGAAAGATATTGATCAATTCCAGAATACAATGTTTAGATTTATCTAGCGTAATAAACCACCACGTATAGCGAGGAAAACAATGTACAGGAATAGGCAAAAAGGGGGTCTCTCTTGTCCCAATCTGAGGCTTTATTTACAAGCAGCACGGCTGGCGTGCATCCCGGTAACACACTCTAGTAAACTACAGCCGCTGTGGACTTTTATTGAAAATTGGCAGATGAAACCCCACTCATGGGATACGGTGATCTGGGGGATAGAAAAGATAGACATGAGATACAGACATACTAATCCAATAATTTCTACGACCCTTAAGGCCTGGGATAGGCTTAAAAAATCGAGCAACTTGATTCCAACCCTGTCACCACTGATGTCCTTAACGTCCTTCCCCGAGTTTGAGGCCACTATTAGCTCAAATTCTAAAACATGGTGGTTGAATAGCCCTTTAAAGAGAATAGGGGAATGGTTCTCCACGGAGGCTTTGTTACCACATACTTCTATCATACCCCGGTTCCAAATTCCGGAGAGGGAGCTGTGGAACTATCGGAAGTTTAGACACTGGATCTCCTCGGTAATACATACTTATGGGAATCCTACACATACAGTATGGTCCTCTATCTGCGAAAGGATACCCTCGATGACAGGTACCCTAGGATACATATACTCACACTTAATAGAGTTTCAGAACACCCAAAAAAACTAAATTTATGGTGAAGTGGGAGCAGGACCTGGGAAAGGAGTTAGATGCCACGGCTTGGAAAAGAATCTGCACTAATCTGACAAGGGGATCATATACATATAGTTTACTTGAGACCTCTATTAAGGTATTGCACAGAACCTATTACACTCCCCAAAGGATGGCAAAATTTTATAAAGATATAAATGGAGAATGTTTTAGGGGATGCAGAACAGAGGGGAGTTTCCTGCATATCTGGTGGACTTGTCCCGTTGCGCAGAAGCTATGGGGAGAACTCATAGACTTATTTGCACAAATTACAAACAGTAGTTTGAGACCCGAAATTGAAACATGTCTTTTGGGAATGAAACATTCTGATTTATCTAGGGAACAGAATGAACTCTGGCAATTTTGGACCTTAGCTACTAAAAATTGCATTGCCAAAAATTGGAAAACTTCTGTACTGTCAATCAAAGAAGTTGTAAAAAAGATAAATTATATAATGATAAATGAGAGAATAGCTAATTCATTGCAGAATACAATGCCCAGGTTCACTAACACGTGGACTCCTTGGTTGGTGTCCAAATATAGTATACAGATCTAGATAGAGATTGGATAGAAGAGTTTGGGAAGTTGGAGGATGGTGGCGGCTGGAGAGGATGGCTAGTTCGCATCTGGATGGAGGCTTTTGGAGTGATGACGAAGGAGCTCGCAGGTACTGATTATTTTATGTTTAGTAACACAAGTAAACATAAGCTGAGGAGGTTTAATGATAACTAAATATTTTGTAAAATAGTTAAAAGCAAGCATACTTAAGAATGCAGGTTGATAATCAAAAAGAGAAAAAAATGTTAGGACGTCTTGTTACATCATTGAATGGAGGGTCATATGGATTCCGGGTGTCTCATGTTTATTTTTATATGCTTCATCCACACCATTCTATTAAAAGCTCTGGACATTTATTAGATTATGAATATTTAATAGACTGAGAAGGATAGAATGCTTAGATTTTTTGCATATCTCAGATCTGTTCTTCACTTTTTTTTGTGCTTATGTTTTGCTATTTGCATGATTGACTTTTCTATTCTTTGTTATATTATATTGTTGTAAAACATTGACTCGTCCTAAATAAAAAATTAATTATTAAAAAAAAAAAGAATACAAAACTGCACCAGGTCCCCCTCCTATAGCAGGGCCCCTGTGCATTGCACTGTAACTAATTTTATGTGAGATTGGTCCCTTTAAGAACAAAAGATTCCTTTCCCTACTTTTCCTAGCAAACAAAATATAAATACTTGTAATTTGGTGAAAATGGTGCAATGACCCAAGCGAGACATAGTTTGCTCTTGAAATTCTACAAAATACTGGTTATTTAACTAAAAGCTAATATATAAATATTTTCACAATATCACTGTGGATTTTCGTACACTTTATGGGTCTAGGAAAACTAGCATAATCCTTGTATCCTGTTAAATGCATTATATAGTGACAATTAATCTTGTGCTACTTATCTGGACAGTCTTCTCAACTAAATGATAATAGCAGAGAACATTTTTTCCCTCTGTCTCGTCAAACAATCATAATGATTTAAAAACTTGGGGAATATTTGTAATATATATTTAAAATGACATTTTGCAGATAATCATAAAACTTGCAATTAATTTCACTACTTAAAAAATGCACATAGAAAAAAGCATGATTCTCAATGCATTGTAGAAAATGAAATGCTTTAATCAGAACATCGGAAGCAGAGTCACTTGGCTAGGTTTACAACTTTCTCACTTATAAACCCTTCATCAGTTATTGTTATTGTTTGATGATTCTCTTTCATGTTGGATAAGTGCTTGTACATTTTATCAGGTAATTGAGAGTACTATTTTTAGTCTGTGGTATCTTTTGATTGGAACCTCTGTTGTCTATAACAGTGCACATCTATGTATTTAGTGCCAGAGAAGGGCTCTCTCATGTTCCAAGAATGTGGTATTGTGATTTTCTGATTCTGACATTGGCTTTAAGTTCTGACATTTTTTTCTCCTTCAACTTTTGTGTGACACTGATCACTGCCATTGCACCTAGTCATTATTACAAGAGCTAAACCTTACCAGGGCTCTCATTCAATTGCAATTCAGCCAATTGAATAGGGGTCCAAATAAGCACATAACATTTTTTTTAAAGAAGTTTTTAGTTAGTGAAAACCTTGCTTTTGGATAGATGTTTACTAACTAAAAACTTCTTAAAAACAAATATGTTATGTGCTTATTTAAAAACCCTATTCAATTGGCCAAATCGCAATTGAATGAGGGCCCATATTAGGGTCCTGTTGTTCAAACAGAAAACTGCACAGTGCAGTAAATCATTTTGGGAGCCTTTCATCTTGTCTGTTGTGGGGAATGAGAATGGCTACAGCCAGTATGGTCTGTCTGTCTGTGGGTATGTATTGTGTGTCAGCTGACCTAAAAATGGAACAGAGGGCAAATAAATGTTACTGAGTTTTTGACTTGTTCACCATTAAGATGACCTTTTGGCTTGTTAATAATAATTTCTGAACCTGTTCAGACTGCCACTGATTATTTTAAATAACATGTTATGCCTCTGGCCCCCTTGTTCTGAGACCGTTGGATACTTCTGCAGTGAGAGTCCAAAAGCCAGCATTAATTGTTTACATTGACTGACGTTAGACAATTTTAAGACCATCTATCTATTGAACTGGAGGTGGTCTATACATTTTACCTTAGTCCCATAGATACCTCTCCTGCAGAACAACTAACAGTTTTGTAATATTCCTGATTTATACAGTTTAAGACATGTGGATGGAAGAAACTGCACACTAAAGAATTAAGTTTATAAAACTATATTCTCTTTCATTTTCAATAATGTTTATGTATCTTCCACCCCATCTGTTTATTATAAATGAGTAACAAACTTTTTATGCCCCTTTTTTAATTTAGATTTTCTTTGTACTTGAAGTTTAGTGTCAATGATTAATGCTTTGAGACCTCATCTCAATGGTGTAGCTATTTATGACAGCTGCAGATATTCAGCTGCATGTACAATCAAATTAATTGTGCAATGTTTTAAATACTGCTACAACAAAATAGACAAAACAACTGCTAATCTGACTGTGATTAAATTATCCACTTAGTATGTAAATATAACAACGGATGTTCTAGGACAATACGTTCCTCTTGCACTGAAGGTTATTACCCTAGAGTAGAACCTAAAAATGGTTCCATTATTTCAAATATTTTAATATAGCGTGCCAACAGAATTTTCAAATATTTAATATATTATTTTTCCAAGTGTAGTCTTATGTAATCCAATAAAAAATATCCTGTCCCAATTTTTTTTTCAGTTTGGTAACACAGTTGTGACTAATTTATTTATGTCTTATAAATTGACTTCACTTTTAGAGACTTAAGAAACTTGGAGAGACATTCTAATATATCATCCAAGTCTAGCCATGAACACCACACATGTTCTTGTTGTTCTAAATAGCTATAGTCTACTAAACTACACAATTGGAACAAATAATAATCATAAGAGTGGAATTAAACATAGTCAGCAGGTGCTAATGCTCAGAGATTATATAGCATGGTATGAAAGAGCATGGACATTAGGATTCAGTGTAACACAACACAGAGTGGGGTGCCAATTCAGGCAAAATTAGGGCATGCATACAGGATTAATGAAACAAACAGATTATATAGAGTAAGTGTACACAGGTGGATACAGGTATAAGGTAAAGGCGCACAGAAGAGCACAAATACAGCAGTCTGCAGCCACACACAGTGAGATACATGCATGCACACAGTTAGGTCCAGTTCTGCACATGCAAACAGTATGGTTTTGTAAACATCATTGAAATAGCATCAAACAAGATGACAGCATGACCGTATAGCAGACTTAAATATTGCACAAAAACATTTGAAGTAGCTTTGTGTATCTTAATGTAAATTATATAATACATCTCTTGTAGGTATGTTGTTTGAAGATTCACTTTCCCAGAATAAAACCAAAATATATAAGTTATACGTATTCATGACTGCACAGCATCGATATTCATATATACATGTTTGCCCATTTGAGCAGTGGGTTTTGGTGAATAGTTTATTTGATTCAAGATTAATTTTGCACTCCAGTAGCAAAACCCTTTGAATGCATTATATAATAGTAGGACAGATGTAATAAAATATCTGTTAACTTATGTAATACAATATATATATATATATACGGTATATATATATATATATATATATATATATATATATATATATATATATATATATACAGTATATATAAATAAAACACATTATATATAATTTAAATTGGAAATATGACCAATATAGATAATTGAGTGGAGAGATTGAGGAATCAGAGAAGCTAATTTGTTGCTTCATTGTGCTATTGAGACATAGTTTAGTCCCTGATAACATCGCCCTTCCATGTATATGCTCAGAAGCAATCAGTGTCAAGCATACCTGCAAGTCCTACATTTTCTGCTCAGTACTGTCATGTCAGCTTCCATGCATATTATAGAAAGATTGACTGCTTATATTATAAACAGTCCTCTGTATTTGATAGTTTGTTATTTTCATAGATAGTATATGAAAGAAAGTAAACACACACACAAGTTGGAAATAATAAAGGCTTACTAAGTTTGGGTCATGTGATGAATGCAAATTACAGTATATAAAAGCTCAGCAATACAGATAGATCAGCATGTGGGTTTCTGCTGGAAAAGCTCCCTTGTCTATCCAAGATTATCAGTACAAGATGAAGGTTGATGGCCATGGCAACTGCTCATGAGTTCCATGGTGGGATTAAACTCTAATTAGGGAGTTGACCCCTTTTATACCTTTTACTTTATATACTCCTTACAACTTCATAATGTGACCCTTCTATAATACCTAAAAAGGCTAATGACTAAACCATCATGTTTAGTACTTATTGGGTCCAGTTATTTATTGGACCATGTATGGTCTAAGGGGTTTGCCCACTATTGTAGTTAACTTTAGAATCAATATATATGTTGTTGTTTTAACACCTCCTGATATTGTGATGCTGAACAATGACTTGCTCATTTTTTATTAATATACGGATTCAGGTGTAGCCTAATGCAATGTAGCATAACCACAATACCTTTTCTCATCTGGCACTTGGCCACCTTCTGTACTAAAATAGGTACATGCTATATCACCTCATCTGTTAACCAAGGGGAAGGTGACCACACAATCTGAATTGCAGCTATGTGCTTAAACGTCACACAATGCACAGCAATACATAAGAAAAGAGATACATGGCAGTAAATATGAACATTATAAGATGAATGGTTCTTGAGTGTTCCCATAATCATGGGGTGTCCTACATATCCTAGAAAAATCAATGAGTGTTAGCTTTTGTATGTCTGCAGATCTAACAGTTGAAAGGTGTTATACAAAGGGTGATGGGAGACCATTAACTACAATTAGTCACCTGTGAATCACTGGTCCATAGTTCTCATATGTGGCAAATGGAAATTAATACATGGGTTTAAATTAGTGAATGCTTTCTTAACTACAGATTCTGGACAGCATTTTGTTTTCTGTGGGGACTGCACAACCCTTTACAACACAAAATGAAGGCCAAGATGGACTTCCAATCACAATAGGGCATAACTCGTTTATATAATCCATGATATTTCGTACGCCTTACTTATATCAGCCTATTGTTCTTATATAGTATGCAAAATGGCAAAATGCTAAAACAAGATGATTGTTACATATGGTGTCTACTATATATTGATATAAAGGTTGGTCTCCCACATCTAATTAATGTAAAGAGTTAAATTAATGTAAAGAGTGTTTTTACCACCTGCATTTTGCACTTTGCGGTTAATGAGTTGCAGTTCCTCTTAAAACATTACTTAAACTTTTAGCAAAAAAAGAAAGCTTGCAGCTTAGAATTCATCTCAAACAAAAAATTTAACTTATTTATTATATTGAGACAGTAACACAGACCATTGCAATGTAATATTCTCCCAATGCTGAATCCTATCTGCCACTTGGTCACCTTCAGTTTAAAGCACAGGTACATCCTTCATTAGTAGGCTTGATCCATATAGCTCCCCCACCTTTAGGTGCGTGTTCTCCACCCAGGTCTCTTTCCCATGAACACTAACCTGTTACAAGCAAAAAGATGACGTTAGCATATTCCCTTAGTATTATAAGAGAATCAGACCCGGAGCCCCGGCCCGGCATTTCACCTGCCTGTCTACTAAGTTTTTTTCATTATTGTGCCTATAGTTCCAGGTCCATGGTCACTATTAGTCACATTAAGAGACATTATTCTCTGTCTGGTAATTGGTTGTTAAGTTTTCAGTCACTCATGATGGTATTTCTTCCCCACACCACATTCCCAAACTTGGTGATCAATTGTGTTTTATTCAGTGACAGCAGTGCCTAAACTAGCACCTTTTCCCATTCCTCCACCAGTTTGCATTTTTATTCTTTCAATATCTAACTCCTAATTTCCACCAAGCCAGCTGCCTGTCCGTTAAGATGCAATGTCCATAATAATCATATGATTCCATCTTCTTTGGCCCAAGACTTGATCATAGTTCTGATTAAATGGGTACCATTACCACTCTGGAACTCTTCAGGTACTTCATAACAAAGAAGCGTACGTCTGGGGTTTGCTGTTTCTCCTGTTCAGGGTAGAATTGCCTGGTATTTTGGGCTGGGCCACTCTAGTGAGTGGGAACAGACAGATATACTACAGGATATTTCTCCGTGTGAAGGGCACAAGCGAGCTAATAAAGGTTGCTCTCAGAGTGGGTTATCATGTCCACAGAACTAACCTATTAGTGTTAGATCATTCTCAGATTGAGCAACTCTATTTTGGTTTTTGTTTATTCAATTGACCTTTGGGGATTAGTCTCCCTAAGGGTGATTGGGGAACCCAGACGTGGACCCCTTGCTCACTGTGCCTCAGCTACACCTCACTGACAAGGCCCAAAGAAGGCTGAAACGTATGTCTGGGGTTTGCTCTTTCTCCTGTTCAGGGTAGAAATGCCTGGTGTTTCGGTGCTGGGCCACTTTAGAAAATACAATTTGATTTGTTTTAATTTAGAGAGAAAATAAATTTAGAGAGAAAATACATTTTGTATTTGTTTTAATGTTTTTCCGACTAAAACAAGGCTAGTTTTTCATTAAACATACTACAGGATATTTCTCCCTGTGAAGGCCACAAGTGAGCTAAAAAGGGTTGCTCACAGAGTGGGTTATCATGTCCACAGAACAAACCTATTAAGGTTAGATCATTCCCTGATTGAGCACCTCGATTTTGGTTTTTGTGATTTCAACATATCCACATAACTAAACTTTAAACTTGGCCAGTATAAAAAGTGATGACACAGTGTTGCTAAAGATTGTACTATGTAACCCAAATACTTTTATGTCACTAAGAATCGTGAACTATTAAAGCTATCTAAGCACCAAAACCAACCAAAGTAACATCTATCATATACTCATTCTTTGGTCCATGAAGAGTAAAACAGAATTGGTAAATCAAGCTGCATATAGTAATAAGGAAACAAAAGTCTATTCCACTGTGTCTGGTCAGTGTACTCTCTCCAGCCTTGTTTTACAGTTGTCAGAACCAACCTCACACAGAGGAGCCTCATAGCCAATGACAAACTGCTGTCTGTGAGTAGATTTCTGGGTCTATATCCTAATCTAAAACTATGCTCTTAAGCCTGAAAGAGAAGCGCACATAGTCCTAAATGGATGCCATGTTAAATGGGCTAGAGGCAAATAAGACACATTTTGCATGTCAATACACAGAATCCTTAGCTGAAGTGGAAACACTGTTTTGGGAAAAGCATATCTCCTGGAGACATGTAAGTGTACCCAAAATGGTGTTTTCTTTTCTTACATTTTCATTATGGAAGCACATTTTTCTTTAAATACTTAGGCACCAATGCTACTTCTTGAAAAATCAGTTATGAGTGCCGTAGCAGCACAGTAAATCCTACCTAGCTATGTTAAGCACCCATCCCTAAAACATTGTGAGAAAACTGCTACAGGTCAATGCTACAGGTGAACTTCATGACACAGCCAAAAAGCAAGGCATAAATCACCATTGATTTATGCAATGACAATAAACTATGAGTTACTCCGTTAGACTTTGACACCTAAAACCAATGCTAATAAGATTTTACTGTTCACTTGCAAATAAGGGCACTGCCGTAACTGCAAAAAGCAGGAGAAAGATTTACGAGTAACAAAGACCACTTGCAAGTAGTTTTCAAACCCTTGCTAAGTAACACTATAGCACAAAAACACTATAGAACAATGATATTTCAATATTATTTGAAACTTAAAAGTCTGATATCAACATATGTGTAATTTATAAATGTGATATGTTAGTATTAAGCCTGTTTTAGGATATAAAATCCAGGTTAAAATACAACCCAGTACTCAAGAGGTTAATACACGTTAAAACCCATGTTGCCAGCAGGAGATAGTCACAAAGTTGTTCAGCTCCTCAGAGCCTTCTGGCCAAAGGGCACATAAGTGGTGATCAACTAGCCCTAGCTTAGCACAATATCCACCAGTGCTTTCACAAGACTACAAGGAACCTGTGGATACCTGTCACTCACTGTTCCGGCAAGTTTGAGCTCCCTCGTGTCGGTGGCTTGTGCGGTGGAGTGACAGGTGGTCTGCCTTGCTGATGGGTGGAGGGCAGGGGTGTTAGAGTGCAGCACTGAGGGGAGAGAAGAGGATCGGATGTTGGACCTGCTCGGAGACGCCCTGCGACTAGAGAAGAGTAGCAGCCTGTAGATTCAGGTGCAAGAGAACAGTGCAGGGGTATAGGAGGAAGAGATGGAAGTCCCGGAGCGCTGTCTGGAAGGCTGGACCAGGCAGCAAGCATCCGGAAGCTCAGGGACACAGGGGTAAGTGGAGCGCAGCAGGAGGTATAAGAAAAAGAGCAGACCCTGTGGGGGGACAGCAAGCCTACTGGGGCCAACTTGTTGCAGCACTGCCAGCAGACGAGGCTCAGTGGCAATGCGCTACTTCCAGCGCCATCTTCACTTGAGGCGGGACATTTCTCAAAGGTAAGAGCAACATATTAGTCCCCCAGCTCTTAAAGCTACACTTCTCCTATCCACTCACCAATAAAGTATCCATAGGCCACCACTGGCTGGCAACACAGCATCAAACAACTATTGCCTCATATTCCTGTCTACTCCAAGGAATCCCAAAGATTGAAGGGTCATACTTGCATTTCCCTAACAGGGATTTCCCGCCAAAATTGCAGAGGCCATTTTAGATGTTACACATATAAGCAAGAACTCACATTTCCATACCCAAGCAATCCCCTTGCTTACTAATAGAAAAGCTAGATATAAACTGTAGATATCTGCCATAAAAGCAAACCCTGCAGTAAGCTGCAACGTACCACAAACTCCAGCACCCTTGAATCCAAACCTCCACTCAATAGCCTGTAAATGCAGGGGCATATTGCTTTGGACTGTATAGACCTATTCCTGACCATCAGCTAATTCAGTGACTTATGGTACCCTGTTTGGCCACTTTTGGAATGCCTACTTCTCTGTGATAATTGAATGAGGGGCTGCATAGGAAAAGCAGGGGGCTTAAAAAATAGGTGGAGGGGATAACACATTAAACCCTCACAGGAATTGATTAAGAAACGTTTTAGGGAAGAACATTTGATTTATGCAGGCGTATCCCAAGCCAGCTGTCTCCCCTATAGAAGCCTTAAAGCAAAAACTGACTTTTGAAGACAATTTTCAACATAAAAGAAGCACTGAGGGACTTAATTTGGCTATTTAACTATGTAATAATGCCTTAGCGCATCTCATGAAAAAGCTGTGGTATTGGAGGTAGAGGCACAATTCAGTAGACATCTTATATAAGTACAACACTACACATGGTGATATAGAGAGACTAAATAAAAGAGACACCTCACCTCCAAAGGAGTATACAGACTTGGAATATAACGTTCTGGATAATTTGCTCAAGAACAATACAGCCTGAGATATACTAATCAGTTTACAAGCCAGAGATAACTGGCAAAACAACTCAGCTACTTTTACTAAATATGATATTACACTGCAAATTGAGTGAACTTAAAGTCTGTAAGCAATATAGAAATTAAAAGGCTAATATAGTTCATAGACTGCATCAATATTTAGAAAGATTATGATTTGAACTGAATGGTACTAGCAACAGGGCTCTACATGCACATAGGAACTTAAGCAGCATGGTTTGAATAAACTGTTCTCAGAAAAGTTTATCACAAGAATAATTCAGTTTCAATAAATTGTATCCTAACACTCCTGACTGTGAAGTTTAAAGCAATATATCCAAGGGTGTTATACATTTTTGCAAACATGGGTAAACCCAGTAAACATTACTAGCCTCTTGCCGAACTCCTGTGTCCCAGCGGCTCCCTTCACAAGGATCTGGCTCAGGCCTCTCGGAAACTTCTGCCAATAAGGAGCGGTCAGAACAAACCTCACAACAAATGGAGTTGGCAGATTGCTCATTGTCAAAAATAGAAAAAATGTTGCGCAAACAAATCAGGCAGTGGATGGGCTGAGGAAGGACATTCACACTCCTGGACAGAGAATGCAACTTTTAGAAGAAACCACGGATCAGATCATTGAAACTCAGGAGCATGACAAACTCAAAATTCCTAAAAAATACGGTAGCTGGAGGAGAAAGTTGAAGACTTGGAAAACCACTACTGTAGACATAAAATTAGATTCAGAGGGATCCCAAACATAATTACTGATCTACAGCAATATGTCAAGTACCATCTTGTCGGTGTATCCTGAAGAGAGCTGGGAGATTGAAAGAGCCCATAGGGCCCTCGGATCAACTAAAGAGCCCATAGGGCCCTAGGATCAACTAAAGACCAAAATATGCCTAGAGATGTAATTCTCAGGTTTACCCAACAAAGATCCAGGGACCTGGTACATATAACAACTAGAAAAATGCCAGAGATAAGGGGTCCAGATGGGTCTCTTCTTCAGGTTTACATGAACTTGCAAATTCTGGCAAAATCAAAAATTCTCTACAAATGAGGTTTCCCGTTTGCGCTCATATTCCAGTATAAGGGATCAACATACAAGGTGCATTCCTTTGAAGAGAGCCAAGCATTTCTGACTCGCCTGCACCTAAATATGGATGAGGAACAGGAGCAGTGAAATAATTCTTCACAAGTCACCAGGCCGCAAAAAACTGGGCAGAGGTTACAAGGAACAAACAGCCCAGTGAAGTGGCTGGAACTTTGTCCCCTGGTCCCAGGAGACGAGGAGACAACATTGAACTCAATTTAAAATGATAGTTTTTAACTTATTAACTGTATCATAAGGACCCTAACAGGGGAACACGGGCGATATGTTGGTCTCCTTCTGTCTTCAAGAATAGGAAGGGGGTAAACTTTGAACTTAATACACTACAAAGATCCAATTTTGGGATTTATTCAAGACGTAGAAGAGAAATTAAATGTTTGGAAGCTGTGTTGGGCTGTGACTTGCTGGATATCTGGACATTTATGTGAAGGAGTTTATTTTATATGTTCTTGTGATATAGAATTTGTATATAAGTAGCCTGATATCTTCAGAGAGTTCTTCCCAGGTATTGTTCCCTACAGTAAAACTGACACATACTTAATAGCCAAATGAGAGACTGTACATATACTTTGTTAACCCACAACGTGAGAGGGTTTAATTCCCCTTTTAAGAGGAGGAAAGCCTTCATTTTCTACAAACATTTTAAACCTGCAGTGATCTTCCTACAGGAAACTCACTTTGCTAACTTGAAGGTTCCTACCTTTTTACAGAAAGACTACCCAATATACCAAACATGTAACCAGAAAACCAAGAAAGCAGGAGTAGCTACTCTCATTCATAAGAATTTTCTCCTTCAATTAGAAAAGACTATAAAGAATAAGGAAAAAATGTCTAAAACGACCCCTATTTTTGGAGCCCAAAATTCTGAAAAAAATAAATATGTATATATACATTTTTATTGTGTTACACGTGTATTTAAGGGCACTTTCTGTCATGATTTTCACGATTTCCATTCCAGCTCAATATCTTTGTGATCCCTGTGTAAACCGTAAAAATGCAATTGCATATCGCGACTGAGTAATAAATAATGTGATCTTGAGCTGGAATGGAAATCAGTGAAAAGCATGACAGAAAGTGCCCTTAAATATATGTGTAACACAATAATAACTTGTAAAATACACATTTTTATGCACACTTGCAATGTAATGAACTCTAATTGGAACCAATACATTTCCAAATGTGTGTCTTTTCTCCTGCCTCAAATCTATTAGCCAGATGCAGCATTACAGCACTAGACCAGGGTATCTAATTGCAATATTTTGTGTATAAGACCGTCCCCCTATTTTAGACTTAAAAAAAAATTGGTAAAAAATACCGTCTTATACACGGAAAAATACAGTAAATACTTAGGGATAAGTTTAACTCCTGAGATCATGGATCTCTATCAAGCCAATTATATACCTCTATTTAAAAATTTGGCGGAGGATTTAGAGAAATAGAGTAGGCTACAAATATCTTGGAAAGGGGTATAAATGTTATTAAGATGAATATTTTGCCCAGAATTTAGTTTTTGTTTTGCTTTCTCCCTATCCATATTAGATGGAATGAATTAGAAAAATCCCAAAAGCTGATTTTTAGATTTATTTGTATAATAGGATCTATAGGATAAAGAGATTCCTTATGCACAGAAACAAAAATGCGGGGGGTGGGGGGATACTTTTGAGTGGGATACTGTGATATGGGCCCCTCCAGGCTCAACTCTAGACATTGAATTACATAATCCCATGATTAAGCTATTCTGGGATAATTGGAAATGGGTCAATTAGACATCAACTGAAGCATAGAATGTCCCCCTTAACCCTAGTGTTGTCCTCTTTGTGGATCTTGGAAAGTTTGCATGATGAGTCTAAAGTATGGTGGCTCACCAAAAAATTAGATAAGCTAGGAGCATGGATGAAGGAGGAGCAACTCCTCACTACAGATCAATTCATAATGAAATATGAACTTCCATTAAGCAAATATTTTAATTATATTATTAGACATTGGATCATCTCAGCAATGAGATCTTGGGGGGATCCCCAATCCACCTGGTTGTCCAGGGTTTGCAGCAACTATCCGCTTACTAGGGGAATGGTGGGAACGATATATACTATCTTGAATACTGCCACAGAACATCAATAGGCTAGGTTTATTAGACATTGCGAGTAGGATTTGGGGGTATCATGGGGGGATCTGTTCAAGACTATCCAAAGGCTCACTCTATTTTAGTTATTTAGAAACTGCTACTAAGATCCCCAGCATGTTTCAGAGAGTGTGGAGAAACTAGAACATTTTTGCACACATGGTGGAGGTGTGAGATTGCCCAAGATATGTGGGAGGGGGTCTTAGACATAGCATCTGAAGTATTACACATTGACATAACTCCATCAATTAAAATTTGTTTACTAGGGGTTCCCTACGTACACATAAGTAAAAATCAGAACAAATGGTTACAGTTTCCTATGTTAGTGGCAAAAAAACAGTTGGCAAGGAGATGGAAAACATTAGTTCTAGATAAACGAGAAGTAGTAAACCGGGTGGACTCTCTCATGATTTATAAATGAATGGCTCACACTCTCTCCAACATGTTTCCTATATTTAAAGAGATCTGGGGGAACTGGCTTAGTTCGAGGTATACTATTTCTTTTAACAAACATCCCATTCATATTTTTTCATGGAATGGGGGGTGGTTTGGGAGGGGTACGGTTGAGGGCTCCGGAACAAACTCTGATATAGGACCATCTTGGAAAAGATTTAGAATCGCTCTGTGGCATGGGCAGACCTTCGGTGAGGAGGTGGAGATATATCATATCTGCGAAACGGTATTTATTTCAGCAACGGACATTTTGGTGTCTTTTCATATTTAAGTTATTATTTTCTTACTTTGTTTACCCTCTTTAAGTTGAAAGAGGGTGTAAAATTTTCAGTTTCTATCTGATGTTTAGGAGTTGAAAAGAGAGAAAAAGAAGTGGTGGAGTCACATTAAGATGTGTTAGACAAGATTGACAATATTTTATAAATGTATTGTTTATAATATTGTATCTTGTTATATGTATTGATAATGTCATTATCCAACAAATACCATCTTTTGTGACAATAAAGACTTATGAAGTACAAAAAAAAAAAAAAACATGTTGCCTAGGAAAAAATGCTCTGATACATTGCCTATAAATATATCATATTTTTTACACAAAATAAACAAATTTTTACTGATTTAAGCTATAAATATCATTGTCACATCTTTTCAAAATCAAAATATATTTTTAATTAAAAAAATATTACTTTCTATATATATCTATTGTTTCCTTGAAGCTGCATTTGTTACTGCACTTCCCACTCATAATAAGTTTTATGACGTTCGCATTTCCTATTGGCTCCTAGGGCCTTGTCTCATTCGTAAAGTTTGTTTTGGCTACTCCGTGCACAGACATCTTTTGCAGCAACAGAGCAGGATTTATGGATCTGAGCTGACTGCTGTAATCGAAGAGAGTGACATATTTACATTAGTGTAGAAGTTATGGGGAGAAAAAAACTCCCACAGCCAATTTACGGCAGTGCCCTAACTTAGAGCACCTGATTTACATAGAGCTCTTATTTAGCAGTTTTAGTACTACTAAATAATTATTATTATTTAATATCTTGCTGAATAGTGCTCACTTTCTGGTATATTTAATAGATATGTGCTATTGAGAAACTGTGTTAAAAAATAAAGTGAGCTTTCAGAACGCAATGGTCCCATCATCACATATAAAGTCACAAATAAAAAACTTGAATTTGATTTATATACAGCTTCGGTTACCAGAAATAAAAAAGAGAGAAAGAATGGAGTGGATCAAACAGAGCAAGTATGGAGATGTTCATTAGACAGAAGGTGTGAATACTGTATAGGGACTGTAGACTGGGTAGGGAGACCCTCAGATCAAATTAATGAGATGCACATTCAACAGAGCTTGAGTGGACAAAAGCTAGCGTAGTCAGGAACTGCCCAGACGTTAACAGTCAAATTAGATTGCATTGATAAAGATATACAATACAATAAATGTATTTCTATTTTGCAGAATGAGACATAATATCCAGAGTCAAACTATAAAGCAATTTATCAAACATCATCAAGATCATGTATAAAACATCATCAAGAAAGTTCTCAAAGTATAAATATAGTGAAGTATTACACTGGGAGTCTGTCGGTGTTACAATAATTGGGGATCTATTTGATAAGGGAGTGTTTTTATCTCATACAAATCTTCAGGAGAAATTCCCTAGCCTTAAATTGACATGGCTGGGCTATGAGAATATGAAGCGTATTCTGGAAAGATGTGGCTTCCAAGTGGAAGGCCATAGAGAGAACTTACCTCTGGAAAATCTTATTGTTATAAAGAATAGTATACATAATATCTCTAAATGTAATGACATCTTTAGTATAAGAGAAGAAAATTTTAAAACAAATAAAATGATAAAATGGGAGCAGGACCTTGAAACTACCTGGTCGGAAGAAAAATGGTTTAGAGCTTGTAAATTTGTTAAGGAAAATTCTATCTGCATGTCGTATAGGGAACAATATATTAAATTAATTCAGAGATGGCACTTAGCACCAACCATTATGAATAAGATTAACTCAATAAATTCGGATGAATGCTGGAAAAAATGTGGAGAGGCTGGTTCCCTGACACATATGTGGTGGAAATGTCCTAAGATCCAATCCTTCTGGTTTCAATGTATCAACTACATTAGGACAATTACAAAAATACAGTTAAAACTGAACCCAGAAATAATTTTATTTCATATCTTACCCATAATGCCCTCTATCCAATCTGCCATGTTAATAACACATATACTAATGGTATGTAAATGGCAGTTAGTTAAATTATGGAGGTCTAATAAAATACCACTATGGTCAGACATTGAAGTTAGATTAGAATCAGATAAATTGATGGAGAAAGGTCTTATAATGTGTCAGACTAAGAAACGGAAGAAACTTTTAGCAAAATGGTCGATATGGGACGACCACTTTAAGGTAAAAGAGCATGCAAGAGACCCTCCTCTATAGATAAACAACGTTGGCTTACCCTCTGTTTTAGTTAATTAAACTCTGGAAATTTATTGAAAACCCTATACTGGAAGATCAGTTATTCTGGGTTAAAATTCTCATATTCCCCATTGTGACAACTATTAGTATGTATTTTATGTAAGTTGTGTATGTATTTTATGTTTTTTTTATGTCTTGTACATGTAATTTTGTAATAAAAAAAAAAAAAAAAGAAAGTTCTCAAACTTTCTTGTATCTCATTTCAAAATAATCACTTTCAGGTCTTTAATGCTGTAGTTTCAGCTGCAGAAATGTTTTATTTACTGTTGGTGAATCTCTATTTTGCTCACTGTGTAATAGTGAAGATTCATTCATTCTGGGGTGTCTTCCCAATATAATATGCTCCTGTAGTACATTGTGGACATGTTATTAGGTACACAATATTGGATGATGCAGAATTTCATAGACCATCTATTGTTTTGTGTATGGAGAATATGGAAGCAGTTCACACATCTTGATTTGCAGGGAGGTGTTCCAATGTGTGTGGAAAGTGTCATAGAGCTTTTAATAACGAGTATTCAGAATTGGTGTTTATCAGTAAAAGGGAAGGGGTAGTTATGGAAAGATGGTTTTCAGACTGCTTTCCTTTATGAGAGCTGGATGTAAATGCTTGACATTTTTTTTAGATCATCCAATAGGGTATTTTATGTGACCACAAGTGGTACGCTGTTATTATCTGAAGAAGAATGTATAAAACCTGTTTATTCTAAACTTATTTTGACTCACTCTGTGGATATGGTTATCTGTGCTTCTTGTGTGATAACCTTGGTTCCTTCTGAGTAATTCCTGGCTTTTGTATCTGAGCAGATATTGTTATATGGTTTCACTATAGATGATGAAGTGTTTGGTATATGTTTACTGGAAACTTTCATATCTGAAGTATGCTGGTCTGTCTATGGCTTTGAGATATAGGTTAATGAGTGGATGAAAATTGTTAGGTCTATTGTGGAACTATAGAGGTATTGTGGAAGAGTTATGTTCCCCATAACAACATTTGGAGGTCTGGAGGGCTGGGCTGGTGATTAGGTTCTGATTCTCCCCAACTGCTGCTTCCTCCTTCAAGCAACTTAAGGCAGCCAGAACCAGACTTCAGCTCTCATTTGTTTCGCTGTGTGCTGCAACTCCATGTTCCTGTTTACTCCTGGAACGTTTTTGCTTGTTTTGACCTTGTTTTAGCTATTACTTTCTGTTGTTTCTGATGTCTGGCTTCCTGACCTTGGTGTTTTTTTTCTGGACCTACTCTTCTGTCCGCAGCTTTCCCTGACCATTGGATTATATGACTATTCTTCTGCTTCGAGCCCTTTGGTACTTTTGCTGTCGGACTCAGTCCATCTCCTGCTACTGGTCTCCCTTCTGTAGTTTGGCCTAACACCCTTATGAGGGTGAAACAGCTGTTCTGGCACTGTACATTAATCTAAAACTGTATTCTGAAGACTGCCTGACTGCAGCCCATATATGCCTAAAAGGGTTTTGTGTTAAGAGGTAGGTATTTCAATCACATTTCTACCCACTGTTGTTGCTGTTTAGTCATTCAGTCGAGTCTGACTCTCCATGACTCTATGGACCACAGCACACCAGGTGCATCTCTCAGTCACTGCTCCTCTGAGCTCCATCAAGTTCATGTTCATTGCTTCCTTGACCTCATCTATCCATCTCCGCCTCTGTCATCCCCTTCTTCTTGTGCCTTTAGTCTTTCCCAGCATCAGAGTCTTTTCTAAGGAATCCTGCCGTCTCATAATATGGCCAAAATATTTGAACTTCAGCTTCATAATCATACCTTCTAGTGAACAGTTTGTCTTGATTTCCTGAAGTATTGATTTATTGGATCTTCTTGCAGTCCAAGCAGCCTTCTCCAACACCACAATTCAAAGGCGTCAATTCTAAGGCACTCAGATTTTTTTATGGTCCAGCTCTCACATCCGTATGTTACTACTGGGAATACCATAGCTCTAACTATGCAAACATCTTTTTTAATTTCATGACTACAGTCACCATCTGCAGAGATCTTGGATCCAAGGAAAATAAAATCTGTCACTGCCTCCACTTCTTCCCCGTCTATTTGCCAGGAAGTTAGTTTGCTGTTTTCCATGATCTTCGTCTTTTTAACGTTGAGCATCAGGTCAACTTTTGCACTCTCTTCTTTTACCCTCATCAATAAGTCCTTTAGTTCCTCCTCACTTTCAGCCATCAGAGTAGTATCATTGGCGTATCTGAGGTTGTTGATATTTCTTCCAGCAATATTGATTCTGGCTTTGGTTTTATCCATTGCAGCCTTACGCTTGACCTGTTCTGCAAATAAGTTGAATAAATAAGGTGACAATATACAAACTTGTCACACTCCTTTTCCAATCTTGAACCATTCAGTTGTCCCATGTTCTGACCGTGGCTTCTTGGGTTGACATACAAATTATTTAGGAGGAGGATGAGATGATCTGGTACTCCCAGACATACCATTTCCTTGTGATCCACACAGTCAAAGGCTTTAGAATAGTCTATGAAGCAGAAGTAAATGTTTTTTTGTAACTCTCTTGCTTTCTCTATTATCCAGCGGATATTGGCAATTTGATCTCTTGTGCCTCTTCCTCTGCAGAACCCGGCTTGCACATCTGATAGTCCCTGGTCAATAAATTGTTGGAGTTGAGCTTGTAGAATCTTAAGCATTACCTTGCTGGCATGTGAATTGAGTGCAATTGTTCGATAATTGGAGCACTCTTTGGCACTGCCTTTTTTGGGGATTGGTATGTAGACTGACCTTTTCCAGTCTATTGGCCATTGATGAGGTTTCCAAATGATTTGACATAAGGCAAGTAACACTTTCACAGCATCATCATGTAGAATTTTTAATAGTTCAATTGGGATTCCATCACCTCCTGCAGCCTTATTATAAGCAAGACATCCTAGGGCCCATCTCACTTCACTCTCCAAGATGTCTGCTCTAGCTCATTGGACAAATTATTGAGGTCATCACTGCTGTTAAGATCCTTCCTATGTAGATCTTCAGTGTATTCTTGCCCCCTCTTTTTTATTTGATCTTCTTGTGTTAAGTCCCTACCATTTTTGTCTTTTATCACTCCCACTTTTGCATGAAAGGTGCCTTTTAGGTGCCCAATTTTCTTAAAGAGATCTCTTGATTTACCCATTCAGTTATCTTCTTTCTCTCTTTACATCGCTCATTGTAGAATGTCTCCTTGCCTCTTCTTGCTATCCTCTGGAATTCTGCATTCAGTTGGACAAATCTTTTCTTATCTCCACTACCTTTCGCTTTCCTTCTTTCCTGGGCTACTTTCAAAGCCTCATCAAACAGCCAACTATTCTTTACTTCCACTGCATATTCACAAGGGATATTATTTATTTTGTATCTACTTGATCTTTTGGTTTTCCCTCTTTTCTTCAGTTAAATTTTCAACTATGCAATAAGAAGCTCATGGTCTGAGCCGCAGTCAGCCACAGGTCTTGTTTTTTCTGACTGTATAGAGCTCCTCCATCTTTGGCTGCAAAGTATATAGTCAATCTGATTTCTATGTTGTCCATCTGGTGATGTCCATGTGTAGAGTTATCTCGGAGGCTGTTGGAAGAGGGTGTTTGCTATGACCAGAGAATTATCTTGACAGAATTCTACTAATCTCTGACCTGCTTCATTTTGTACTCCAAGGACAAACTTGCCAGGTTTTCCTGGTGTCTTTTGGTTCCCTACTTTAGCATCTTAAGGTCATCGCTGCTGTTAAGATCCTTCCTGTATAGATCTTCAGTGAATTCCAGCCACTTCTTCTTTCTCTGATCTTCTTGTGATAAGTCACTACCATTTTTGTCTATTATCACGCCCACTTTGGCATGAAAGGTGCCTTTGCGCTCCCCAATTTTCTTAAAGAGATCTCTTGACTTACCAATTCTGTACTCAATCTCTTTATATAGCTCATTATACAATGTCGCCTTGTCTCTTCTTGCTATCCTTTGGAATTTTGCATTCAGTTGGACAAATCTTTTCCTATCTCTACTACCTTTCACTTTCCTACTTTTCTGGATTACTTTCAAAGCCTCATCAGATAGCCATCTTGCCATCTTATTTCTCTTTCTTTTAGGGATATTCTTTTTTCTGTTTCCTGAATAATGTTGTAAACTTCGGTCTAAAGTTCTTCATTTTATCTTCCATGTCTAGTCCATTGTATCCATTCTTTACCATCCACTGCATATTCACAAGGGATATTATTTATTTGTATGTACTTGTTCTTGAGTTTAATTCTGAACTTTGCAATAAGAAGCTCATTGTCTGAGCCACAGTCAGCTCCAGGTCTTGTTTTTGCTGATTGTATAGAGCTCTTCCATCTTTGGCTGTAAAGTATATATTCAATCTGATTTATATATTGCCCATCTGGTTATATCCATGTGTAGAGTCCCCTGGGAGGCTGTTGGAAGAGGGTGTTTATTATGACCAGAGAATTATATTGACAGAATTCTGCTAATCTCTGACCTGCTTCATTTTGTACCTTTGTACTCGTGTTATATGGCTTTATATCTATGACTTAAACAAGGTTAAGTTTTAAATTTTAATAATACCCCACTGCATACAATATTAATGACATGGGTAGTAGATATTAATAATCATCTGCTGCACCTAGATGTAACATGTATTTAAAACTTCCACACAGGGCTGTCCTGCACTCTCAAGCTATTTACTTGCTCATCCTATATATGGAGTTCTTTTTTTTAGATACATATATATATTAGACCAATATATGCATCCCAAAAAAGGCCTCCATATATAGCATGAACCAGTAAATAGCTTGAGAATGCATGACAAACTTGTGTGGAAGTTTTAAATACATGTTACATATATATGATCATTTAGTCATTCTATAAACTTCCTGAACCTCATTTGAAATCAAAGACAGATATAACTTCTCTTCTGCAAACATAATATCTTTTGTGGAACTGAATATGATTATGCCACTAGTATCGGAATCATTTCAGACCAACAATGGGCTAACCACATACCCCATTATCAATACTCATACACTTGTATTGATATGGGCAATTGCGGTTTATTTGTCAGCATAACAGAAAATAGTGATCAAAACAGGAAATAAATCCTAGCTTCTCTTTGAAGCACTACCTACTCTTGTATCTGCAGTTCCCTCACTGCTCTACTGTAATTCATAATACAGTGTAAAACACAGGCCTGCACACTTGCCTGTTTTAGAGTCCACTCCCTTCGGGATCAGCACTCCATCTGCAGAGAAGCTGTGTCTCTTTGACCTCTCCGATCACGCTGGACACTTTTCTCAATGTCTCTCAACTGTGCTCTCTGTGCACTTCAGCCACACTTACTTTCCAGATCTCACTGACCTTTCTCTCACCACACAGAGCTGTCTCAGACTTCATTTGCCTCTTCACAGGTTCCAAACTTCCAAATAATCCTCCAACTGGAGGTAGCAGCAGGCCTGATTGCAGCCACACCCCTGCCTTTTGAGCAGGTTGTTAACTCTCTCACTCCTGGGGTGAAGTCTTGAAGAGCTCTCTTCGGACCCCTGGTGGCACTTCACCACATATCCCCCACTCCAGCTCGACACCACCCCTTGAGCTTGTCGGGCTCCCTTCAGACCTTTCTGTAGGTTCTCAAATACTCCCTCATTAGGACCATCATCATCATCATCATCATCATTTCCACCTTTCTAATATAACAGCAACTTCTTCTGTTGCTTTTCTTTCCTTCTGTCCTGGTTCTCTCTGTACCAGGTGCTCCAATTGGCTGGCTGATAACTCTCACCAAAACATATCAGCTTCATACGGCCATGTAGCTTCAGTTCTGGTACAGTATCCTTCGTAGACTCCAAAGGCATGTCCTCTCTCAGGGCTGCTTCTTGAGCCTGGGTCCGCACCTCATCTTTCTTTCTGTTCACAGCAGGCCTACTCATTACCACTGTGCTTCCAATCCTGCAAGGTCTGCAACTTTCTATCTCTGCCAGGAAGGATCTTTCGTACGTTTGGTTTTGCTGGAATGTCTCCAGCTGTTCAGCAACTCCAGGCTGACACTCAGCAGATAGGCTAGTACATTTCTTAGTGGCCTCTTGAATCCTAGATTCCAGGAAAACACTTTTATTTTTGGCATCCTCAGCCTTCATCCATATTATTTCTTCTTTGAGTGGCTTCTCTACTTGCTTTGCCTCCAAGGCGTCCAGCTTTTCATCTTCCTCTGCTTCCTTCAGCCGCAGTTTCTCCTCATTAGCTCGTTGCAAGTCCAGTTCACCCTGCTTGTACTGGATCGTTTGCTGCATGTTCGACTGAGGAACCTCCTCTGACTCTTCTATCAGGTCCTCCCTGAATATCTTTGGCTGCTCAGCCATGTTTTCTTCGCCATTCTGTCTTTCTTGTAAAATCTCCTTCGCTCTGCAAGTATCGCTCTGCATTCAATGTAGCATCTTGTGCACACAGTTCCTGAAGATCAGTGTTAGTCTCTTCTGAACCAACTCCATTTGGCTTCAACTGTGCCTCAATATCAAAGAGTGTGCTCACCCTCTGCTTTTCTGGAGTTTGGAACAGGAGCTCCTTTTCTATTACAGCTGCTTCCCTCTGGGATATACGGTCAGTGAGGAGATCTCGCTTCATCTGTTCACCACTGTGCAGCCGTTTCTGCATAATTCTCTCATTCATCTTGTACTTGGTGGGACTCTTCCACTGCTCCCAATTAGACATCTGTGTCTTCTTCCTATAGGACACTCGGTTGTACTCAAACGCAGGCTTCCTTCTCCATTCAGGAATGTAACCTGGCATCATCCTGATACACTTAATTTCAGTAGCAACTTGCCTGTCTTCTACTTCAGGCTTTTTCAATCCCACTGGGATAGAGTTCAACTGTACTCCTTGCTTTACTTGTTTCCCGTCTTGCTTCTCTTTATCCATAGCTCTTTGTTTTATGGCCAACTGAGACAGAACGCTCTTGGGATACTTCATAGTTTTAGAAGGACACATCTCCATGCTCTGCTTCATATGTCCTCTTAGAGATGGTGGTTCGTCTTTCACCATCTCCAGACTCTTTTCTTCCTTATCTTTCCATTTAGTAAGGTTTCAAGTGCCTTCATCATATTTAGGACATTCTTCCTTTGTAAGAACACTGGCTATATTCATTCACTTGGTCTCTCTTTTCTCTGGATCAGACATGATTAGCAAGCATTTCTCTAACATCACTCTCCACCTCTGGAGTATTCACCAAGGACAGGGGTCTGTGTCTGTCCAGGTCTCTTATTGAGGCCTCATCATTGCTCTTGTCCATAAGATTTTCACATCTGTTTGGGTTCCATTCTTCCTCAATGACTTTATCAGCAGTCTCTTTTGCTTTCTCAGCAACTTCTGCTACGTTCTCAGCAATCTCACTTGCGCTCTCTGCTGTTCTCTCAGCCATCACTGTGGCGCTCTCTGCTGCTCTCTCAGCTGTCACTGTGGCACTCTCTGCTGCGCTCTCAGCCTTCACTGTGGTGCTCTCTGCTGCGCTCTCAGCCATCACTGTTGTGTTCTCTGCTGCGCTCTCAGCAGTCTCACTTGCAGCTCCTTCTGTAGTCTCACTTGCAGCTCCTTCTGCAGTCTCTTGTGCCATATTGGCAGTCACTTTTGGTCCTCCTGCCGTCTCATTCGCGGCTCCTGCCGTCTCATTCGTGGCACTGAACTTGGTGGCTTTTTTCACTCTATCTGCCATCCACCAGGCCTCTAACTCCTGATTTCCTCCTGCAGCCTCGGTTTGCCTTACCTTAACAGGGAAACTGCATTTTAAACTTGGACAGATAAGCATGCCCCTTGGGTAGCAATGATCCTGTTTGTCAAAAAAATCCAAGGAGTGCAGTCTCTGTACTCTTTTCACTCCTACTCTGTCAAGGATCTCTTCTTTCAGGATACAATAATGTATTGCCTTTTTTTTAGGCAGATCACAATATGCTCTCTGTGCGTCTCCACACAGATAGGGACCCAGGACTGTGGCCCAGTGCTTTTTAGGCCAACCTTGCTTAGTGGCAATCGTCTCAAAGTTCAGGAGATATGTTTCAATGTCATCCTGAGAGGTCATCCTCTTTAGGATTCATGCTTCCACTTGCTTCTGTAACCACAGTATTAGTATTAGCAGACTTCAGTTGCTGCAGCTGCACTTTCTGGGCCTCCAAAAACTCTTTCATTTGGACTCTGTCCTCTTCCGCTTGTCTCCGCCTCTGCTCTGTGGCCTCACTCATGCAGATTATATCCTCTTCTGCTTGCCTCTGCAATTTCTCTGTGGCCTCTCTCAGACATGCAGCAGCATCTCTTAGTGTGCATCTTCTGCAGTATGGGCTCTGTCCTCGGCAATTTCTTTCAGCCATTTCTGCTGGTTTTCTTGCTCACAAGTTCCGCCCTCTTTCTGGCATGTAGTGGCATCTAACAGTGCTTTCAATAGTCCCTCCATTATTATCCTGTACTGTGGGCTGTCTTCTTAAACACAGACACGATCAGGATCCGTGCCTTGTTTTCCAGCACCACAATGGAGTACTCCGGAGCCTTTTGTATGGTTTAACAGATTTTGAGGTTTATTTGTCAGCATAACAGAAAATAGTAATCAAAACAGAAACTAAATCCTAGCTTCTCTTTGAAGCACTACCTACTCTTTTATCTGCAGTTCCCTCACTGCTCTACTGTAATTTATAATACAGTCCAAAACACAGGCCTGCACACTTGCCTGTTTTAGAGTCCACTCCCTTAAGTATCTGCACTCTATCTGCAGAGGAGCTGTGTCTCTTTGACCTCTCCGATCATGCTGGGCACTTTTCCCAATGTCTCTCAACTGTGCTGTCTGTGCACTTCAGCCACACTGGCTTTCCAGGTCTCACTGGCCTCTTTCTCACCACACAGAGCTGTCTCAGGCATCCTTTGCCTCTTCACAGGCTCCAAACTTCCAAACAATCCTCCAACTGGAGGTAGCAGCAGGCCTGATTGCAGCCACACCCCTGTCTTTTGAGCAGGTTGTTAACTCTCTCACTCCTGTGGTGAAGTCTTGAAGAGCATTATTTAAACTTGACTTATCTTCGGTTTTTATTTATTGTGCTTAAGGAGATTTATGTTCTAGAATATCATTTTTTGCTTCATACGTATAGATTTTGTCTGAATTGTCTTATCATTAATTATATTCACAACATATAACATTTCTTTCATACCACACTTTTCACTTTTACTCCTATGACAGGATTTTTACTATAAATGTTTTTTTACTTCACACTTAATTCATGACACTCTTTATTCATTTCACATAATAAAAAGTAGTAATCTACAATGCAAAACAAATGATACAAAAAGTATATAATAATAATATAAATTTTCTTTGTCTTAAATTCATATTTTTTGATAATCTGTTTAATATTACAATGAATTCATAATTCCACATTTTTATTAGGTGTATTAATTTGTTGGAGTGTGTTAAGAACCGTCTACAGTATGTTTCAGATTTGTTCTGGCAACAATATGAAGCCCATAATCTAGGGGGTTAAAATAAAAACAAATTAACTAATTGAAAAATAGCTCCTTTCCTCTGTTCTTGCTCGACCTTCGTTGTAGCTGTTGAGAAATGCACGTCAGGCTGGTCAATCCCACAGACATAGCGTCATTGTGACGTCAGATGCAGTGACACTCTGATTGGCAGCACTTGCTGTAGAAACTCTATTGATATGTAGTGGCTCATACTGAGTTAGCTTAGGCTGCTGGTTGTAGGACATTGGGAAATCCTTTTTTTTGCTAAACAAAAGTCCTTTATTAAGGAGAGAATTAGGTAGGGATGGTCATAAAGCTACCTCTTGAGGAATATATTTTTTAAATATTTATTGTTTCTATTTATTAGGTCCTGATAGGATATACCTAAGTGGATTTAAAATTGCTATTTATGGGAAGTTAGTAGATCTACAGTATGGAATGTATTCTTTACTCATAAAAAGTATATTTATCTAACACTTAGAACATTCCCTTACTCATTTGTGAATAATTTAAGGAGAACATGTTACAAAACAGTCCTTTTATAACCTATTGTGTTTAGTAATAGGCTTGTCCTTTAATTTTATATTCTGAGCATTTAATCGGCATATTGCACATTCTTTTATGGATTGTGTAAAATTGTGTCCATTATAACCCTTCTATCAACCTGACAGCTATTTAGTTGCCACCAACGCACTGTGCCCCAGCAGAGTTTATCTTTATACCAACGTTCTCTATTTAACACATTATTGATGTGTCCATGATATTATTTGTAATTGTTATTTTATATTGGAGATGTCATAAGAACTAATAAAAGATATGTTTTATACATAAAAAATATTTTGCCTGATGTTCATGGCTATGTAACCATTTATATGGAAAAGTCTAGCGTTCTTACATATTATTGACACAGGTCATCTGATAATTAGTGACCAGGAAAAGGCAAATGAGCTAAATAGGTTATTTTCTTCTGTATACACAAGGGAGGTACCAGTGGTTGGGACACTGCGACATAATGGGGCTACACTACCTTTTCCCGAATAATTGGTTAACACAGGAAGTAATCCAAAAGAGGTTGTAAAAAATAAATGTTAATAAAGGCCCGAGTCCTGATGGAATACATCCAAGGGTACTGAGAGAACTGGGTTCTGTAATAGCCAAACCATTATATATTTTTTTCAGGATTCACTCAATACAGGGTCTCTACCAGATGACTGGAGAAAAGCAGATGTGATAACTGTATTTAAAAAGGGAGCAAGAGCAAATCCGGGCAATTATAGACCAGTGAGCCTTACTTCTGTAGTGGGAAAGCTTTTAGAAGGGTTAATAAGGGATAATATACAAGAATATGTATATTTAGACAGGATTATAAGAAGGCATCAACATGGATTTATGAGTGAGAGGTCATGTCAAACAAATCTAATTAGTTTCTATGAGGAGGTTAGTAGGAACCGGGATCAAGGCAACTCAGTGGATGTAGTCTTTTGGGATTTTGCAAAGACTTTTGATAAAGGGCCACATGGGAGACAATTGTGCAAACTAAGGGATACAGGAATTGCAGTAAATATCTGCTCATGGATTGAGAGCTGGCTAAAAGACAGGAAGCATAGGGTTGTTGTAAATTGAACAATGTGGTACGTGGGGCTCCTTAGGGTTCAGTATTAGGCCCTCTCCTTCCAGACATCCAGGGTCAGTATAAAGATTTGTCAAGGGAGCTTTTTGTGCCAAGAGGTTTTCAACTGACAAGATGACATCGCTTGACGTTAGAAGTAAAAAGATTCCACCTTAAAGAAAGAAAATGGTTCTTCACAGTAAGGGTGGTTAATCTGTGGAATTCTCTACCAGTGGAGGTGGTGACAGCAGATTCGATAGATAACTTTAAAAGGGGACTGGATTTATTTTTAATTAAAAAGGGAATTCAGGATTATCAGGGATAATTAGAGAGGGATGATTGATCCAGGGAGAAATCCAATTGCCAGTATCTGGGGTTAGGAAGGAATTTTTTTTTCCCTTTGAGACAATTGGCTAAGTTTAACTTGCCTTTTTTTCTGTTTGCCTTCCTCTGGATTAAATAATAAATTAAAAATTAATAAATAAATACATACATAAATAGTTGATTAATAAATAATTACCAATTAATTAACAACTCAATAATAAATAACTAATCAGCATATTGCAGATCAGAGGAGACCTTAAAAGGTTGAACTTGATGGACTGAAAGTCTTTTTTCAACCTTAATTACTATGTAACTATGTAACTTTTATTAACCTTTATTCTTAATGTGCCAACATATTCCATAGCTCTAAACAGGGTAGATACCAGTCAAAAACTATTTTAACAAATTACAAAATAATGGAGGGCCCTATTATTGAGTTTAAAATCAAGCATACAAAGAGCTTCAGCTAAAGCACAAATAAGATTGAAAATCCGCAAACTCGCAGTCTTGAGGGTATGGGTGAGGTATAGAAAGGTGAGGGAAAATATATTGTGATATTAAAGGCTGAATGTGATATGCTTTTTTAGTGAGGATTTGAAGGGTTTGAGGCAGGGTTTGAGGCAGCACAAGAAAAGTCCTGAAGATAGGAATGAGAGGAGGTGATAAGATAGGAGGAAAGAAGGACATTTGAAGAGCGAAGAGGACTGTTGGGAAGGTACTGCATGTAGAGACAGGATCAGCAATATAAGAGGGTGCATTATCATTGATAGCTTTATACGTTAGTGTCAAGACTTTACATTTTTTTCTGGAGGCTATAGGAAGCCAGTGGAGTGACTGACAGAGAGGTGCTGCAGACACCGGCCCTCATTCAATTGCAGTTTGGCCAATTGAATAGGGCTCTAAATAAGCACACAGCATATATTTTTTAAATAAGTTTTTAGTTAGTGAAAACCTTGCTCTTGAATAGGGAGATCCTCCATCAATGCTTCTTCCAACTACTGCTCTGACTCCCTGCATATACCAAAACTATGACTAGCAACCTCCCTAAAAATCTTCATGCTATTGTAAAACTTTGGTATAAATTTAGACAAAAGATGCAAATACTTAATATACCTTCAATTGCGGCTCCCCTAGAAATCTTAAAACCTAAGGCACAATGTCCCATAATAAAGCTGTTACTTGATCAAGGCCTTAGAAATATTTCTCATCTATATAACAATGGTAATCTCCTTACTCTACAAGCATTACAGCTAAATCCGGAGTTAAAAAAACTAAACTGGTTAAATTATGTCAGTCTCAAGCAAAACCTGTTGGCAAGTGGGTATACATCATCTGGGGTGAATACCCCGACAAAATTAGAAGAACTAATTTTAAAGGGAAAAATGTCACATATCATATCAAAATGTGGTAGTATTATAGATGACCTCACTCCCTTTACTAAAAGCTTAGGGATTAAAGGTTGGGAAATGGATCTAGGGATCAGTCTGGAAGCCACAAGTTGGAGGGATATCCTTAAAACCACAAAAAAATCCTCTGTTAACGCATCATATACAGAACTATATTTTAAAATTATCCACAGATGGCACCTAACACCAGTTAAAATGGGGAAAATCAATCCAGATGTAACAGACCGTTGCTGGAAATTATGTGGCTCAAGAGGCACTGACTATCATATCTGGTGGGATTGTATTAAATTACAGAAGTGGTGGCTAGATATTTCCCAACTAATATCCAAATTGCTCGATAAACAAATGTCCTTGTCTCCTAAATTAGCAATTCTGCATATGAATATAGAGAAAATACCTCCCATAGATAGATAATTGGGGCCCTATTAAATTCCAGCCTCGTAAATAAGAGGCTTCTACTTAAGCCGTACGTACTGCAAAGTTTCTCTAAGTTCCAATGCTATTAAATTAGCCCTACTGCGAGCAACGTATGAGCTACGCAGCAGGGCCATACGTATCTACACTGCGTAAATGTACATGAGGAGTGACAGCCTGCGAGATGATATCGCAGGCTCCCACTCCTCATCAATTGCTGCGGGGGTCCTAAAAGGGACCTCAGCGGCAGTCCCCCACATAAGCCCTGCCGTGGGGGTACTCCGAATACCCCCCCCCGGCACCTAAAATTAACCCCCCCTCAATGCGGGGGTCCCCGTCGGGACCCCCGAAGTGTCCTCACATGAACACCTTGCTGCAGGGGTCCATTGGAACCCCTGCAGCCCCCACACATTAACCCCTTGCAGCGGGGGTCCTCGATCGGCAACGATCAGGCCCCCCGCTGCATTTAAAACTTTTAAATTCCCCGCCGCGGCTCCTTAAAGGGGCCGCGGCACACTATTACCCAATCCCGGCCGCGGCACTTAAAATTAACCCCCCTCTATGCTGGGGGTCCCCATCGGGACCCCCGAAGTGTCCCCACATAAACCCATTGCAGGGGGGGTCCCCGATCTGCATAGATCAGGCCCCCCGCTGCATTTAAAACTTTTAAATTCCCCGCCGCGGCTCCTTAAAGGGGCCGCGGCACACTATTACCCAATCCCGGCCGCGGCACTTAAAATTAACCCCCCTCTATGCTGGGGGTCCCCATCGGGACCCCTGAAGTGTCCCCACATAAACCCCCTGCAGCGGGGGGCCCCGATCGGCACCGATCGTGACCCTGCTGCAATTCAATTTTAAATTTCCCGCCTCGCGGGTCCTCAAAGGACCGTAAAGGTCCTGAAAGGACTCGCACTAAAAATATTAACCCCAGGCAACTATAATTACCCCATTAACTCATGATGGTCAATACAGACCACCATAAGGCCTAAATTAACCCATTAACTCATGATGGTCAATACAGACCACCATAAGGCCTAAATTAACCCATTAACTCATGATGGTCAATACAGACCACCATAAGGCCTAAATTACCACATTAACTCATGATGGTCAATACAGGCCACCATAAGGCCTAAATTACCCCATTAACTCATGATGGTCAATACAGACCACCATAAGGCCTAAATTAACCCATTAACTCATGATGGTCAATACAGACCACCATAAGGCCTAAATTAACCCATTAACTCATGATGGTCAATACAGACCACCATAAGGCCTAAATTAACCCATTAACTCATGATGGTCAATACAGACCACCATAAGGCTCTATTTAACCCCATCAGTCCCATAAGGGTATATTATTACCATTATGGGCCTGTTACAACCCAACATTAACCACATAAGTGCCATGATGGTCCTCAAGGACCATCATGACACTAACTACAAACACTACACTATAACCCCCAATAAACCATTTAATCTAAACTAACCCCCCTCTACACTAATCTATTAACACTTACACTACCTACCTACACTACCTACCCCCTAATAAACCTCCCCAACACTCTAATTACAAAAAACAAAAAACCTACAGTACAGAAAACAAAAAACCTACAGTACAAAAAACAAAAAAACCTACAGTACAGAAAAAAAAAAATTACAACCCCACCCCCACTACAGAAAACAAAAAAATACATTACAACCCCACCCCCCACTACAGAAAATAAAAAAAATTACACACCTGAAAAGGAAAGACAGATAAACACAATACAATACATACATATAATACATTACATACATTACATACAATACATGACATTACATACATTACATATAATATATTACATATAATATATTACATATAATATATTAAATATAATACATTACATATAATATATTACATATAATATATTAAATATAATATATTACATATAATATATTAAATATAATATATTACATATAATATATTACATATAATATATTAAATATAATACATTACATATAATATATTACATATAATATATTAAATATAATATATTACATATAATATATTAAATATAATATATTACATATAATATATTACATATAATATATTAAATATAATACATTACATATAATATATTACATATAATATATTAAATATAATATATTACATATAATATATTACATATAATATATTAAATATAATATATTACATATAATATATTACATATAATATATTAAATATAATATATTACATATAATATATTAAATATAATACATTACATACATTACATACAATACATGACATTACATACATTACATATAATATATTACATATAATATATTAAATATAATATATTACATATAATATATTACATATAGTCCAAATCAAATACCCCCTATCTATCTAACATACAATCTATAGTTAAAGCCTAACTATATCAAATACATCCCCCTATCTATCTAATATACAAAAAATCCTAACTACATACACAGACCCTTATTCTAAAATAAAATAAAATAATTACAGTCCTAACTACATACACAGACCCTTATTCTAAACTAAAATAAAATAATTACAGTCCTAACTACATACACAGACCCTTATTCTAAACTAAAATAAAATAATTACAGTCCTAACTACACAGACCCTAATTCTAAGCTAAAATCAATAAATTAAGACCACTTACCTTTAAGATGTTGCTTCAGATCACTAACCTATGGGTCAAACAAAACAAAAAAATTAGTACAAAACATTAACATCCAATAAATAAACATTCTATACATTCTAAATATTCAACTCACCTTTACAGCATGTCCCGTCACTGTTTAGCTCTTCCGGCGCGGCCCTGTTAAAAAAAACCCACAATACATGAATACATTAATACAATATATAAACAATAAATAAAATACACAAATAAACATCTAAATATACATTTAACTTACCTCCCCGCGATGTCCCCGGCCTTCTCTCCTTCAGCCCCGGCTGGGCCGCGGAACCATCCGCGCTCTAAAAAAAAACAAAAAAAAAACGGAGGTCTGCACTGGCAGACCTCCCCGACGCTAATGATCCTCCATGAGTCGTTTCCGGGAGGAAATTGGCATTGGCGGCTTGTGATTGGCTGAAAAAGCTGTCAGCCAATCAAAAGTCGTCAATGTAGGAGCCAATCAGGATGCGCAGATGTCTTCTACCAATTACTCCGTGGGGGTGTATCCCATAGTGATTGGCTGAAGGCATCTGAGCGTTGTGATTGGTTCCCAGAAAGATAGACAAGTGTTTTAGCCAATCAGGGTGGGATATTGGGGTGTATCCCATCCTGATTGGCTCACACATTGACGACTTTTGATTGGCTGAAATTGATAGAGAGCTTTTTCAGCCAATCACAAGCCGCCAATGCCAATTTCCTCCCGGAAACGACTCCGGGAGATTCATTAGCGTCGGGGAGGTCTGCCAGTGCAGACCTCCGTTAGTTTTTTTTTTTTTTTTTTTTAGAGCGCGGATGGTTCCGCGGCCCAGCCGGGGCTGAAGGAGAGAAGGCCGGGGACATCGCGGGGAGGTAAGTTAAATGTATATTTAGATGTTTATTTGTGTATTTTATTTATTGTTTATATATTGTATTAATGTATTCATGTATTGTGTTTTTTTTTTAACAGGGCCGCGCCGGAAGAGCTAAACAGTGACGGGACATGCTGTAAAGGTGAGTTGAATATTTAGAATGTATAGAATGTTTATTTATTGGATGTTAATGTTTTGTACTAATTTTTTTGTTTTGTTTGACCCATAGGTTAGTGATCTGAAGCAACATCTTAAAGGTAAGTGGTCTTAATTTATTGATTTTAGCTTAGAATTAGGGTCTGTGTAGTTAGGACTGTAATTATTTTATTTTAGTTTAGAATAAGGGTCTGTGTATGTAGTTAAGACTGTAATTATTTTAGTTTAGTTTAGAATAAGGGTCTGTGTATGTAGTTAGGACTGTAATTATTTTATTTTATTTTAGAATAAGGGTCTGTGTATGTAGTTAGGACTGTAATTATTTTATTTTATTTTAGAATAAGGGTCTGTGTATGTAGTTAGGATTTTTTGTATATTAGATAGATAGGGGGATGTATTTGATATAGTTAGGATTTATTTTAAATTAAATAGATTGTATGTTAGATAGATAGGGGGTATTTGATTTGGACTATATGTAATATATTATATGTAATATATTATATTTAATATATTAAATGTAATATATTATATGTAATGTATGTAATGTCATGTATTGTATGTAATGTATGTAATGTATTATATTTAATATATTATATGTAATATATTATATGTAATATATTATATTTAATATATTATATGTAATATATTATATGTAATATATTATATGTAATGTATGTAATGTCATGTATTGTATGTAATGTATGTAATCTGTCTTTCCTTTTCAGGTGTGTAATTTTTTTATTTTCTGTAGTGGGGGGTGGGGTTGTAATGTATTTTTTTGTTTTCTGTAGTGGGGGGTGGGGTTGTAATTTTTTTTTTTTCTGTACTGTAGGTTTTTTTTTTTTTTGTACTGTAGGTTTTTTGTTTTCTGTACTGTAGGTTTTTTGTTTTTTGTAATTAGAGTGTTGGGGAGGTTTATTAGTGGGTAGGTAGTGTAGGTAGGTAGTGTAAGTGTTAATAGATTAGTGTAGAGGGGGGTTAGTTTAGATTAAATGGTTTATTGGGGGTTATAGTGTAGTGTTTGTAGTTAGTGTCATGATGGTCCTTGAGGACCATCATGGCACTTATGTGGTTAATGTTGGGTTGTTACAGGCCCATAATGGTAATAATATACCCTTATGGGACTGATGGGGTTAAATAGAGTCTTATGGTGGTCTGTATTGACCATCATGAGTTAATGGGTTAATTTAGGCCTTATGGTGGTCTGTATTGACCATCATGAGTTAATGGGTTAATTTAGGCCTTATGGTGGTCTGTATTGACCATCATGAGTTAATGGGTTAATTTAGGCCTTATGGTGGTCTGTATTGACCATCATGAGTTAATGGGTTAATTTAGGCCTTATGGTGGTCTGTATTGACCATCATGAGTTAATGGGGTAATTTAGGCCTTATGGTGGTCTGTATTGACCATTATGAGTTAATGTAGTAATTATAGTTGCCTGAGGTTAATATTTTTAGTGCGAGTCCTTTCAGGACCTTTACGGTCCTTTGAGGACCCGCGAGGCGGGAAATTTAAAAGTGAATTGCAGCAGGGTCACGATCGGTGCCGATCGGGGCCCCCCGCTGCAGGGGGTTTATGTGGGGACACTTCGGGGGTCCCGATGGGGACCCCCAGCATAGAGGGGGGTTAATTTTAAGTGCCGCGGCCGGGATTGGGTAATAGTGTGCCGCGGCCCCTTTAAGGAGCCGCGGCGGGGAATTTAAAAGTTTTAAATGCAGCGGGGGGCCTGATCTATGCAGATCGGGGACCCCCGCTGCAAGGGGTTAATGTGGGGGTGCTGCAGGGGTCCTGATAGAGACCCCTGCAGCATGGGGATGTGTATAGGGTGCAGGGGGGAGCCTCAAACTGCTGTCTCGGGCTGTTCCGAGGCAGCACGTAGAGGCTTTCGGATCCCTTGCGTGGACTTTTTGTCCACGTAGGGATTCTTACGATATGCGAGACTCGTGCATAGATTTAAGGCTACGTAGCTCTCTCGGAGCCTATTCTCGGCCATTTTCTCGCAGTCATATCGCAAAGCAGGCTGCGAGAGATTCGGTTCTCGCAAACAGCAGGAAAACTGCCTTTTGCGAGCACCGAGAGAACTACGAGGGAGAATTTAATAGGGCCCTTGATATGCCACATTCTATTGGTGGCCAAATATCTTTTAGTAAAATACTGGAAGCAACCCACGATTCCTACAATTCACGAACTACGTAATCTTGTTCATATAAATAGAGAATTAATGAATGATCGTTATGACACTTTTTCGGTGGGCTATGCCCGTCATTTTAGTTGGTCGAAATGGGACGACTATATGGAGTATATATAATGTCTCTAAGTTTTCTTTCCGGGGGTTAGGATGTTTCCTTATGAGCAACATTGTTCTCTTCTATTTTTTTCTTTTATAGATATGCACTGTGTGTTTAGAGATCGAACAGCTATGTAATGTTCCCACACTGAAATCCTAATAATGGAGTATGTATCTAGCGCTCTAGTTACCAATCAAGGCACCTGTGTTCTTGTTTATGTATGTTTTGTTTTGTAAGTCCCTATTTGTTTTTTGTATGTTTTTTGAAACACAATAAAAAAATAAAATAAAAAAAAAACCTTGCTTTTGGATAGATGCTTATTAACTAAAAACTTATTTTAAAAAAATATGTTATGTGCTTATTTAGAGCCCTATTCAATTGGCCAAATTGCAATTGAATGAGGGCCACCGTATGGTAGATGAGTCTAGCAGAGGCATTCATGATGGACTGAAGTGGAGAGAATCAAGTGATGGGGAGGCCAGCAAGGAGAGAGTTGCAGTAGTCGAAGTAGGATATGATAAGATGTATTCGAATTTTAGTTGTGATGTAAGAGCTACAGGCCTATATCCCTGATCAATAGTGATGTCAAATTATATTCCAAAATCATAGAGAACAGGCTTTCCCAAGTACTACCTAGTTTAATACATCCGGATCAGGTAGGGTTCATCCAGGACCGAGAAGCTCCAGATGATACCAGACAAATCTTAGATCTGCTGGATGTGGAATCGGTAAAAAAACTCCCATGATGCTACTTTCACTGGATGCAGAAAAGGCCTTTGATAAAATTGATTGGACTTATACGACCAAGACCTTACATAAGATCGTCCTGAGTGACAAACTAGTGAAGGGTATTCTAGCACTTTATTCGGCTCCAAAACCATACATTGCATACAAGGGCCTCATTCAATTGCAATTTGGCCAATTGAATAGGGCTCTAAATAAGCACATAACATATATTTTTAAAGAAGTCTTTAGTTAGTAAACATCTATCCAAAAGCAAGGTCTTCACGAACTAACAACTTCTTTAAAAAAAATATGATATGTGCTTATTTAGAGCCCTATTCAATTGGCCAAATCGCAATTGAATGAGGCCCAAGGGGTTCAAATCCCAACCTTTTAAAATAGCAAGAGGGACACAACAGGGATGTCCCCTATCCCCGCTTTTCACGTTGTTTAGTGCTACAGAGGATGTGATTCTACAGGCACCCTAAAGCATGTCCTCTGGCGCTGTCCAAAGATTGCCCATATATGGTTAGAGACATATAATATATTAGAGGCTGTGGGGTCACAGGATCCCCCAAAAAACAGAAGAAGCTTTATTAGGCCTCACCATAGAGGATCTCTATAAAGAAGCTTGACTTTTATCAAATCAACAGCTTTTAGCAGTTAGGATCACAATAGCTAAAACCTGGAAGTTGGCAATACCTGAATATACAGGGAGTGCAGAATTATTAGGCAAATGAGTATTTTGACCACATCATCCTCTTTATGCATGTTGTCTTACTCCAAGCTGTATAGGCTCGAAAGCCTACTACCAATTAAGCATATTAGGTGATGTGCATCTCTGTAATGAGAAGGGGTGTGGTCTAATGACATCAACACCCTATATCAGGTGTGCATAATTATTAGGCAACTTCCTTTCCTTTGGCAAAATGGGTCAAAAGAAGGACTTGACAGGCTCAGAAAAGTCAAAAATAGTGAGATATCTTGCAGAGGGATGCAGCACTCTTAAAATTGCAAAGCTTCTGAAGCGTGATCATCGAACAATCAAGCGTTTCATTCAAAATAGTCAACAGGGTCGCAAGAAGCGTGTGGAAAAACCAAAGCACAAAATAACTGCCCATGAACTGAGAAAAGTCAAGCGTGCAGCTGCCACGATGCCACTTGCCACCAGTTTGGCCATAGTTCAGAGCTGCAACATCACTGGAGTGCCCAAAAGCACAAGGTGTGCAATACTCAGAGACATGGCCAAGGTAAGAAAGGCTGAAAGACGACCACCACTGAACAAGACACACAAGCTGAAACGTCAAGACTGGGCCAAGAAATATCTCAAGACTGATTTTTCTAAGGTTTTATGGACTGATGAAATGAGAGTGAGTCTTGATGGGCCAGATGGATGGGCCCGTGGCTGGATTGGTAAAGGGCAGAGAGCTCCAGTCCGACTCAGACGCCAGCAAGGTGGAGGTGGAGTACTGGTTTGGGCTGGTATCATCAAAGATGAGCTTGTGGGGCCTTTTCGGGTTGAGGATGGAGTCAAGCTCAACTCCCAGTCCTACTGCCAGTTCCTGGAAGACACCTTCTTCAAGCAGTGGTACAGGAAGAAGTCTGCATCCTTCAAGAAAAAACATGATTTTCATGCAGGACAATGCTCCATCACACGCGTCCAATTACTCCACAGCGTGGCTGGCAAGAAAGGGTATAAAAGAAGAAAATCTAATGACATGGCCTCCTTGTTCACCTGATCTGAACCCCATTGAGAACCTGTGGTCCATCATCAAATGTGAGATTTACAAGGAGGGAAAACAGTACACCTCTCTGAACAGTGTCTGGGAGGCTGTGGTTGCTGCTGCACGCAATGTTGATGGTGAACAGATCAAAACACTGACAGAATCCATGGATGGCAGGCTTTTGAGTGTCCTTGCAAATAAAGGTGGCTATATTGGTCACTGATTTGTTTTTGTTTTGTTTTTGAATGTCAGAAATGTATATTTGTGAATGTTGAGATGTTATATTGGTTTCACTGGTAAAAATAAATAATTGAAATGGGTATATATTTGTTTTTTGTTAAGTTGCCTAATAATTATGCACAGTAATAGTCACCTGCACACACAGATATCCCCCTAAAATAGCTAAAACTAAAAACAAACTAAAAACTACTTCCAAAAATATTCAGCTTTGATATTAATGAGTTTTTGGGGTTCATTGAGAACATGGTTGTTGTTCAATAATAAAATTAATCCTCAAAAATACAACTTGCCTAATAATTCTGCACTCCCTGTAGTGCAATCTTGAAAAAAAAAAAAAATGTATACATTCCATGAGCACTGTCACAGCTGGCCTAGATGAGAAGTTGATAAAAGATTAGAGATTTCATCCTCAGTTACAGTGTCAAAGTTGTCCAATATGGATAAGGGAATGGGTAAGGATAAAGACTGGGTGTTGTCGGTTTGTTGAGAGGAGAGTGAGTTATGGCCACACTGTGAGAAGAGTTTGTTAGATATTTTCAATTTTATTATTAAAGTGGCAAGCAAAGTCTTCTGCTGCAAGACAGGAAAGTGGTGGAGGGCATAGAAGAGTGTTGAATGTGGCGAAAAAATGTTTGGGATTGGAGGCTAAAGTAACACTGTTTGGCAAGATGGATGATAGGAGAGTAGTATAAACTTGTAGTGGAGGATGTCTGCTGAAATGCAAGACTTTCTCCATAGTCGTTCAGCAGTGCAGGAGAACTTCTGGATGTAGCGTGCCATGGTTGTAAGCAACAGTGAGGACGTCTGCCTGTAGTTATGGGAGCAAGAGTATCAAGGGTGGAAGTTGTAATGTGGGCTGGCAATGTCAGGGCAAGTGAGGTTGGTGGGGGCACAAACAAGTGTTTGTAGCACAGTGGAAAGATAGTGGGTCAAGTGCTTGCAAGTTTCTGTGGGTTCTGGTGGCTTGGCGGGAACTAGGGGAATGCAGTTAATGTGCAACGAGAAGAAAGTAATACGCTCACACCTCCACCATATGTACTTTTTCTTAAAACCATCTTGGTCAGATAATACTTATACCTGAGCTACACTCTTAATATATAAACACAAATATTTGTTTAGGATTTATAATGATATTATTACCTGGGCTCATTGGTGATAGTGGCACTAGTATGTGTGATGTAGACTTTGAAGGTATTAGGTTGTTAACTCTTTATTGTGTCGGTTATAAGAATTTGAATGTGGCAGGTCACCAAACATTGCTACCACAGTTAATTTTAGACCATTCAGGGGAGCATTTTATGCAGAGCTGAGATTTTCATGGTCTGGAATATATAGGTTGGTAAGTTAATGTGTGAAAAATTGTAATGGGGCCCTTTCTCTCCATCGATGTCCTCTGCACCTGAGATAATGAACTTCATTAAATTAAAAGGAATTATGTCTTAAAACAAAGCTTAAGAAACCCAATAGAAGTGTTTCATATTCAGATATACATTCTTTAGTGTCTTGCAAATATAAGGTTATTACCTCCATACCTAACTGGTACTTTACCTTAGGAAACAAAGCCGCAACATTTAATTTCATCGTGAAAGTGTCATTATCCAAGTACAATCATCTAATAGTTTCAAATGGCCATCCTATTCCTTATAGGGCTACTTAATTGGCCACAATATGGAATACACTGTAAAAAAAACTTTTAAAACCATTGTGAAATGCTTTTTGAATATTTGAAATGTATGCATTTTTCACAGAGAAATTGAATAAAAGTAAAATGTGTGTTTAAATGTATGCTGGTTCCGTGTTGCAGACTTGGGGCCTCATTCAATTGCAATTTGGCAAATTGAATAGGGCTCTATATAAGCACATAGCATATTTTTTTTACAGAAGTTTTTCGTTTGTGAACTTCTATCCAAAAGCAAGGTCTTCACTAACTAAAAACTTCTGTAAAAAAATATGCTATGTGCTTATATAGAGCCCTATTCAATTAGCCAAATCACAATTGAATGAGGCCTTTGGTTGGCTCAGTTGTGGAAGGCTACTGCAACCAAGAAGTGTTTTTTTGCAAGAGTGTTTTTTTCCATTGAAGTATATGGTACACTGTTGGACTGATAGCACGCACCCACCAAGGAGAATAGCAGCAGCATCCTCAAGAAGCTAAACCAGCTGATCTGGTTCCTGCTGTTAGTGTAAGCCGAGTCTCACAGGAGTGGGAAAGAAAAAAAACAACTGCTGAGAATTCCCCCAGCCTTCTTTCATACCCTCTCTGCTTTGCTCGCTCGCATATCACTTCTGGCACAGTAAGTGGGCAGTATAAAGTTATAGCTTTTTTAGTCTGTTAAAATGAATCTTTAGATCATTCTAATTTAAAATAAGGTAATTTGCTGACAAAAACTTGCAAATGGGAATCAATATAATTCCTTACAGTTTTTGTAAGGCAGTGAAGGCCTGAAACAATTGGCAAGATTGAAAATCGACCACAGACCTGTGTACTTTAGGTATTGCTGTCATTGGTTGTTACATTATACCCTGTTTTAATTTTTTAAATCAATGATTATGGTAAATATCTTTTGGATTTCCTTTCAGTCTTCTGTTCATCAAAATTGTCCTACAAATATTTTTCCTGTTGCTGTACAATAATTGTAATGCTTTTATCTGACATTTTGATGTTAATTTTTAGGTTAAGCTTCAAATCTTTCAATGTTTTGCTTGTTATTGTTAAGTTATCTGATCTGCATATCCTTATCAACCGTATCTACTGAAGAATTACTGTACTAAATAATGGTGGAAATAAGATTTTAACAGGACCTCTTCCTTTTCTATAAACATCCTCAGCCTTATTAAATTGCGATTCAGCAAATTTAAAAGGGCTCTACGGTATATAAGCACATAGCATATTTTTTTACAGACGTTTTTAGCTAGTGAAGACCTTGCTTTTGGATAGAAGTTCACTAACTAAAAACGTCTGTAAAAAATGCTATAAATAATCTATGTGCTTAAATAGAGCCCTTTTAAAAACTTTCTTAGTTTTGAATACTAGTTATATTTTTCACTATTCATTAAACTTTTCTGACACTCTAGTTTTAAGGAATCAAGTTTTGCACTCACCTTAAGCATCTAGTATTTTCTCTTTTGCCTGCAAAATTGCATTAATGTTTAATTAATTATTTATTAAAAGGTTAATCAATTCTTATCACATACATATTTGTTACCTACATACCCACAAGAGTTTACGGTCTTTATACAGTAAGTGTATTTTCACTTATAACTTTGTGGTTCGGGGAAATATATACAATAAAACACTTGTTTATTAAAAGTGAATATGCATTAGTCATAGTCTTCTCCATACTACAGTGAATTGTCCAAGTGGTTTTATGAAATGATCCAATCTAGTAAAAGGCTGTGTTCAGGGCTGAAACTACCTCTGGCGCATGCAGTGCAATTTTCCCGGGGCCCTGCTCTGGGAGGCTCCAGTGCTGCCTAATTTTAATTTTTTCTTGTATTTAGTTTCATTTAAAAAAAAAAAAAATCTTTAGTGTAGTGGGCCCAGCTGCTCTAGCACCTTCAAAGACCCTGTGCCACATCACCTCTGACCCGGCACCTAATGCAGTTCGTTGGTGGTTCAGCTGTACTGCTATCCCTTCCCTGTCAACACTTCATTCGGCATTCCCTATCCTGGAAAGAAAGACGCCTGGCAGGGAAGGGATAGCAGTACTGCTGAATCACTAATTAAAAAAAAAAAAAAAAAAAAAAATATATATATATATATATATATATATATATATATTGAAAATAAACCCATCAAAAGTTCCAACAACAGCCCGAACATCTGAGTCAGATTTCTATTTTAGCTTTGTCAGCCCAGAGCTTTTGAACAACATCAAGCTGTGGTGCACATGGTTTCTAAGGTCTGGTGAATACAGAATGGTATAAATTATGAAGAACACACTGTAACTTTATGCAATCATACAACTGTCAAGAACTTCAGAGCGGGCAAAACCTCAATTCACAATTGTAGCAGATGTTTACATGGGAGAATGCTTTTGTTTTCTGTGTGTGTGTGTGGTGGACTTAAAAAACATGAAAGGAAATTAAAACCAATAATTCATCAAACATAAAAAAATCTAAAAAAGTTTATGATCCTAAATATATCTATTCATATTTATTTTAAATAAAATTTTGAGTTTGATTAAGATAAGATAATTCAACATCCATCAAGAAATGCCACCAGAGAGTGATGGATCCCACCATTTAAACAGTATACACATTTTGTCTACATAAGCAAAGACCAATCCATGGCTGCACTTTCAATGGCTATGCTTTCTAATTTATTGTAGGAATTCAAAGTGCCATTTAAGAAGGAGTTAGAACAGTGACAATAGGTTTGTCATAATCCATATGATCCATACTTAGAATCAGAAAACAGAGCATTTTTAATACTTAGCTGTTCAACCTATAATAAAATATAATACAAAGTTCATATTAAATCCGGCTGAACAATAGGAAAATGCAATGTCACATAGTACTATGCAGCAGGATTACAATAAGATATAAATACAATTGTACGAGATAGTGGAGAAAATTAAATCCCCCATAGAGAATTATACTCATTTAATAGGCCAATATAAAAACATATGATCATGGGGATTTATCTAAAACCAGTTATAATATAATAATTATTGTACGCCGGCATGAAAAATATACAGTAGGTACATATGAAGGGAAATCATGGTAGACTATTATCAACCAGACTTCTTTTGAATTGAAACACATATGCACATATTTGCAACAGGAATATTATTTTCCCACCTGGATACCTCTTTTACCTACATCAGGGTGATTACTTTAACAATGTTCAAAATTGTTTGACACTAAAAGTAAAGCAAGTCTGTAAGCTGCAGCTTAAATGTCCATCTGTTGACTTAGGCCACGATACATAGGGGAGGGAGCAGTGGGAGAAAGACAAGGGTGGGAAAGGGTGGGAGTGAGACACAAGGGAGAGACATAGGGGAGGGAGCAGTAGGAGAAACAGGGGAGGGAAACGGTGGGAGAGAGATGGAGAGGGAAAGGGTGGGAGAGAGGGAAAGGGTGGGAGAGAGAGAGAGAGGAAAAAGGTGGGAGAGAGAGGGAGGAAAAAGGTGGGAGAGAGGTAAAGGGGGGAGAGAAGTAGCGAGGAAGGGAGGGAGAGATAGAGAGAGCATAAAGACAGATAGACGGTACACACACAGAGAGAGAGGGAGAGGGCGCACAGAGAAAGAGAGGGCTCAGAGAGAGAGAGAGAGAGACAGAGCACATAAAATATTATACCGTCATTTATAGCGTGCAAACGACTAGTAGACTATATAAGTGGGTCTCAACAGCTGGGCCCGGGATCTGTCCCTGATATCTGTCTCATGAACAAAGAAGAATAAGGAGAGACTAACAAATTAAGCATACTAATCATATATATTCTCTTCAAATCAGTGCAAAACTAAATAAAAAATGTTGTGTAACATGTATTATCACCCTGTTGATAATATCCTGGATCACAAAAGAGATCCCCATGAGCATTGTAAGGTAACCAGCTGGTCCCAGTTCAAAAAGCTTTAGAGCCATCAGTGTATATTTTTTCTGAGGATTTTTCTCTAGTGATCCTGCCTTTTCTAAGGGCCTCATTCAAATGCAATTTGGCCAATTTAATAGAGCTCTATATAAGCACCGAGCATATTTTTTTACAGAAGTTTTGTTAGTGAAGACCTTACTTTTGGATAGAAGTTCACTAACTAAAAGCTTAAAACTAACAAAAAATGCTGTGTGCTTATATAGAGCCCTATTCAATTGGCCAAATCGCATTTGAATGAGGCCATATGACTTTAAATAGAAATGATAGAAATTAAACTTTAAAAGGGGGCACAACTGGTACAGCTGTAGATGTAGATGTACCAGATCTAATGAAGTGGTTGGGCTAAAGCCATAAGGACACCCAGCTGTGGGTGTGTCTGGAAGGGAAAGGAAAGTCTGCTGCTGCAAAGAACAATTCAGCATTGGAACCTGGAATGTATAACTATGGACCAAGGCAAACTAGACATGGTCAAGCATGAGATGACACAGTTAAACATTGATATTCTGGGAATGAGTGAACTTACATTGACTTGAATGGGACATTTTGCATCAGACAACCACCAGATCTTCTACTGTGGTCAAGAATCCCACAGAAGAAATTGAGTAATACTCATGGTCAATCAAAGGGTGGCCAAAGTGTTCAATGTCTATGCTTTAACCATGGATGCTTAAAAGGCTGAATTTGTCCAGTTCTATGAAGATATTCAACACTTCATAGTTATAACATTAAGAAAATATGTTACTATCATTATAGGAGATTGTAATGCTAAAGTAGGGACATAAGAGACAAATGGAATAACTGGCAAGTTTGTCCTTGGAGTACATAATGAAGCAGGTCAGAATAAGTAGAATTCTGTCAAGATAATTCTCAGGTCATAGCAACACTCTCTTCCAACACCCACCGAGACGACTCTATACATGGACATCAACAGATGGACAATATAGAATTCAGTTTGACTATATACTTTGTAGTCAAAGACAGAGGAGCTCCTAGATTATGCTGGTAAAGTGTTGCTTGCCTTATGTCAACAAATTTGGAAAACTCAAAAATTACCAAAAGACTGGAAACGGTCAGTCTACATCCCAGTCTCATAAAAAGGCAGTGCCAAAGAGTGCTAGAATGATCATAATAATTGCACTCATTTCACATGCCAGCACGGTAATGCTTATGTTCCTACAAGCTCGACTCAAACAATATATGGACCTCGAAGTACCAGATGTGCGAACAGGGTTCCGTAGAGGAGGAGGCATGAGAGATCAAATTGCCAATGTCCGATGGATTATAGAGAAAGCAAGAGAGTTCTAGAAAAAAACATTTACTTCTGATTCATAGACTATTTGAAAGCCATTGACTGTGTGGATCACAACAAAATGTGGAAAGTTCTTAAAGAGATGGGAGTACCAGATCATCTCATCCGCCTCCTGAAGGATCTGTATGTGAAGAAGCCACTGTCAGAACCGAACATGGGACAACATAATGGTTTAAAGATAGGAAAAGGTGTGCGACAAGGTTGTATATTGTCACCTTATTTATTCAACATATATGCTAAATACCGTATTTTTCGCCGTATAAGACGCACTTTTTCTTCCCCAAAACTGGGGGAGGAAAGTTGGTGCGTCTTATACGGCGAATATACCTTTTCAAACTGCCTCTGTCCTCTTGATCTCACCCCAGCGCTTCCTACCAGCATCGCGTCGGCCGGTGCGTCCTAGTGACGTCACACACGCAACGCTGCAGTACACGAGGAGTGCTGGGAGGAAGCGCTGGGGTGAGATCAAGATGGCAGAGATCAGAAGAAAGGTGAGGATCAGGGGGGTCAGGGAGGATCAGGACGGTCAGGGAGGATCAGGAGGGTCAGGGAGGATCAGGAGGGTCAGGGAGGGTCAGGGAGGGTCAAGGGCTCCCAAATGCTGTCAAATGCTGCAGTATATGGATATGTATGTGTATGTGTGTATGTGTGTGTGTGTATGTATGTGTGTGTATGTGTGCATGTATGTGTGTGTATATATGTATGTATGTGTATGTATATTTATGTGTGAATGTATATGTATGTATGTGTATCTATCTATCCATATATATATATATATATATATATATATATATATACATATATATATATATATATATATATATATATATATATATTTTTTTTTGTGTGTAATGTAGGTGTGTATCTGTGTGTAAAGTGTATTTGTGTTTGATTCAGATTTTTTTTTTCTTGTTTTCCTCCTCTAAAAACTAGGTGCGTCTTATCTGCCGGTGCGTCTTATAGGGCGAAAAATACGGTACATCATGCGTAAAGCTAGGCTGGATGAATCCAAAGTTTTAATCAATATTGCTGGAATGAATATCAATAACCTCAGATACGCCGATGATACCACTTTCATGGCTGAAAGTGAGGGGGAACTAAAAGGACCTATTGGTGAGGGTAAAAGATGAGATTGCAAAAGCTGGCCTGCTGCTCAAAGTTAAAAAGACGAAGATCATGGCAAAAGGCAATCTCAGTTCCTGGCAAAATGACGGTGAAGAATTGGAGGCAGTGACAGATTTTATTTTCCTAGGATCCAAGGTCTCCTCTTGGTGACTGTAGCCATGAAATTTAAAAACGATTGCCTCTGAGAAGGAAGGCTATAGCAAGCTTGGACAGTCTAGTAAAAAGTAAAGATATTAAACTATCAAAGGTCTGCATAGTTCACACTATGGTATTCCCAGTAGTAACATACTGATGTGAGAACTGGACCATAAAGAAGTCTGAGCACCATAGAATTCATGCCTTTGAATTGTGGTGTTGGCAACAACTACTTAGAGTCCCTGGGACTGCAAGAAGATCCCATGAATCAGTACTTCAGGAAATCAAGACAAACTTTTCCCTGGAAGGTAGGATCATGAGGCTAAAGCTCAAGTATTTTGGCCATATCATGAGAAGGCAGGATTCCCTAGAGAATACTCTTATGCTGGGAAAGATTGAAGCCACAAAAAGAAGGGGATGACAGAGACGGGTATGGATAGATGGAGCTCAGAGGGGGCATTGACTAAGATATGTACCTGGCATGCTGTGGCCCATAGAGTCTAGGAGAGTTAGATGTGACTGGATAACTAAACAAATAATCTACAGCTAGGTTTATGAAAGTCTTTTTAATCCAGTTATATAAGACTATAAATTATTAATATTTTTAAAATGTTTAAAATACCTCTAGGTGACTACCAAGTTGTGAACTCCCTTACTTGTTCCATTTCACTGACAGTGTCACTTTGTGAGTTAAGTGAGCATTAAGCTGTGAATCACCTAGGATTCTCCGGACTGCATCTTCTCAAGCAAATGCAGATCAGCCAGCAGTTTCCTATTGGTCCACACAGCTATGTGGTGCTTGATCCTGGACCTGAAGGGTGAACAACTGAGAGAGCAAAAGTATCTCTTGAATACACATGGAACCAGTTTTACAGCAAAATCAGTTAAATAATTTGGCTTCTAGGAAGACTGTGAATATAAATGCATTCCACTAATCACTTTTAAAAAATTTCAGTGGTTTCATGAGAAAAAGTTGGCTTTTTCATTGTTTTGCTTTATTATATAGACAAAACAATTAACAAAACAGATTTATCATACACATTTCATAATTTAATTGAATTAAGTATTTGTTGTTCAAGTAAAAGAATATAATGTGCTGCCTGGGCTACACCAATCTAAAATTTTATGTCAACATATGTGTAGTGTAAAGAATAGCAAATAAATCCCATCTGTGAAAAACAAAACCAAATGAGCTGTAAATCTGAAAAGTGATAATTCTAGGAGAAATACCGAGAAGTAATTGTAATTTCCCAGCAGATGCACGCTGGATATTATTTCCACATAAATCAAAATACTTGTGAGAGCTACTGTACCAGGCTCTCACACATGAAAATAGTACATAAAGCTTGTGAGTACAAGAGTGAAACTTTTATTATCTGTATTCCTGTACTAACAGCTCCTAAAATCTTAATTGTCATAATAATAAATAAACACAATTTAATTAAACTAATAATACACAAAGGGCCTCATTTAATTTCAAGGCTGCAACTCACGGTAAACAGGCTATGAGCCTCATTCAAATCGGGGCTCACAACTTGATTGCAGACAGCTTAATGTCTGCGATTGTCTTGCATGCTCCTATTCATCTCCGATTGCGATGCTATTCAATTGACCAGGACCTCAAATTAGGGGCCCATTGTGAAACATGTTAGGGGAGCAAGCCGGTAACTCCCGATGCAGAAACAGACAATGGAAACAGAGATAGTCATTATGACAAACTTCCAAGCCCGTTACTCCTAAGTGAAGGCCGTAGGACTGTGAGCCCGTAGGTCTTCACATATATTGCAGTGATCGATATAACACGAAAATTGAAAATTAAATAAAGTATTGGAGAATGTTGTGCTATTAACATCACTTCCACTCTTAATAAAAGTATAGTATTGCTTTATTTGCTTTTAAATTGCTCCAATTTGTCATTAAGCCCTTTGCAAGACATCTTTGGTACTATTAACTTGTGGTTAGATATTTGCCATTTGTGGGCTTGACGGAGTGGTTAGTGAGGGGGAATTGAAGCAATTGAATAGCGATTTGCGATTTTAGCCTTGCAACAGGGAAAGAGCAAAGGCTTGGAGGACATGTAAAATTTCCTTTCGATTCAGTCATTCACTTTTAGATTTTGGACTTCATTCCATTAGTGTAGTAACTTCTGCCGTTCTTCTAACTCTGATAACTTTTATAACCGAAGTACTGGAAGGTTTGTCAAGAGGAAGTTGTTAATTATGAATAAAAATAATGCAGCTTTTTTATGATCTTATGACATGCTACCCCATGAGCCTGGGGATTCCATGGCATCCCCCCTTCCTATGCTCTATATCATTGGTGTCCATATAATAGAGGCCTTACCTCTGTGTTGAAAACCAACATTTTTAGAACCCTTAGGAGCATTGACAACACTTCTTCTGAGGTCTGCTGAAGCCTGTTTTATTGGGCATGTAAACAACAGTTTCTAGTGGCTGTTATAGGTTGGGGCACATTAAACTATGTCATCTCATTTCTGGAAGCACCTGGGTCACATTTTTTGTCATGAAAAGTACAGTTGTGTGCTACTTTTTAGATTGAGTTTATATATTTTTAGGAAGATCCATGCAGGAATACAGATAATTCCAAAGGGTTACCAAATGTTTCAAATCCTAACTTTATTATTCACAGCGGTGTATTTGAGGATAATATAACTTTTATATAAAAGGGATAAAATATTATTTTTCATGCATCTAAAGGAAGATGTTTTAAGCGTTAGAAAAACATCTTCATGAAAAGCAAATTGCTGTAGTCCTATAAATTTCACTTTCCCTTAATTTTTAATTTAATTTTTGTATTGTAATTAAAACAAAATACAAATAATTAATAATTATGTTGTAGATATACACAAATACAAAAAATTATTCTTTTATATAATCTTTCTTGACATTAACAAAACAAATAAAAAAAATCTGGTGGAAGAAGAGGAATAGTGGGACATTTAAAAAATAATAGCTTTGTCTTTCTTCAAAATTATGTAAGTTCTTATGTTATTAATTATTTTTTTTAATCTATTTTCAGTGTCCAAATGTTTCAACAGGAAATCCATTTTTTTATTTCTTCATCTATAACTGCTGATGTCATGTACATTGTGTGTATTTATTAAAAATGTGTTATCTCTTCTATTGTGGGTTTATTTGATTTCCAATTTTTAGTTATGATAATTCTAGTAGCTAAATATATTTGCTTTATTAGGAGTTGTGTGTCTTTTGATATGCAGTATGTGATATAGATACTCCTAACAATGCCTCCTCAACCTCAAACCCCCATCCTCATCCTAAAACCACTAATCCTCACTTTACACCTCTAAATACCTTTCCCTCTCCCCTCACTTACCTCCATCTGTAGCTGTTCCTCTGCTCCTCCACGCTCCTTCCTGCGTCTTGACCCGGCCAATGCTAATGAAGTGGCGCGCATGTGACGTCACGTCATTAGCATATGCCGGGTCCCGACGCAGGAAGGAGGGTGAAGGAGCGGAGGACAGCTGCAGATGGAGGTAAGTGAGGGGAAAGGGAGAGGGGGAGGTATTTAGAGGGGTAACGTGAGGAGGGGGGTTTAGGAGGAGGAGGGGGGGTTGATGATGAGGAGGGGGAGGGAAAGAGACACAGGGGGGTTAGAGAGACACAAGGGGGGGTGGGGGGGAGAGTGACTCGAGCCTTAAAAAAAGGGCTGAAAAACTCGGATTATACTTGAGTATATACTGTATATATATATATATATATATATATATATATATATATATATATATATATATATATACACTCCATCTACCTTTGGCTAAGTATTAAATGAAAGTAATTGTTCGGAGTGTATTGGCCCAATTTTTGCTGAATGTATATTGCTTACTATGTTGCAAAGACTACAACATCAATATTATAGATGGAAATAGACTTACAAGTAATGAATGATACACTAGTAAGTACGTAAAGTGAGACTGACACACTATATTCATCGGTATGTTACATAATTAATCATGTAAACTTGATCAATTATTAATTCTATATGGATATTGAGTAGATAATGCAATAGTAAGTTTATAAAGTGAGACTGGCACACTGTATTCAACATTATGCAATACAATTAATCATACCAACTCAAGTATTATTAATTCAACTAGCGACTTGTCTGTCAAAAAATGACGGAAATAAAATTGTAAGGCAGGTAATGTTGTTTGTGTGCGACATTAATTTTGTTGGTTTTCCAAGATCCTTCGGCGCTCATCTCGTGGCTCGCAATGAGCGCCTACGGCTCTCATTGTGAGGCTCTTGGTTGTTTGTGTGCTATGAGCAGCGTTGTGTTTTTTTTTGGTATGGCAATGAATAATTAATAAAATAAGAAATGAATATACTTTATCTATTGTGAAGTAATATACGCAGGAAGCATTGTGTTGAAGAGCTGTCAATCTGTTTTCATGTTGCTGCAGCATCAGTGCTGTGTAAGTGTCATGAATGTGTGCAGTGTAAATAGTGTGTGTGCGCGAGCCAAATCCGTTAGGGTAGCTGTATACTTCCGGATGTTCTAAAATGGCGCCTAATGTGTGGTACATGGCTGTGGCTGATTTTGCGTCCTTGTTTTCGGATGTCAGCCAACTTTTTCGGAAAAAACGTAGGTGTTTGGTGGTGTTTTGCGTGTTTAGGGTCCGTTAGCCTCGTTTTCGTTTTGTTCGGCGGCCATTTTTTCTCTCGCTTAGGGGATTTTCGGGTGTCTAAACTCTGTAATTTGGACTTAAATGAAGCTGTAACTTCACTTGCAGAGGTCCTGGGTGCGCCCTCTTGCTGTGGGTAAGCTTTTTATGTGTTTGTTGTGTGTATTTATTGTGTTTGTAATGTATTTTGGGTTTCTCGGGTTGCGTCATTGTTTTCGGATCACGTATGTCTTTCGGAAAATCCGTAGGTGTTTGGTGGTGTTTTGCGTCTTTAGACTCCTGTAGCCACGTTTTTGTTTTTTCGCCGGCCATTTTTTCTCTTGCTTTTTTCATGTGTCTAAACTCTTTTATTTCTAGTGAAATTGAGGTGTAACTTAAGTTTTCGAGGTCCTGGCTGCCTCCCCTTGCTGTAGGTAAGCTTTTTATGTATGTGTTGTGTGTATTTATTGTATTTTTAATGTTTTCATGTGTGCGGGTTTCGGGGGAAAGGTCGTATTTTTGCAAGGTCGTAATGGATCTTAACGCGTCTCGTATTTGTTTGTCGGAAGTCCGTAAATTTTAGGAGGTCCGCAGTTGCTGGCAAGGAGCACCTTCGGCGCTCCATGCCAGCAACTGAGGCCCTCGCAAAGCAAGCTACGCGAGCCCGCAGCGTTAGCAACGTCCCGCATGCTCACAACTATATATGTGATATGACTGTTGCATAGATGATAAAGGTAATCCGATTACGGTAAGTATTCTTTGCATATATGTATAACGCATTTTCGCATGTTTAAATACTTGAAAGGAATATTTGTTCAAAATACAATTACATATTTCATACATGACACATCTCTAAATATTTTGCGTGGACTCCCCAGAGGATGGTACTTAAATGTAATTAATGTACCGATAACAGGAAAAAAGAAGCAGACGTGTCAGACGCAACCAATGTATGTAACCCATACTATTGATAATATTGTGACAATCCCTCATTAAAAAGAAAAAAGGAAAAGAAAAGAAAAAAAAACTAATCCTATTGATTAACCCCTTAACCAATAATTGCAAAAGTGTGCTTATTGCTAAAATATACCTTTTATTACATCAATTTAAAAAGATTGTTGACATATAAAAACAATTAAAAATACTAGAATATACTGATAAACCCTCTGATGCGTAAATATATAAATGTATTTAAGATGATAAAGGGCTCCATTTCAAATTTATATTTTAAACAAAGGAAATCTAAATAGAGTCAGTCTCTATTTCATGGATAAATTGGCAGTATATATGGCTCTATAACTTAAAGCAGCAACCAGAAAGTGAAAAAATATATAAAGCGCTAATAATAAGATTGCATACATAAAGACAAAATTTAAAGTGAGGAATTCAAGTTTTCCCCTGGGTGTTTTCCACCCCAAACTAATCAGTACAAAGATATATAAATATCTGAAAGTGAATTAATATAAATGTGTTGATGTGCTGTTTGCTTCTGGTAATGAGCCTAATAACATTGCAATTCATCCACCACAGAGTTAAATATATAAATCATGTAACTGTAATAGTAAATCATCTCTTCTATTATAGTTAGAAATCATGAGACACTGTTCTTTGTTATATTTTTACAGTTTTACATTCCAATATAGAAAATAAATACCAGTTACCACTAAATGATACTTTGTTTCTATGTATAGGAAATATCCATAGTGTTAAACATCACAATATTGTGGCAATTTTCAATTAGTTTTCTCATATCTCAATAAGTAACTATGTATATAATCCCAAAACAACTTAGATAAACTTATCTTTGAGTGGCTATTGTATAGCTGCTAGTTTTAAACACTATCCGATAGAGAGTCCATGTAACGGTATGCTGGATTCAATTCCCGATCTGTGTAAACAATTTTCGCAGGTCAATCTGCATCTTACTCCATCAGAGGGCGTCTCAGATCATGTTGACGCGTGGGATTCATCTGGAGCTGTCATATGGAGTGTAGAGGAGTCCTAAATACCCAAGGTAAGTCCGTGATTGGTCAGATTTAATCATTATCGTTCCTTGTCTTCTTTGTAGATCCATCTAAAGGAGTAATCCATCTTCAATCAATGCAATAGTTTTAAATAACATCAAATGGATTTCAGAATAGACATTTCTTGATCTTTCTAAAATGTTGTATCTCAATATTGGGGAGAAATTAATTTGCTGTGAAACAGAAAAAGAAATAATATCAATAAACAAATATAAATACATATACATATATTATTTTTTATTTTTTAATACTATATATATTACTGCTAGTAAACTAAATAAAGCGTTTACGATAAATGATCCAAATAAATAATATTCAACATCATGTCACTTGTAGATAATCAAGATATCATGGGAACAAATACTAGGGAAATCCTTATCTAATTATACCTTAACACTTGTATGGGGATCTCTTACCACATTCTGAAAAATATTCCAAGTATTCAAAAAGGACTATGATTTAATGCATTATATATATGTTTGTGAGGTATATTCTAGATAATAATGCTAAGTTCAAAAATTAATAGATACAAAATCCTAATTGAGCTTGATCTTATAAATCTAAACCTCCAATTGAAAAGCCATTGTATTTAAATAAATATATTGGGTATATCAAAACATATATCTAAGTAATCTACAAATAATACCTTAAAAACTCTACCACTAGACAACCTAGTGGTAAATCTCTCCTCGTATATTCCCACATCATCTCAAGTAACACTTCAAAATAAAGGTCTATCATTTGTGCCATCATCTACCATAAATCCTTTTGAAAATATAAAAGTCTTAACTATTTTTGCTCATGAATTGGCTCTTAAAAAGTACTTTAAAATTAAAGAGGATAAACAACTCCTAGACCTATGGATGATATAGACCATTGCGCACATTGATGAGTCCGTTAGCGGAACAAGAAGGACCTGATACAAGTAACAAAGTTCATTCTTTAAAAAAAACTAGCATATTTACACCTCCAATAATTGAGTATGCCCATATAGACTTGTTTGTCAAGTTGGTAACACAAGACATAGATAGAATGTATATAAAAAAAATCACAAAAGGTAAAAACGTATAGAATTTGAATTCATAAGAAAAGCATGCATTGGGAGAATTAAAAGATAACAAAGATATTATAATAAAGCCAGCTGACAAAGGTGGGAACACTGTATTCAACTGATTATCTATACATGTGGGAGAAAATATTACAGGACAGAACCACCTACTTCCATCAGATCACACAGAGACCTTCAGGACAGAACTCAAGAAAATACTAGTTACTGCTCATTTGGAAGGTACTGTTGATAAAGCCCAATATGGATATGTAATTCCCCAAAAAACAACTATAGCGACCTTTTATTTACTGCCTAAAATCCATAAATGAATACTCCCTGTACCAGGCAGACCGATTGTCAGCCTCATTCAATTGCTCCATTTTTGAGATCTGAGTTCCTAAGTGGAAAACGGAGGCAATATTGCTATTCAATTGCCTCCATTTTGTGACCTTTGATCGAGTTCCGAAGGTCGGCCCTGCGGAAATGGAGCTTGCACCACTCTGAAGCCTTTGACGTTCCACTTTCACAGCCCAGAAATCGCAAATCCCTATTCAATTGCTGATCCCTCCCTCTCCAAAAAAGTATCCCAGGTCAAGGTGCGCTTGTGCTCAGGAGGACTCGCAAGGGCTTTAGAAGGCCTTACGTATGGTCCTCCGATTGTCTCCAGTGTACCAACCCACCCCCCTCACACACCCTACATTAGACCCCAATGATGCAGGCGCCCCAAATGGAACCCTCCCTGTGTCCCCACATGAACCCCATGCCTGGACCCCCACATGGTCCCTACATTAACCCTTGCGGAGGGTTCTGATCGGGACACCTAATGCATTCAAAATTCAAATTTCCCGCTTTGCGGGTTCTTAAAGGACTGTAAAGGTCCTCAAAGGACCCAAGATAAATAAAAATTAACCCTATCATTTATGGGGGTCTATACAGACCCCCATAAGCCTCTATTTAACCCTATCACTCATGGAGCTCTATACAGAGCCCCATGAGCCCCTAATTAACCCTATCACTTATGGGGGTCTATACAGATTAGGGGTCTATATAGACCCCTATAGGACACACATTTACCCCTATAATAACACTATAAGTGCCATGAGGGTCCTCTAGGACCTAAGTACGACACTATTAAACCTAACTATACCCCATTAACCTAACCCTGGGCCTATTTTACCCTAACTGTACCTATTTACCCTATCTGTGCCCAATAACCCTAACAGTACTACATATGTATTACATATTTCATTATTACACACCAAACACCATTAGCTACCTTACAATTTCATTGCCATCATTTTTTGACGGGCAATTCACTAGTATAAGTATAATAAAAGACAATAAACTATAGATTTTAATAGGTTGAGTTGGTTTTAATTTAAACAGTATTGTTACCATGACTACGCCAGCCTTTAAGAAGGATTAAACTGAAGGCAGGAGTATCCCTTGATGAAATTCAAGAAACGTGCGTCGGGTTGACGTAGGAAGGTCACCGCAGGTCGATGACGTCATCAATCGGCATCTAGATTGAAGGCAGTTAGCATTCTATCTACAGGCCCATAGATTAAAGTCCCTTTCCCCATGTAGTTAGCATATGCTATTAAGTATATATGGGTAATAAGAAGGAGAGCTGGGCAATATATTGGGCAATAACCTAGGTTATAGAACGTTACAGGATTGAGGTCCAGCACCAGGGGAAAAAGTGGCAAAAGCACTGTGAAAATAAAAAGAACAGAACACTATAGAAAATAAAAAAGAACACTACATAAAATAAAAAAGCTAGATTACTGAAAATAAAAACTAATTTACAAAAATAAAAACACGCCACCACTACAGAAAATAAAATAAGAACTAATCCCCTAAAAAGGAAAATACGTGCACATATAAACATAACATTACAGTACATCAATATATACAGTTCAAATATCCCCCAACTACATACTATTAACCCCTATATAAATACAGTATTAACCTCACTACATACATTAACGCTACCTAGATAAGTAAACATTGTTTTCCGAATTCGAAAGTCGGGCACAGTGTCTTTGCCATGGCTATTTGAATAGCCTCGGAAACGGAGGGTAAAAGTTGGTACCAGCTCACTCTGAGACATCCGACCCTCTGTGAGTCAGCTGCGACCTGCCAACTGAATGAAGCTGTGTATCAGGGAATGACAACCTGACACAAGGCATTAGTTTTTTTGTTGACAGCCATCTTCAAGAATTTGTTCACACCTTACCCTCTTATATAAAAGATACCTCGAACACATTGAGAAGGTTAGATGGCATAACAATATATCCATAAAACGTAAATATTCCTTTAAGCTGATTGTCCACACATTCCTGCCTCCTGAAATCACAACTGTGCGACCCTGTCTCTAAAACACTGGGGCTTGTTTCAAACTAGCTTCAACATAGGCCGGCAGCATCCAAGATTCCTACTCTATTTATAGAAGGTGAGTATTTCAAATAGCATTATAATTGTCTTATAGGTACCGAATCCAAGAAAAAGAAAAAGAGAATCATGATCACAAAACCAAATTGCCAAGAGAGAAAGGTACTTGAACTGAGCATAATTATTATGCAATAAATAATCATTTTTGTTATAATTGGGAATCGTATCCTATTAAAAATGCTGAGCTGATTAAGCTATTTGGTCACTTTGGATTAAATTGCCCTTATTGTTTTATATATCAGTGCAATTTCAATAACAATAGAGGACTATTTAAAAAAAAAAATCACTAGTCTAGTCAATTTGGTAGTGAGACTTTAACATCTACTACATAAAAATGTTAGTTCTGAATGGTCTAATAAAGAAACACTCATTAAGTTAAATGATATGCAATTTAACCTTGTTAGTGATCTGATAAATGCTGGGATAATACATAGCCAAATACTTTATGAATGATTATACGCTATTACACGTATCCCCCCTGATTTCCCCCTAATTGGGTGGCTTGAAGTTGTTGTTATACACAAACAAATATAAATAAGTATACTGGATGAGAAGTCCAATTATATTATAATGTAGTGCAAAGCAACATTTATATATTTTTCTGCTGTTATGATCATTTATGATCTGTATGTACTGTATATATGTATAAAAAATATCAGTTAAAAAAACACACCATTGTTTGACTGCCTAGTAAAACTGAATGTCTATAGAATATAGAATTAAGTAAACCTCCAACAACATTTTCTAATTGAGGGTTCATGGGTATGTGCTGCAGGATAAAATTAAAATTATTGGACTTAACACTGTTATTTCATGCAAGATAATGTTTTGCTAATGTTTTTCTGTTTTCCAACAATGTGATAGGTGATCAGCTGCAGCTGATGTCAGACTATTAATTAAGAATATGTTCATATGTAAGGTAATCTGTACTAGATGTGACATTGAGCTTTTATTAATCATCCTTTTCATTCTTTAAACTGTTGCAGTCTGCCCTGACCTCAGCCTTTCTCTGCACCATAAGGTAAATCGAATCCAGCACCAAGTCTATGGATCTGTATGCCAGGAAGCATTTAGTATTTTAGATATATTGTGGTAATCTTCTCTTAGCTAACCTGGTACTAAGATTATTAGAGTAAGAGGAGGGTGGCAAACACATAGGCCTCTATTCAATTCCAAGCCCGTAATTACCTTCATACATTTGAAATTTACCCTTATCATCCTCCTTATCCTCCTGCCTCATCCTCCCTCCTCATCCTCCCTCCTCATCCCTTTCCCCCCTCCAAGTACCCACCCCCCATCTCCCTTTCCCCTCTCTTACCTTCATCAGCTACTCCTGCTGCTCTCTGTGCGTCTTCCGGCTGTGTCTGGCCGGCATATGCTAATGACGTGACGTCAAATGCGCGTCACGTCATTAGCATATCCCGGGCGGACACAGCCGGAAGACGCGATGGAGAGCAGGGAGCAAGGTGACTCAAATATAAGTAGAGGGGGGCTTTTTCAGCATAAGAAATGTGCTGAAAAAGTCAGCTTATACTCGAGTATATATGGTAAATGAGACCGTCATCATGACGTCAGTAAAACATGGAGTTTAAACTACAATCAATTAGTGTTTAGAAGTCTGATATGCGATCGTACTGTCAATGCGATCGTACTTGTGCAATTAATTCAAATTTTTTCATTACTTTCAAAGTATTTTAAAGTACAGTAGTTTGTTTATATTTGCTTTTACAGTTTTTGCGAACAGGTGTTTAATCCACTTGCAAGTCCTATCTAGTACTCGTAGAAATGTTTGATACATTTGCCATTTACAGGTTTGAAGGGAATTGCGGGCTTGCTGAATTGTTATAATTGAATATGGATTAGCACTGGTAACATTTGCGTGCTTGAAACATAAAAGGGGTAGATAGAACGGAGTTACGTTTTTACAACCGCATGGATTTTGAGCCTGTAACTCGCAAATGGATTGCGAGTAGCAAAATGTAGCCAATTGAATATCAGTAACTTTTGTGGGCAACATTACGGGCTCCAGTAATTACAATTTGTCCAATTGAATGGGGTCCATACACTACCAAAATATATTGTGGAGATATTCTGAAGAGGTGTTTGATCAGGGTATGATTTAATATGCAGTGTCTCTGCTAAAATGTCATGTTGGGTAAGTTGCTTTTCAGACCTCTATGACCCACATTGTCTAGAAGCTAATAGTGACATATGTCTAGTGAGAACAACAGCAAATAAATAGTGTCCAAGTAACCAAACAAAATGTGCTGAAAAGCTGTTGAGCAGCAGTTTTTAGAGAAATAGTCTGTGAAAGTCTGTTTCCTAACAGATCTGTTTTGAATACTAATCTCATTATTAATGATGATGTAAACTTTGAGAGATCAACAAAAGTGTTTTTTTCCCCAATACTAAGAGCAATGATTATATCATTGTTTTTTTTGTCGTTCTTCTGTCATGCTTTTACTATTCACATATATCCAACCGCTTCCTCTGTATGATGTTTAGTAAATCATTTTCTTGTAATCAAGTGAACAAAGATGAAAAACATCCAATAATTATCAAGTTCATAACACATTTATTAGAATGTAAATTGAACAGTTTATTATTCCTGTTTCTCAGAAATGTTTACAGTGCACTTTTTAGCTATGCTGCTCTACATGTACGTCTAACTCAGTTTGCAGATATCATACATAAAAAGTTTACAGTGCTTTTCATGTTAAACCTGTTTGTTAAACATTAATGTGCAAACAGAAGCAAACAAAATCTTTAGCCAGAGAATATAATTAAAAAATACATTTTAACACATTAATGTCTGCTCTACCCCATCCCAACCTTTCTCATTTTTCTGAGACTAATAAAAAGAGAACAAATATTTAAACTGAGATAACATTACTTAGATAGAGTGTATCTTACAATATAGTGTACATGATCCAATGTACTGTATGTGAAAAAGGCTGTTACATTGGGGAAACCATTCAAAACATGAGGATGTCTCTTCACTCTCTATAAAAAAGCACAATGAAGACAGTTACTGTACCCCGGTTGGACATCATTTCACCCAAAATACCACTCCATCCAAAATCTGAAAATCAAGATACTCAGAGGACATTTCAAAAGGCTCCAAGAGCGTAAAGCTTTTTAATTCAAAATGATTCATTTTTTTTATTCAAAACATACTTAAATATGGATTTAGAATTCTACCAAAATGTTACTAAATATGTAACATTTTGGTAGAATTCTAAATCCATATTTAAGTATGTTTTGAATAAAAAAAATGAATCATTTTGAAATGTAAATATCATAGTAATTAAAGTTGAATAAAGACTTTTAGTCCATCAAGTTCAACCTTTTAAGATCTCCTCTGATCTGCAATATGCAAATTAGTTGTTAATTAATTGAATCCAGAGGAAGGCCAACAGAAAAAACCCAAGTGAAACTTGTCTCAAAAGGGAAAATAAATAATTCCTTCCTGACCCCAGATGCTGGTTATCGGATTCCTCCCTGGATCAATACTCTGTCTCTCTAATTATCCAGGATAACCCTGAATTCCCTTTTTGATTAGGAATAAATCCAGTCCCCTTTTAAAGTTATCTATCAAATCTGCTGTCACAACCTCTATTGGTAGAGAATTCCACAGATTAATCACGCCTACTGTAAAGAACCCTTTTCTTTCTTTAAGGTGTAATATTTTTACTTCTAACCTCAACGGATGTCCTTGTGTCAGTTGGAAATCTCTTGGCACAAAAAGCTCACTTGACAAATCTTTATACTGACCCTGGATGTATTTATATAAAGTAATCATATCTCCTTCTATAGAAAATAAGCTTCATTTGGTTAGTCTTTCTTCATAACTTAGCCCCTCCATTCCCCTTATTAGTTTTGTAGCCCTTTTCTGTACCTTTTCCAGCTCTAAAATTTCCTTTTTATGAAGTGGTGCCCAAAATTGTACTCCATATTCCAAATGACGGCGTACTAGAGATTTGTATAGTGGCAGAATGATATTTGCTTCCCTAGCTTCTTTACCCTTCTTAATATATGCTAATATTTTATTTGCCTTTGCAGCTGCTGCTTGGCAGTGAGCACTGTTACCTAGGTGTTGTCCATAAGTACTCCCAAATCCCTTTTAATATCTGATACCCCTATATTTGCTCCTTTAAGATTATAAATTGCATGGCTATTTTTCCTTCCCATTTACATTTATTCGTATCTTCATCTGCCATTTAGTTCCTCTATTTTATGTAAATCCCTTTCGAGGGAAAGTACATCATTATCTTATTTAATTACCTTGCACAACTTAGTGTCATCAGCAAAAATGGAAACACTAATTTCCAATCCTACTTCTAAGTATCCCACTTACCACATTAGTCCAATGAAGATGTATGTTATGTGACTCATGTTTTATACCATTCTACATGTTTAAAAATAGTGGATTTTCCAAATCCCAAGAGTTTTTCACTCTAGTGGTTATAACCATAGATTACATATAGTATAATTGGGAATAATAGTAAATTATTGTGTGGAATATAAATGTTTATTTAGGTACTTATACCTCACAACGGCGATTAAAAGGTTAAAAACAAGGATAGAAAGGGTATAATAAAAACAGAGCCTTCCATGAGGCCAAGATGGCCCAAATTTTTAGGATAATCAATATCTCAAGAAGCTAAATAGCTATTATAGGTAGTATATATAAGTGAAGTTACAGCTGGCTTTAATTGGAGTTCTATACGCTAAATACTGTCTTCTAAGAGTGCTATATGGTAATACAAAACACTAGAAGAGACTCCTTTAGAATGAATCCCTATCTTGTTACAATGAGTCTAAAACTCTTGGATACAAAGTAATGGGGATAAAAGAATTCCTAAATCATAAGAAGGACTACTATAGGGGTACAAGAAGGGCCTAAAAATGCCACAACCCCCCCACACACAGTCCCTCACTGTAACAGGAGTACTACGTAGGGACAGGAAGATAGGATGTAAGAATAAAGTAACAATGTACACAATCCGAGCGCATGGAGAACTAGCACAGCTAGAACTAACAGCGTCTATATGCGTGTCACAGTGGACCGCATTAGACGCTCCCGCCTGACGCGTTTCGACGCACAACTGACGTCTTTCTCAAAGGGCAAAACACGGAAGTGATGTCCGAGTGAGGTATTTATGAAGAACGGTTGCTACAGCAACCGTGCGTGTAATAAAAAATATACATATTAGCAAGAAAAGCAATGGAAAGGTAAGTATGAAGGGAATGGAGAAGGAAGGACAAAATAAATAAAATTGAGTAGAAACATGAAAGAACCGACATAATGGAGAGGTCTTAAAAAATGAGAGATGAACTAACAATAGAAGGACAGATGTAGGTGATTGGAATAAACAAAAAATGAAATCCTGTGAAAAGCAAGTGTAATAACCAAATAAACATATATATATAATTATAAGATATATATGTAAAGGTATACATCCATAGAGATGTGAAAATAAAAATGACTTCCATGGATATGGGCTTGTGGAATGAACATTAAAGTGAAGCATCTAAAGGCTTCAAATGAAAGTATAGTGGTTGCTGTGATAAACAAAAAGGGAGCATCTAAGGCTTCCAATATAAATGTAATAGTTGCAGTAATAAAACTGCAAGTGTTGAGGGGGAGCATCTAAAGGTTACCAAATAAGTATATTGATTGCAGTGATGCAAGTGATAAATAATATAGTGAATAGTTGGCACAACTATATCAACAATCCAAAAGAAGGAAAGGATTGTCCTAAAGTGAATAAATAAAATTAAATAGTGTCAATATCATCTCAAAAGGACGGTATTTAGAAAAAAGACCTCATTGTTTATAATCTTTCAATGTTTATTAAAACAAAACCTAAATCTTAAATGAAGGCCGTATAATTAAAGCCTTCATTTAGGCCAAAGGGGGAGAGGGCCTTAAGTTTGTATATCCATTTTGCCTCACATTGGAGGAGTTTACGGTCAATGTCCCCCTGTCTCTGACTCATAGTGACTTTATCAATGGCAAAAAAAGTCAAAACTTTACTTTGGTTCTTATGGTAAAGTTTGACATGTCGTGCAATAGGGGTATCCAACATGTGTTTAATGCTTAAGACATGTTCCCCTATTCTGCGTCTTAGTTGGCGGCTAGTTTTACCAACATAAATCTTGTGGCAAACGCAAACTGCTACATAGACTACACCGGTAGAGCAACAGTTGAAAAACTCCTTGATTTTATATTTTACCTTTGTTGTTGGGTGTTCGAATATTTTAGTAGGTGTAATGTAACTGCAGTATTTGCATCTGCCACATCTAAAGCAACCTAGTGGAGGTTTTAGCCAATTAGTGTTTGTTCTTTTCTCTTTGAAGGCACTATGTACCAAACCATCTTTCAGATTTTTTCCTCTCCGATAGGTAACTGAAATGTTAGGTGTTAATACCTCAGTGAGATCTTCATCACTTTTCAACAAATACCAATATTTGGCAATTGATTCTTTTACCACTTGAGAGTCATACCCAAAGGTCATTATACAGCGGATGGAATTTAGGCCGTTAGAGACATTCCTTGAAGAGTTACTTCCATGAAGAAGCGAAGTTCTATTACAGTTCCAAGCATGTTTGAAAGCTGCTTTGAGGCAGTTTTTTGAGAAGCCTCTTTCCTTAAATCTTTTTCTTAATTTTTCTGCTTCTATTATGAACTCTTCATCTGTGCTACAGTTTCTTCTAATGCGTAGATATTGGCCCTTGGGTATTCCTCTCTTGAGAGGTTCAAAATGTTGGCTTTCCCATCTCAATAGGGTGTTTGTAGCAGTGTCTTTTCTAAAAGTAGTAGAAAATATTTTGCCATCTACATCTTTTTTGATTATTAAGTCTAGAAAGGTGATTCTTGAGTCATTAATCTCATGAGTAAATTTGAGGCCTAATGGATTAACATTTATTTTTTTCATGAATTCTTCAAATTTATTTTTTGTACCTGACCATATTAGTACAATGTCATCTATATAGCGCCTCCACATGAGTATTGATTCAGTATACTCTAAGAGAAATTCATTAAAGATGAGTTTCTCTTCCCACCAGCCTAATAGTAGGTTGGCGTAACTTGGGGCGCATGGGGTACCCATAGCTGTTCCTTTGGTTTGATGGTACCAGTTCCCATTGTAAATAAAGTAGTTATGTTTAAGAACATAATCTAGTAAGTCTATAAGGAATTTGTTGAATTTTTGTAATTTGGTACCTTTACTCTGTAAAAAGAAATTGGTTGCTTCAATGCCTTCCTTGTGAGGAATGCTACTATATAGAGCCTCTACATCTATAGTGGCTAAATAGGCATCTGTAGGTATTGTAAGGTCCTCAAGTTGTTTTAGGATATCATTTGTGTCTTTCACAAATGAAGGTAGTGTTTCAACCATATCTTTTAGGTGGTGATCTAGAAATACACTTGATTTATAGGATAAATTATCAGTTCCAGACACAATGGGCCTGCCAGGAATTGGAGTTACTTTTTTATGAATTTTGGGCAGGGTGTAAAAGATGGAAACAGTAGGATATTTTGGAAAGAGATATTGAAAAGTTTGTTCGTCAATAAGACCATCAATTTTGGCTTGGTCCAAGATGTTTTTAAGAAGTCTTTTATATTTCAAAGTGGGATTACTCACAAGGGTTTCATAGGTGTTAGTGTCGTTTAAGATTTTTTTTCACATTAGATTATATTCAGTGTTGCTCATAATGACTATGTTGCCACCTTTATCCGCTGGTTTGATTTGAATATCTTCACATTTTTTTAAATCGAGTAAGGCCTGATTTTCACTTTTGGTTAAATTGTAACTTTTCGGTATATTCTTATAATCAATATTTTCAATTTCTAGAGTGGCTTGTTGTAAGAACAACCAGATGTTTGCATAGTCTTTTAAGGCTGGAGTGAAACGACTTTTATTTTTCCATATTTTGAATTTATCCTTTTGTTTCCCATTATTTTCTTCCAAGAGAGACAACATAGTTTGGAATGCTTCCATATCCTCTTTTCCAAGTCCCATTTGGGTCAATTCTCTTTCTTGTTTGAGTTTATGAAATTTATGTAAAGCTAATTTCCTAGCAAATAAATTCAAGTCTTTTATATGTACAAAAGGGTCTGGCCTAGATGTGGGTACAAAAGATAAACCTTTCTGTAGAACAGATATATGACTCTCTTTTAGTTGGAAATTGGACAGATTAACTATCAATTTATCTTTTTCTAGAGAAGAGGTGGAATTCTCTATTGTGGGTCCCTGTTGTTTACATTTCTGAATTTCTTTTCTGGGTCTCTTTGGACAGTCCTGCCTCTCTCTAAAAAATTCTCATTGTTGTTAAACCTTCTCCCTGTTCTTGTTTGGGAGTAAGGTCTACTATCATCTTTCTTTAACCAAGTGTTAGAACGTCTATTTCTGAATTTTAATGGAGTTCCATCATCCAAATCTGAGTTGTCATATTCAGAGGAGCTCCTATCTGAGTGGCTGTAAACAGGGGCACTTGAAGGAAATTTCCTAAAAATATTTCCTGACTTAAAGTCATCCTGATCTCTAAGGAACTTTCTTTTTTTCCTTTCTTTGAGATCTTTTTTGAACTTTTCTATATTTTCATTTAGTCTGGTGCAGTAACTATCATATTCAGGTGTTTCATTAAACTTATTGAAGTCTTGTTGATATAAAGCCACTTTAGGTTTTAAAATTTCAAGGTTAGACTGTTCTGTTTCAACAATCAGTTCCATTAGATCTTGTGAGCATTTTAACAGGATTTCTTTCCATCTTTCCATAAATTTATCATTGGCCAGATTTGTAGCTGGAATCACATTCACTCTTAGTCCTCTAGGGATTAGGTGGTTTTTTAAGTAGTTCTGTAAACTGCTGATTTCCCATATAATTTTTACTTGTTTTTTTGCATTTTTCATTAGCTCACTAAAGGCTTTTTTTATGTCTTTATTAGTCTCAGGTACAAACTGTGTCTTAGAAGTGAAGCTATCATCTGCTTCTTTTTGAAGTAGATCAATATTATTTAAGGAGAAGAGGGCCATATTGAATGTTTTACTCTTTTCTCCAAAATAAATTTATATCTTTTCTTGCAAAATATGTCAATTCTTATTATTCTGAGTAACTCAAAGATTATTTAGAGTCTTAAAGTTAAATCCTAAAGGTGGATTAAACCACAAGTTGAATATTTAAAAATAGTGGATTTTCCAAATCCCAAGAGTTTTTCACTCTAGTGGTTATAACCATAGATTACATATAGTATAATTGGGAATAATAGTAAATTATTGTGTGGAATATAAATGTTTATTTAGGTACTTATACCTCACAACGGCGATTAAAAGGTTAAAAACAAGGATAGAAAGGGTATAATAAAAACAGAGCCTTCCATGAGGCCAAGATGGCCCAAATTTTTAGGATAATCAATATCTCAAGAAGCTAAATAGCTATTATAGGTAGTATATATAAGTGAAGTTACAGCTGGCTTTAATTGGAGTTCTATACGCTAAATACTGTCTTCTAAGAGTGCTATATGGTAATACAAAACACTAGAAGAGACTCCTTTAGAATGAATCCCTATCTTGTTACAATGAGTCTAAAACTCTTGGATACAAAGTAATGGGGATAAAAGAATTCCTAAATCATAAGAAGGACTACTATAGGGGTACAAGAAGGGCCTAAAAATGCCACAACCCCCCCACACACATTCCCTCACTGTAACAGGAGTACTACGTAGGGACAGGAAGATAGGATGTAAGAATAAAGTAACAATGTACACAATCCGAGCGCATGGAGAACTAGCACAGCTAGAACTAACAGCGTCTATATGCGTGTCACAGTGGACCGCATTAGACGCTCCCGCCTGACGCGTTTCGACGCACAACTGACGTCTTTCTCAAAGGGCAAAACACGGAAGTGATGTCCGAGTGAGGTATTTATGAAGAACGGTTGCTACAGCAACCGTGCGTGTAATAAAAAATATACATATTAGCAAGAAAAGCAATGGAAAGGTAAGTATGAAGGGAATGGAGAAGGAAGGACAAAATAAATAAAATTGAGTAGAAACATGAAAGAACCGACATAATGGAGAGGTCTTAAAAAATGAGAGATGAACTAACAATAGAAGGACAGATGTAGGTGATTGGAATAAACAAAAAATGAAATCCTGTGAAAAGCAAGTGTAATAACCAAATAAACATATATATATAATTATAAGATATATATGTAAAGGTATACATCCATAGAGATGTGAAAATAAAAATGACTTCCATGGATATGGGCTTGTGGAATGAACATTAAAGTGAAGCATCTAAAGGCTTCAAATGAAAGTATAGTGGTTGCTGTGATAAACAAAAAGGGAGCATCTAAGGCTTCCAATATAAATGTAATAGTTGCAGTAATAAAACTGCAAGTGTTGAGGGGGAGCATCTAAAGGTTACCAAATAAGTATATTGATTGCAGTGATGCAAGTGATAAATAATATAGTGAATAGTTGGCACAACTATATCAACAATCCAAAAGAAGGAAAGGATTGTCCTAAAGTGAATAAATAAAATTAAATAGTGTCAATATCATCTCAAAAGGACGGTATTTAGAAAAAAGACCTCATTGTTTATAATCTTTCAATGTTTATTAAAACAAAACCTAAATCTTAAATGAAGGCCGTATAATTAAAGCCTTCATTTAGGCCAAAGGGGGAGAGGGCCTTAAGTTTGTATATCCATTTTGCCTCACATTGGAGGAGTTTACGGTCAATGTCCCCCTGTCTCTGACTCATAGTGACTTTATCAATGGCAAAAAAAGTCAAAACTTTACTTTGGTTCTTATGGTAAAGTTTGACATGTCGTGCAATAGGGGTATCCAACATGTGTTTAATGCTTAAGACATGTTCCCCTATTCTGCGTCTTAGTTGGCGGCTAGTTTTACCAACATAAATCTTGTGGCAAACGCAAACTGCTACATAGACTACACCGGTAGAGCAACAGTTGAAAAACTCCTTGATTTTATATTTTACCTTTGTTGTTGGGTGTTCGAATATTTTAGTAGGTGTAATGTAACTGCAGTATTTGCATCTGCCACATCTAAAGCAACCTAGTGGAAGTTTTAGCCAATTAGTGTTTGTTCTTTTCTCTTTGAAGGCACTATGTACCAAACCATCTTTCAGATTTTTTCCTCTCCGATAGGTAACTGAAATGTTAGGTGTTAATACTTCAGTGAGATCTTCATCACTTTTCAACAAATACCAATATTTGGCAATTGATTCTTTTACCACTTGAGAGTCATACCCAAAGGTCATTATACAGCGGATGGAATTTAGGCCGTTAGAGACATTCCTTGAAGAGTTACTTCCATGAAGAAGCGAAGTTCTATTACAGTTCCAAGCATGTTTGAAAGCTGCTTTGAGGCAGTTTTTTGAGAAGCCTCTTTCCTTAAATCTTTTTCTTAATTTTTCTGCTTCTATTATGAACTCTTCATCTGTGCTACAGTTTCTTCTAATGCGTAGATATTGGCCCTTGGGTATTCCTCTCTTGAGAGGTTCAAAAAGTTGGCTTTCCCATCTCAATAGGGTGTTTGTAGCAGTGTCTTTTCTAAAAGTAGTAGAAAATATTTTGCCATCTACATCTTTTTTGATTATTAAGTCTAGAAAGGTGATTCTTGAGTCATTAATCTCATGAGTAAATTTGAGGCCTAATGGATTAACATTTATTTTTTTCATGAATTCTTCAAATTTATTTTTTGTACCTGACCATATTAGTACAATGTCATCTATATAGCGCCTCCACATGAGTATTGATTCAGTATACTCTAAGAGAAATTCATTAAAGATGAGTTTCTCTTCCCACCAGCCTAATAGTAGGTTGGCGTAACTTGGGGCGCATGGGGTACCCATAGCTGTTCCTTTGGTTTGATGGTACCAGTTCCCATTGTAAATAAAGTAGTTATGTTTAAGAACATAATCTAGTAAGTCTATAAGGAATTTGTTGAATTTTTGTAATTTGGTACCTTTACTCTGTAAAAAGAAATTGGTTGCTTCAATGCCTTCCTTGTGAGGAATGCTACTATATAGAGCCTCTACATCTATAGTGGCTAAATAGGCATCTGTAGGTATTGTAAGGTCCTCAAGTTGTTTTAGGATATCATTTGTGTCTTTCACAAATGAAGGTAGTGTTTCAACCATATCTTTTAGGTGGTGATCTAGAAATACACTTGATTTATAGGATAAATTATCAGTTCCAGACACAATGGGCCTGCCAGGAATTGGAGTTACTTTTTTATGAATTTTGGGCAGGGTGTAAAAGATGGAAACAGTAGGATATTTTGGAAAGAGATATTGAAAAGTTTGTTCGTCAATAAGACCATCAATTTTGGCTTGGTCCAAGATGTTTTTAAGAAGTCTTTTATATTTCAAAGTGGGATTACTCACAAGGGTTTCATAGGTGTTAGTGTCGTTTAAGATTTTTTTGCACATTAGATTATATTCAGTGTTGCTCATAATGACTATGTTGCCACCTTTATCCGCTGGTTTGATTTGAATATCTTCACATTTTTTTAAATCGAGTAAGGCCTGATTTTCACTTTTGGTTAAATTGTAACTTTTCGGTATATTCTTATAATCAATATTTTCAATTTCTAGGGTGGCTTGTTGTAAGAACAACCAGATGTTTGCATAGTCTTTTAAGGCTGGAGTGAAACGACTTTTATTTTTCCATATTTTGAATTTATCCTTTTGTTTCCCATTATTTTCTTCCAAGAGAGACAACATAGTTTGGAATGCTTCCATATCCTCTTTTCCAAGTCCCATTTGGGTCAATTCTCTTTCTTGTTTGAGTTTATGAAATTTATGTAAAGCTAATTTCCTAGCAAATAAATTCAAGTCTTTTATATGTACAAAAGGGTCTGGCCTAGATGTGGGTACAAAAGATAAACCTTTCTGTAGAACAGATATATGACTCTCTTTTAGTTGGAAATTGGACAGATTAACTATCAATTTATCTTTTTCTAGAGAAGAGGTGGAATTCTCTATTGTGGGTCCCTGTTGTTTACATTTCTGAATTTCTTTTCTGGGTCTCTTTGGACAGTCCTGCCTCTCTCTAAAAAATTCTCATTGTTGTTAAACCTTCTCCCTGTTCTTGTTTGGGAGTAAGGTCTACTATCATCTTTCTTTAACCAAGTGTTAGAACGTCTATTTCTGAATTTTAATGGAGTTCCATCATCCAAATCTGAGTTGTCATATTCAGAGGAGCTCCTATCTGAGTGGCTGTAAACAGGGGCACTTGAAGGAAATTTCCTAAAAATATTTCCTGACTTAAAGTCATCCTGATCTCTAAGGAACTTTCTTTTTTTCCTTTCTTTGAGATCTTTTTTGAACTTTTCTATATTTTCATTTAGTCTGGTGCAGTAACTATCATATTCAGGTGTTTCATTAAACTTATTGAAGTCTTGTTGATATAAAGCCACTTTAGGTTTTAAAATTTCAAGGTTAGACTGTTCTGTTTCAACAATCAGTTCCATTAGATCTTGTGAGCATTTTAACAGGATTTCTTTCCATCTTTCCATAAATTTATCATTGGCCAGATTTGTAGCTGGAATCACATTCACTCTTAGTCCTCTAGTGATTAGGTGGTTTTTTAAGTAGTTCTGTAAACTGCTGATTTCCCATATAATTTTTACTTGTTTTTTTGCATTTTTCATTAGCTCACTAAAGGCTTTTTTTTATGTCTTTATTAGTCTCAGGTACAAACTGTGTCTTAGAAGTGAAGCTATCATCTGCTTCTTTTTGAAGTAGATCAATATTATTTAAGGAGAAGAGGGCCATATTGAATGTTTTACTCTTTTCTCCAAAATAAATTTATATCTTTTCTTGCAAAATATGTCAATTCTTATTATTCTGAGTAACTCAAAGATTATTTAGAGTCTTAAAGTTAAATCCTAAAGGTGGATTAAACCACAAGTTGAATATTTAAAAATAGTGGATTTTCCAAATCCCAAGAGTTTTTCACTCTAGTGGTTATAACCATAGATTACATATAGTATAATTGGGAATAATAGTAAATTATTGTGTGGAATATAAATGTTTATTTAGGTACTTATACCTCACAACGGTCCTTCCTTCTCCATTCCCTTCATACTTACCTTTCCATTGCTTTTCTTGCTAATATGTATATTTTTTATTACACGCACGGTTGCTGTAGCAACCGTTCTTCATAAATACCTCACTCGGACATCACTTCCGTGTTTTGCCCTTTGAGAAAGACGTCAGTTGTGCGTCGAAACGCGTCAGGCGGGAGCGTCTAATGCGGTCCACTGTGACACGCATATAGACGCTGTTAGTTCTAGCTGTGCTAGTTCTCCATGCGCTCGGATTGTGTACATTGTTACTTTATTCTTACATCCTATCTTCCTGTCCCTACGTAGTACTCCTGTTACAGTGAGGGAATGTGTGTGGGGGGGTTGTGGCATTTTTAGGCCCTTCTTGTACCCCTATAGTAGTCCTTCTTATGATTTAGGAATTCTTTTATCCCCATTACTTTGTATCCAAGAGTTTTAGACTCATTGTAACAAGATAGGGATTCATTCTAAAGGAGTCTCTTCTAGTGTTTTGTATTACCATATAGCACTCTTAGAAGACAGTATTTAGCGTATAGAACTCCAATTAAAGCCAGCTGTAACTTCACTTATATATACTACCTATAATAGCTATTTAGCTTCTTGAGATATTGATTATCCTAAAAATTTGGGCCATCTTGGCCTCATGGAAGGCTCTGTTTTTATTATACCCTTTCTATCCTTGTTTTTAACCTTTTAATCGCCGTTGTGAGGTATAAGTACCTAAATAAACATTTATATTCCACACAATAATTTACTATTATTCCCAATTATACTATATGTAATCTATGGTTATAACCACTAGAGTGAAAAACTCTTGGGATTTGGAAAATCCACTATTTTTAAATATTCAACTTGTGGTTTAATCCACCTTTAGGATTTAACTTTAAGACTCTAAATAATCTTTGAGTTACTCAGAATAATAAGAATTGACATATTTTGCAAGAAAAGATATAAATTTATTTTGGAGAAAAGAGTAAAACATTCAATATGGCCCTCTTCTCCTTAAATAATATTGATCTACTTCAAAAAGAAGCAGATGATAGCTTCACTTCTAAGACACAGTTTGTACCTGAGACTAATAAAGACATAAAAAAAGCCTTTAGTGAGCTAATGAAAAATGCAAAAAAACAAGTAAAAATTATATGGGAAATCAGCAGTTTACAGAACTACTTAAAAAACCACCTAATCCCTAGAGGACTAAGAGTGAATGTGATTCCAGCTACAAATCTGGCCAATGATAAATTTATGGAAAGATGGAAAGAAATCCTGTTAAAATGCTCACAAGATCTAATGGAACTGATTGTTGAAACAGAACAGTCTAACCTTGAAATTTTAAAACCTAAAGTGGCTTTATATCAACAAGACTTCAATAAGTTTAATGAAACACCTGAATATGATAGTTACTGCACCAGACTAAATGAAAATATAGAAAAGTTCAAAAAAGATCTCAAAGAAAGGAAAAAAAGAAAGTTCCTTAGAGATCAGGATGACTTTAAGTCAGGAAATATTTTTAGGAAATTTCCTTCAAGTGCCCCTGTTTACAGCCACTCAGATAGGAGCTCCTCTGAATATGACAACTCAGATTTGGATGATGGAACTCCATTAAAATTCAGAAATAGACGTTCTAACACTTGGTTAAAGAAAGATGATAGTAGACCTTACTCCCAAACAAGAACAGGGAGAAGGTTTAACAACAATGAGAATTTTTTAGAGAGAGGCAGGACTGTCCAAAGAGACCCAGAAAAGAAATTCAGAAATGTAAACAACAGGGACCCACAATAGAGAATTCCACCTCTTCTCTAGAAAAAGATAAATTGATAGTTAATCTGTCCAATTTCCAACTAAAAGAGAGTCATATATCTGTTCTACAGAAAGGTTTATCTTTTGTACCCACATCTAGGCCAGACCCTTTTGTACATATAAAAGACTTGAATTTATTTGCTAGGAAATTAGCTTTACATAAATTTCATAAACTCAAACAAGAAAGAGAATTGACCCAAATGGGACTTGGAAAAGAGGATATGGAAGCATTCCAAACTATGTTGTCTCTCTTGGAAGAAAATAATGGGAAACAAAAGGATAAATTCAAAATATGGAAAAATAAAAGTCGTTTCACTCCAGCCTTAAAAGACTATGCAAACATCTGGTTGTTCTTACAACAAGCCACCCTAGAAATTGAAAATATTGATTATAAGAATATACCGAAAAGTTACAATTTAACCAAAAGTGAAAATCAGGCCTTACTCATTTTAAAAAAATGTGAAGATATTCAAATCAAACCAGCGGATAAAGGTGGCAACATAGTCATTATGAGCAACACTGAATATAATCTAATGTGCAAAAAAATCTTAAACGACACTAACACCTATGAAACCCTTGTGAGTAATCCCACTTTGAAATATAAAAGACTTCTTAAAAACATCTTGGACCAAGCCAAAATTGATAGTCTTATTGACGAACAAACTTTTCAATATCTCTTTCCAAAATATCCTACTGTTTCCATCTTTTACACCCTGCCCAAAATTCATAAAAAAGTAACTCCAATTCCTGGCAGGCCCATTGTGTCTGGAACTGATAATTTATCCTATAAATCAAGTGTATTTCTAGATCACCACCTAAAAGATATGGTTGAAACACTACCTTCATTTGTGAAAGACACAAATGATATCCTAAAACAACTTGAGGACCTTACAATACCTACAGATGCCTATTTAGCCACTATAGATGTAGAGGCTCTATATAGTAGCATTCCTCACAAGGAAGGCATTGAAGCAACCAATTTCTTTTTACAGAGTAAAGGTACCAAATTACAAAAATTCAACAAATTCCTTATAGACTTACTAGATTATGTTCTTAAACATAACTACTTTATTTACAATGGGAACTGGTACCATCAAACCAAAGGAACAGCTATGGGTACCCCATGCGCCCCAAGTTACGCCAACCTACTATTAGGCTGGTGGGAAGAGAAACTCATCTTTAATGAATTTCTCTTAGAGTATACTGAATCAATACTCATGTGGAGGCGCTATATAGATGACATTGTACTAATATGGTCAGGTACAAAAAATAAATTTGAAGAATTCATGAAAAAAATAAATGTTAATCCATTAGGCCTCAAATTTACTCATGAGATTAATGACTCAAGAATCACCTTTCTAGACTTAATAATCAAAAAAGATGGCATGTAGATGGCAAAATATTTTCTACTACTTTTAGAAAAGACACTGCTACAAACACCCTATTGAGATGGGAAAGCCAACATTTTGAACCTCTCAAGAGAGGAATACCCAAGGGCCAATATCTACGCATTAGAAGAAACTGTAGCACAGATGAAGAGTTCATAATAGAAGCAGAAAAATTAAGAAAAAGATTTAAGGAAAGAGGCTTCTCAAAAAACTGCCTCAAAGCAGCTTTCAAACATGCTTGGAACTGTAATAGAACTTCGCTTCTTCATGGAAGTAACTCTTCAAGGAATGTCTCTAACGGCCTAAATTCCATCCGCTGTATAATGACCTTTGGGTATGACTCTCAAGTGGTAAAAGAATCAATTGCCAAAATATTGGTATTTGTTGAAAAGTGATGAAGATCTCACTGAAGTATTAACACCTAACATTTCAGTTACCTATCGGAGAGGAAAAAATCTGAAAGATGGTTTGGTACATAGTGCCTTCAAAGAGAAAAGAACAAACACTAATTGGCTAAAACCTCCACTAGGTTGCTTTAGATGTGGCAGATGCAAATACTGCAGTTACATTACACCTACTAAAATATTCGAACACCCAACAACAAAGGTAAAATATAAAATCAAGGAGTTTTTCAACTGTTGCTCTACCGGTGTAGTCTATGTAGCAGTTTGCGTTTGCCACAAGATTTATGTTGGTAAAACTAGCCGCCAACTAAGACGCAGAATAGGGGAACATGTCTTAAGCATTAAACACATGTTGGATACCCCTATTGCACGACATGTCAAACTTTACCATAAGAACCAAAGTAAAGTTTTGACTTTTTTTGCCATTGATAAAGTCACTATGAGTCAGAGACAGGGGGACATTGACCGTAAACTCCTCCAATGTGAGGCAAAATGGATATACAAACTTAAGGCCCTCTCCCCCTTTGGCCTAAATGAAGGCTTTAATTATACGGCCTTCATTTAAGATTTAGGTTTTGTTTTAATAAACATTGAAAGATTATAAACAATGAGGTCTTTTTTCTAAATACCGTCCTTTTGAGATGATATTGACACTATTTAATTTTATTTATTCACTTTAGGACAATCCTTTCCTTCTTTTGGATTGTTGATATAGTTGTGCCAACTATTCACTATATTATTTATCACTTGCATCACTGCAATCAATATACTTATTTGGTAACCTTTAGATGCTCCCCCTCAACACTTGCAGTTTTATTACTGCAACTATTACATTTATATTGGAAGCCTTAGATGCTCCCTTTTTGTTTATCACAGCAACCACTATACTTTCATTTGAAGCCTTTAGATGCTTCACTTTAATGTTCATTCCACAAGCCCATATCCATGGAAGTCATTTTTATTTTCACATCTCTATGGATGTATACCTTTACATATATATCTTATAATTATATATATATGTTTATTTGGTTATTACACTTGCTTTTTACAGGATTTCATTTTTTGTTTATTCCAATCACCTACATCTGTCCTTCTATTGTTAGTTCATCTCTCATTTTTTAAGACCTCTCCATTATGTCGGTTCTTTCATGTTTCTACTCAATTTTATTTATTTTGTCCTTCCTTCTCCATTCCCTTCATACTTACCTTTCCATTGCTTTTCTTGCTAATATGTATATTTTTTATTACACGCACGGTTGCTGTAGCAACCGTTCTTCATAAATACCTCACTCGGACATCACTTCCGTGTTTTGCCCTTTGAGAAAGACGTCAGTTGTGCGTCGAAACGCGTCAGGCGGGAGCGTCTAATGCGGTCCACTGTGACACGCATATAGACGCTGTTAGTTCTAGCTGTGCTAGTTCTCCATGCGCTCGGATTGTGTACATTGTTACTTTATTCTTACATCCTATCTTCCTGTCCCTACGTAGTACTCCTGTTACAGTGAGGGAATGTGTGTGGGGGGGTTGTGGCATTTTTAGGCCCTTCTTGTACCCCTATAGTAGTCCTTCTTATGATTTAGGAATTCTTTTATCCCCATTACTTTGTATCCAAGAGTTTTAGACTCATTGTAACAAGATAGGGATTCATTCTAAAGGAGTCTCTTCTAGTGTTTTGTATTACCATATAGCACTCTTAGAAGACAGTATTTAGCGTATAGAACTCCAATTAAAGCCAGCTGTAACTTCACTTATATATACTACCTATAATAGCTATTTAGCTTCTTGAGATATTGATTATCCTAAAAATTTGGGCCATCTTGGCCTCATGGAAGGCTCTGTTTTTATTATACCCTTTCTATCCTTGTTTTTAACCTTTTAATCGCCGTTGTGAGGTATAAGTACCTAAATAAACATTTATATTCCACACAATAATTTACTATTATTCCCAATTATACTATATGTAATCTATGGTTACCATTCTACATGTTCAATTGATGTTGTCCTTGTCCCCAAACTTTGGTGACATTTACTGCCCGTACTTAGGGCTCTGCTATGTTCTTATCCAAACCTGATCTAAAGACTCATAGCACATTATTTAGGGTGGTTGTCTTTGTCCCATGCTAAACTCTCAACAGATATATAACCCCTTTCTGGCACATCTTTCAGTACTGCTAAAGTCAATTCTCAAAAGCTTGTCATAATAAATGAATATGTTTGTGCAGATGTTTGCACAGGGTGATGATTGCCACTTACAGGCACAGACAGGCTGCACTTGGACTCTTAAAGGCACGGACTATAGATTGGCTATTACAGGCACAGGCTGCAGATTGGCTATTACAGGCACAGGATGCAGATTGGCACTTACAGATAAAGGATGCACATTGGCACTTACAGGTACAGGATGAACATTGGCTTGCACAGGCTGCACATTGATCCTTACAGGCACAGGCTGCACATTGGCTCTTGCAGACACAAGCTGCAGATTGGCACGTACAGACACATGATGCATGTTAGCTCTTTTTTTTTTTTTGAAAATTTATTTGATTTTTTTAAATTTGAAACAAGAGAAAGGACGAACAAAAGACAAAGAGAAGAAACTTACATAGTACAATAAATACATTAGTAACTGGATTAGTACATAAAGTACATACATACCTAAACCCGACATCACTGTGGAAACAAATCTAGATACATTTCATAATCAGACTGAAGGAATTTATTTACCATGTCATAAATGAGGAGAGCCATACAGAATATAAGAGTGAATTTGCTATGGTTATAGGGATTCCATATAGCTGTCCCATTTCAGCCAGCTAAAATGGCAGACCTTACGCTCCAACGGAGAAGAGTTACTGTTATTCATTAGCTCTCTATTTGTATAGATAAGATTGCGCAATTCGCTAAAAGCTGGGATTATAGGTAGCTTCCAGTATTTAACAATAAGATATTTGGCTACTAATAAAATATGGCAAATCAGATACCTCTCAGTGGACGGGAATTTCTCTAAGTTCATATGGAGAATGGCAACTTGAGGAGACCATAAAATTTGTTTGTCAAGCAATTTGCATATAAATTGGAAGATGTCTAACCACCACTTCTGCATTTTATTGCATTCCCACCAGATGTGGTAATCAGTCCCTCGTGAGCCACATAATTTCCAACAGCAATCTGACTCCTCTGGGTTGATTTTCCTCAATTTAACTGGAGTTAAGTGCCATCTATGAATAATTTTGAAATATAGCTCTGTATATATTATATTAACCGAGGACTTTTTTGTGGTTTTTAGACTATACTTCCAACTTGTCTCATCTAGGCAGATTCCGAGATCCTTTTCCCACCCTTTAACCCCTAGGCTTTTAATAAAGGGGACAGAGTCATCAATAGGTCTACTGCACTTAGAGATTAGATGTGAAAAATCTCCTTTTAGAATGATTTCCTCTATTTTAGTAGGGCTATTCATCCCTGAGAGCTTATATCCTCTCCCCATTAGATTTAACTTGAGACTTTCGTAGTTTAACCAGTTGAATTTATTATTTAACTCCAAATTCTGTTGCAGCTCCTGAATGGTAAAAAGATTACCTTTATTATATAGGTAGGAGATACATCTTAAGCCCTTATCAGATAGCATCTTTATTGAGGGACATTGCGCCCTCAAACTCCGATAATCCAGTGGAGCTACGATTGAGGGTATATTTGTTAACTGCATCTTTCTTCTATATTTATACCAAATTTTAATGATATTGATTAAGTTTTTTGGGAGATCGCTATATAAAGCTTTATCATATGCGGGTAACCAGATCAACATTTGAATGGAATGGTCTTTCACTAACGATTCTTCCAGCGATAGCCATCTTGGCTTATCTTTAATAATATGCCAACCAATGAGTTGGGCAATAATTATCTTAAGATGGATTTCTTTTAAACTTGGTGCATTTAGGCCACCATTAGATAATTTACTGTAAGTTATGCTTTTCCGAATTCTAGGTTTTTTCCCTGCGTACATAAATTTATCTAATTGATCCTGTATACACTTGAGATAATTATTAGCCAAGATATCCGGTATGGATCTCATGCAGTATGTAATTTTGGGAAGTATGTTCATATTAATTGATGCTATTCGGGCTGACCAGGATAGGTTTAGGTGGCTCCAATCATTTAATATAGGTCTAATTAGCTTCATAACCTCATTAATGTTGTCATTAAGAATATTATCTACCCGAAAAGAGAATCTTATTCCCAGATGGGTTATATATTTGGAATCCCAATTAAACCTAAAGTCTTCCCTTAATTTATTCTTAGTTTCCAGTGATATTCCTTTTGTTAAGGTATCTGACTTTGTCTGATTGACTTTAAAAAATGAGAGCCTGCCAAAGTCCTCAATTATTTCTTGAAGTTTGTATGCATGTTGGCTCTTGACCACATAGGCTGTACTTTGGCACTTACAGACACAGGCTGCACATTGGCACTTACAGACACAGTCTGAAGATTGACTCTCATAGGCACAGGCTGCACATTGGCTCTTACAGTCATAGGCTGCAGATTGGGGAGCCGATGGGGGGTCCGCAAGCCGCCTAGGGGTGCTGGGAAGGTGTGGGGGGCTGAGGGGAGCCACATGGGACTGAGGGAAAGCCGCGTCAGGCCATGTCAGGTTGGGCTAGGTACAACACTGGGCACCACCAGAGCAAGGCCTCAGTGCAGTAATTCCACCCCAGTGTTTGATCCACCTCTATCTTACTAGTTGAGAGGACGTGCAACAGGAACTCATGGAACCCCATTAATTGTGTTTCTTGTTTGATTTACATTGACAGCAAACATAATATGCCGCAGATCAGACATTCATAAGGCTCACTACTCCTCTGTTTCCTACAACATATCAGGACACAATAGAAAAACATACTCTGTCTATATTTCATTGGCAAATTTTCTACGCTACAGATCAATTATTATTATTATTATTATTATTATTATTATTAATATTAAGATCCACACTCTTTTCTACGATAACAATTTATTCAATGAGGCTAACAAAATATAATAATTAATACATACAGTATACATAAATATCATAATACTATAAAACAACATCTCTTAAATTAGCAGAAAAAGCATTCTATAGTTTACAATATGTAGTGTATTGGAGTGCTTTGTCTATGTCTATGTTATAGTTACCACATCCTTTAAATGTCTATCCAGCAACAAGACGTCAAGAAGAAAAAGAGAGAGAGAGAATGTGTTCCCTCTGTCTTTTAATCTATAGTTAATTCCACCCCTATAATACTTAATTCCCTTTCACCTCACTGATCAGTTCAGGTCAGATAGTCCAGCTAGTAATCTCCATTTTGCATTTCTCTGTGTATTCTCGGTAGGTCCTTAAGATCAGTATATGACCAGAGATTACACCACAATGTGGTTGAACCAAAGAACTGCACCAAGGTATACAGTATCAGGCCTAATATATATAAGGCTCTTCCATATATTAAAGCTGGTTATTCTGTTATATTATTATCCATAATTCTGATGCCAGGCAGATCTTACAAAGGAGTTAACTTCAGAACACCAAATATATCAACATATGTTTATATATTGTTAATTTAGCACAATAAATATTTAGATTGACACCAAGGTGATGTTTTTGCATTTCTCTTTAATCAAATTGTTACAGTGTGTGTGTGTGTGGGGGGGGGGGGGAGAGTATTTGATCCCCTGCTGATTTTGAATGTTTGTCCACTGACAAAGAAATGATCAGTCTATATTTTAAATTTTAGGTGTATTTTAACAGTGAGAGACAGAATAACTCATGTCAAAAAAGTTATGAATTGATTTGCAGGACAATGAGGGAAATAAGTATTTGACCCCTTCAATTTAGTACTTGGTGGAAAAACCCTTGTTGGCAATCACAGAGGTCAGATGTTTCTTGTAGTTGGCCACCAGGTTTGCACACATCTCAGGAGGGATTTTGTCCCACTCATCTTTGTAGATCCTCTCCAAGTCAATAAGGTTTCAAGGCTGATGTTTGGCAACTTGAACTTTCAGCTCCCTCCACAGATTTTCTATGGGAATAAGGTCTGGGGACTGGTTAGGCCCCTCCAGGACCTTAATGTGCTTCTTCTTGAGCCACTCCTTTGTTGCCTTGGCTGTGTGTTTTGGGTCATTGTCATGCTTGGATAGCCATCCACAATCCATGTTCAATGCCCAGGCTAAGGGAAGGGGGTTCTCACCCAAGATTTGACAGTGCATGGCCCCGTACATCTTCCCATTCATGTGGTGCAGTTGTCCTGTCCCCTTAGCAGAAAAACACCCCCAAAGCATGTTTCCACCGCCATGTTTGACGGTGGGGATGGTGTTCTTGGGGTCATAGGCAGCATTCAGTTGCGTTGATGCCAAAGAGCTCGATTTTGGTCTCATCTGACCACAAAACTTTCACCCAGTTCTCAGCTGAATCATTTAGATGTTCATCTGCAAACTTCAGACGGGCCTGTACATGTGCTTTCTTGAGCAGGGGGACCTTGCGGGCGCTGCAGTATTTCAGTCCTTCACGGAGTAGTGTGTTACCAATTGTTTTCTTGGTGACTATGGTCCCAGCTGCCTTGAGATCATTAACAAGATCCTCCCGTGTAGTTCTGGGATGATTCCCCACCGTTCTCATGTTCATTGAAACTCCACCAGGTGAGATCTTGCATGGAGCATTAGACCGAGGGAGACTGACCGTTATTTTGTGTTTCTTCGACTAATTGCACAAACTGTTGTCACCTTCTCACCAAGCAGCTTGGCGATGGTCTTGTAGCCCATTCCAGCATTGTGTAGGTCTACATTCTTGTCCCTGACATCCTTGGACAGTTCTTTGGTCTTGGCCATGTTGGAGAGTTTGGAATCAGATTGATTGCTTTTGTGGACAGGTGTCTTTTATACAGGTAACAAGCTGAGATTAGGAGCACTCCCTTTTAAAGAGAGTGCTCCTAATCTCAGCTTGTTATGTGTATAAAAGACACCTGGGAGCCAGAAATCTTTCTGATTGATAGGGGATCAAATACTTATTTCCCTCACTGACCTGCAAATCCATTTATAACTTTTTGACATGTGTTTTTCTTGTTTGTTTTTTTTGTTCTTCTTTCTCTCACTGTTAAAATACACCTACCATTAAAATTATAGACTGATCACTTGTCAGTAGAAAATCTTCAAAATCAGCAGGGGATGCAATACTTTTTACCCCACAGTATAACTAAATACTTTTCCTGTTGCATTTTCCTAGATCAATTTCTGTACTACCGTAACACATTTCACATTACATATATCTAGAAAAAAGGCATAGTTCCAAGTGATTAAAATTAGGACCACTACATATGGTTAACCCACTAACATTGAGCCTCATTCAATTGAGCTATTGCATGGTTACTGTAGCCCGTAAGTGGGGCCGCAAATTAATTTGTTATTCAATTGGCGTCTTTTTGTGAGTTGCCAACGGGTTACGGCCTTGAAAACTTTACAATGGTTAAACCAGGAACTTACAACCTCCCGAAGACTTTAATCTTTCACGCAGCATCACTCAATACTCAAGCCCGCAAACGCCAAATGGCGGCCCAAAGCTTACGGGTTCCAAATTACACCGCCAGATTGCATATATCAAGTACCCAGGGAACATTTGACATATGCTTGTTCAGCCGCTCAATTGTGTCCGACTCTCTGTGACCCTATGTACTGCAGCATACTTACTAATATCTCTGTCTGTGCGTATCCACAAGGTTTGCATGGTAAAGATACTAGAGTGGGTTGCCAGTTCCTTCTCTATTGGACTGTAATTTGTCTGACCTCTCTGCTATGACCTGTCCACCACAGTGGCCCTACATGGTATAGCTCACAGCTTCATTTAGGTACACAAGCCCCCTCACCACTATCACTTAGCAATCCGGAAAGGGGACCAGGGGAACATACACCACACTAATCTACTCTAACCCATCAGGAAAAGCCACAAACACACATGGAGGCTGTGCAGAGGCACGTGGAGCAACAGCCAACTCATCTCCATCAGGGAGAATCTCTGCTAGGCCCATCCTGGAGTGTTCCCCGCCATTGCTGTTGGCCATGTGCCAAGATGTATACCCATTCCCATTTGGTGACCTCCCATTAAGATTTGCCATCATTCAGGTTACATTATCACCTGTCATATTGTTATCAGGCCTTCAGGGGAATGTTGATACTTCACAGTATCACAAATTACACCTTGCATGTGTATTAACTAATTATTATTATTATATATGATATATATTATTATTATATGAAATCTAATGCTATTATTTTTGTTATTATTATGTCATGTATTAATCTATTGCATAGTTTAGAAATATAGGAATGTGACACAAATGTGATGTATGTGGATGTCCCATAACCCCAACCATTGACAATACACTGACACAGTGAGAACAGTACAACAAAGCTTTATTTCATACATAGAGCACAATCAGAAATAGACAAGACTGTGCAGTAATATCATGGGTGTTGTGTGGGCGGATCCTGGGAGAGCAAGAGGCTTATGGGGAAAATGGGATACCTACAGGGGGTAATGTCATAGTCTAGAATAAGCATGATGCATAGCACCTACCAGGGTCACATGTGGTCACTACACCACTGCAACCTGAATCACTCCATTTAATTTAAGAAACTATTAATGTGCATAGCACTTACAACTTGTCTAGATCTGCTCAATGAAACAGATTATATAACCTCTGCACTGTGTAATCCAATCCAGTTTCACACATACAGCGTGTTGACAAAACAAAAACCTGAAAAAAAGCCTTTAATAATGATGTGTCATCTCACAATAAATGCTTAGCTGTGACCAACGTCGGTGGTCAAGGTGTACTATCACCTTCTCCATATGATATTGTTCATCAACATTGATATATCCATCAGCTATGCAGCTGTTAGCACATGTTAAAGGATAACCATGATATCAGCAATAGGGTGAAATACCCATTAATACGGAGAGGATACAAAGGTCAACAGCAGCCAGATGTAATGTTACTTACAACAGACCCAAGGATCTGTTCTCAGACTGATATTGAGGTCAGGATCACGTGCTTCACTAGTGCATACATTAATGTCGGCTGTCATTAACATGCCATTGTGATACTTTGTAAGTCCACCGCCATAGCGGTATTAGTCTACATTTTAAGCTAACAACAATCATGTCTTAGATATTTGGCTATATGCAAGCATTAGAATTCTAGGAGCTACATGTTAAGGGGGCTGTCATTGAAGGAATGGCTACCTGAGAGGTACTGTGAAATCCTTACACCTCATACATTTCCAATGCAGAAGATGCCTTCATAGATCTGAATTCAACCTAAAACAAAACAAAACAAAAACATAACACCTATGAAATAAGGCCTTAAAAATATAGGGACTGCATCATCTCTTCTCAACATTCCTCGGTGACAATGGATTGGTGACATGTTGAACAGTACCCTACGTGTCCACAGAGAAGAGGATCGTGGACCATGTGATGGGAGCCACCTGCATACAAAATATCACCATCACATCCAGGCTAGATTAGGTTAACATTGTGACCAATAGATTGTCACTGAGGAGTGCTGTTGAGAATATACAAACATCTACACAGCCCTTAAGTCCTTCTCCGCCTAGGCACAGGGCCCAATCCCCCATGGCCGGCCACCGTCTCCCTGGTGGTAGGGGGTGGGGGTTGGCAGGGGGAGGCAACCCCCCGCGAGGCAGCAGCAGCTTCATGGATTTAACGATGCATTCATTTATCCCTTGTTAATTCCATGGAGCTGACATCTCCGTGTCCTTGTTGGTCAACATGTACATGTGTAGTGTATGTTATGTACATATGGTGGCATGTTGGTGCATGTGATATTCACCTGACATGGAGGCTGGGTCCTGCTGGGCCACCAATCCTGAAGCTCCAGCAGCGGGTACCTGGCTCAGAAGGTCCTTGGCAACCCTCTCCCATACATTATAGCACACAGTCACATTCTTCTCCTCCTTGGCCATCATCCTCCTCACCTTGGCCCTGATGTCGTCAAAACAGTGCTTGACGGACCTCACATCCCTTGGCGCTATGCCCACTGCTGTAACCTCAGCCGTTACCTCCTTCCATGCCTGTGCCCTAGCCTAACTTCCCTCCTCCTGCAATGATCACAGGGCAGCCACAGATAGCACCAAGGAGAACCACATTCTTACGGTGTGTGTAATTGTGGGCCCTGTGCTTGCCCATAGCCTCTTGCCCTCCCCACTGTGGATGGGGATCCTTGTCTCCCTGACCTGTCCCTGAGGCCTGTCCCTCCCCCAAACTACCACCCCTCCTGGGATCAGGCCCCTCCCCCTCTGTCCCTCTTCTACGTGTGCCTGTTGTTAGGGCCACCCTGACACGACCCACTTCCTTCTCTCCACTCTCCTCCTCCTGCTCTTCCTCCTCCGCCAACATCTCCTGCTCCTCTGCCACCTCCTCTCCTCCGCCACTCCCAACCTCCTCCTCCTCTCCTCCACTCCTCTCCTCTCTTCCACTCCTCCACTACTAACCAGGGCCATCTCTCTCCTTCTCACCTCTCCACTCCTTTCCCCTCCTCTCTCCTCCCTCCATTATAATCCCAAAAATAAAATAAGTATAAATCAATCAAAGTTTCGCTGTATATTTATGATGAAAAACAAAATGTGTGTATTATGTGTATTTAATGACTGTTGGGGAAAGAACAAGGATATAAAATAAATGCATCAATTAAATAAGCAACAAGATATGTACATTAGTCACTTTTAAAATAACATTGAATGTCCATGTTGATAGCCTTTTGATGTTAGCAATCAGATGTGCTAAGATCCATGACTTCACTGTCTGTGACAGTTCGGCTTTGGGCCATAAAGGGCTCTTACTTGTGGGGTTCAGGTAAGTCCCATCATGGCCGCAAAAATCAGTCATGACAACTCCCTATTCTGTTAGATCCTCTCCATCACTCTTATCAAGTTTTGTAATGCTCTTTAAAATGAATGCAACATCTTCTTGGAATGACAGTGTCATGAAATACTGCAATAACCAAACCCCTATTTCTACCCGTATTAGTATAACTATTCTACTACTAATGGTGCTAACCTGCCAAGAGCAACAAAGAAAGTGATCCAAGAGTCATTATTTCAGGTGCCTTCATAGAATTGTAGCAAAGCATCAAAACATAGCTAAAGAAGTTTTAAGCAAGAATGAGTGCCAGAAATTAGATATTTTTCTTAGCATCAAAATCTATGTTTCTGTTAAAGTCATCTTGAGGGTTAATTTAGCATAAGTATTTTCAAGGAAGAAATGAGAGCAGAGAAGAATTTCCAGATAGAGTTCATAGCAGACATACAGTAAAAATGGTTTCTGTGGGACTAGATACTGAATAGAAAAAAGGTCATGACAATGTTGCTTGTTGGAGCATTAAAAAAAAAATGTTTGTTTTGCGATCTGTGAAAATCTTTTACTGGTGTTATATATAAATTGTGGGTCCAACTTTTACAGACCTAGTCTAAATGATGTTGAAATTTAAAACCTAAAGCAGGAGAAAACAAAAAGAAAAAAAAAATGTTAGTTTTAAATTAGATAAATCATTTTGAGCCAAATTAATCAACCATCTGTTGTCAATTATGTGTTGCTATTTTGTCTCTTCTATTTTCTAGTAAATGCAAAATGTTTTTGATGGAGTTAAAACCCACAACTATTTAAAAGAAAAATGTACTCTAGACTGAATGAATAACGGGAAATCTGCTTATGCTATTTTATATTGTAGACATGTGTCAGTTTATACCAGATGTTATTGGACATAAACATTAAGATTTTCCACCAAGGTGAGAAAAGTATCTCCAGAAAGAGAACGTTACAAATTTCCTGTTATTCTATGCAGTCTACATATATGTAAGGCATACAAATTACAATTACAAATTGTAAAAGAGCCTCCATATAATAGCATGATATTTGAATGGATTATTTGACACTGGAGACTCTTTCCTTATTTTAGTGCATTTATATGACCTTCACTAATTGAAAGAGATAGAAAAGAGCTTGAAGTTACTATAGGTATTTGAATGATAAATTTATGTTCAGGACCTCCCTCTCTCTAAGCTATTGCCATTTATCCTTGCTTATTCCCAAATTTTACCCCATTGGAAACCTATACCCCAATGTACTTGCCATGGAATGGAACTTTTAAATCAATGTGATTTGTATACAACAGAGCTTAATAAATACATTAATTACATTTATTAATAAAAGTGGGAGTGATAAAGCAAAAGACCAGGTACAAATAATACTGAAGATGTGTGTAATTGCTTAAATCTTTGTAATTAAACATATGCTTGCTTATCTTAACTGCAATAAAAAGAGGAAAATACACTTTTAATATAGGGAAGTTTCTTGGTCTCAAAATTATAATAGTATAAAGAAACTGTTAATCTGATTAGAGAGTGTGGTGAAGTTTAATGAAAAGAAAGGATAGGAAAGACACTCTAAGTATATTCGGATATACCCAATATGTAAATAATCTCAGAAAGGAATTGGTTTAAAAGAAATATATTTTTATTCCTCAATTAAAAAAGCTTTAATAATTAAATCATGGCCTTTAAAATATAAAATTAGTGTTTCCCTGATGACTGATATTCTAGATTTAATTAATATGTAAATACTGATAATTATTATAAATCAAATATCCCTATGCCTGAACACAATAAAATCATAAGCTATTAGGCGATGTCTACTGGAGGATACCACTCCTTTGTCACATCATTATATAAAAATTTATAAAAAATAAATTAATTTTCAGAAAAGTGCTGAGTGCTATGAAAAAATGTAATTATAAAAATGTGTTAAAGTGCTAAGTGATTTTTTAAATACGGATATACTCTGATTCAGGAGATGTGACTGCTGCTGGTAATCCACCAGGAAGCCAAGCCCAATATTTCACAAGAAAAACATTATAGTTCCCAATATAGGTTATATTTAAATTTATAAAAAATAGATCTATATAGGCCGCAGAGAATGCACTAGACATGCAATCACAAATCGCTTGTGGTCTGATTTATATTATACCCAAATAACTCCAATAATACCAGTATCAACAATTTCATAAATAATGACACATTGCATGCACTGTACTATCTCATGTTGCTATTAGATGCCAAAATATCCAAAACCCAGTGAGGGATAGAAAGTATCCAATTTTTTGTATTGGTATTTTTACTTGTGAAGGTTAGAAAAACGATTCACATATGCATATATATGCAGCAAAGTTACTTATCTTGTGAGTTAGTCCATGGGATAAGTCATAGAGTTCAGGTACAGCTTTCAGCAATAAGACTGGATTAAGCCGGCATCTGCGATCCGCGAGGTATCAGTTCTGCATGTGACATCATCAGGGAAGCGTCGCAATCAGGTGGACTCACGTTTTGCGGTAGGCGCTTCCTCAAGACCTCATTGGTAGAGAGTGCTTGACCTTTTAAATACCCAGTGATGAGTATTAATGGCACCTAAATGTTGATCCTTTCCCCATGGCACCTAAATGTTAATCCAGTGCCATGGAGGTCCCTATAGGTAGATATTTAGATGCGGAATAGGATGTCGGGTGTGTGTCCCCAACTTAGGCGTAGCGCAGGGTAGGTGTGTTGGTAAGATGATCCGTGTATTTGTAGTAGATTCTTATGGGTAGTCCTACTGGATGTTCTTTCTTACCCCTGTCTGGAGGTGGTCCAGACTGGGATGTCAGGTATGGCGATTCCCTGTTTCAGGGTTAGGCAATGCTTTGGCTTCTATTGGTGTGAACTGGGATCTGCAGCATTTCTTGGGGCTCTGTTCACGTCAGTGCCCGAGAAAAAGAGAAAGAGAGATATTTAGATGCCACGTAGGTCCTTATAGGACCGTCGTGGCAACAATATTAATTGTTGAGGACAGGTAGGGGTAATTATTGTGTGCCTTTAAAGACTTCCATAGCACCTACAATTCACCCTTATGGTATATAAATTCAACCCTCCATCCACATGGCTGTATGTAATTAATATGTAACTCATATTCTATATGCTCCTATCATTAATTATAATTACTATGTAATCAGGGTTAACATTTAGATGCCATGAGAGTCTATATAGACTACCATAGTTATATTATTATTATTATTATTATCGTTTATTTGTAATGTGCCAACATATTCTGTAGTGCTATACATGGGTTAAGTCCCAGGCAGAGACAAAAAACAATATAAACACATTGCAAAAAATGGAGGGCCCTGTCTTTGCGCTTAGAATCCCATGTCCATAGTGCTTTCCCCAAAGCACCTTGCAGGATTGAACATTTGCAGACTTACAGAGGTTGTAGACGTATGTAGGGATTGGGGTAAGCTGGGAAGGGAATCCCGCGTGTTCCCTTCCGTGCGTGGGAGGAGAGAGTCCCTGTGGTTCCCTGGGCTAATAGGTGTGATTGGTAGCGGGGTCATAAAACCTCTGCCTATGTATTTAAGTTAATAGATAGGGGGATGGGATTTATGTAGAGCTAGTGTAGTGTTCTGCATTACTGCTTCAGTACTGCAGAACACTTCAGTGAGCTTCAGTCTCAGAGTCTCTTGCAGCTGGGTGTTTGCATAAATTAGGGTAAGCGAATAGACTTTATGGCTATTCCCTAACTTATGGGGAGTTGTTAGGAAGGATAGATTGGAATACCTCTGTTGCTTGAGAAAAAAAGCTCCCACAGATGAGAGTGAGCTTGTTTTTGCAGCTACAACTTTGTATGTAAATGTATAATTTAGTCAGAATCCCTCTAAATTTCAGTGCTGATCATTCACTTTCAAATTTCCTTTCAAGTCTTTCCAATTGCTTTTACTGGTGCTTCACACAAGTAACATAGTATAATCCATTTTTCCTCCCCAAACTTATGAATACTGAACTCCACTAGTAGAGACAGAAAAAAAAAACTGAAAAATGTCCAAGCATCAGAACTGATGCTAAAACAGTATAACAATTCAACTGAGTTGGCAATAAGTCTTGATTTCTTATATCCAACACAATTGAGGGTTTAATAAGTGCACATTAAACATGCCAGGCTCTTTTGGGATCTTATGGTGCCCCCCTAGATATTAGAGCATAGAAGAATTCCTTGACATAGTTGATGGCAGACATCCCGTGAAACTGTTTCTGTGTGAATAGATACTGAATAAAAAGGCCACGATAGTGTTGTTTGTTGAAGCATTTAAAAAAGTATGTTTGTTTTGGGTTCTTTGAAAATCTTTCACTGCCTAAGCCCTATGAGCCCAGGGATCCCCAGCATTTGCCCCTTTACAATACAGGATTCCCTCCCCAGTAACCTCTGATCACAGGGATCCCCTATGAGCCCAGTATTCTCACATTTATAGCAGGATTATGTCTCCTAGTAAACCCCAGAAATCACTTATTTCTAGAACCATGGGGGTCTATTAAGACCCCTATGACACCTAAATATTAACCTCCTGCTCTTTTTGCATGGGAAATTTTGTTTTAACCTATCAGAATGCTCAGATTGATAAAGGCATATTTACATTTAATGGATTATGAATGTATCCTCTTGGATATAAGGGGGTTCGTAGTCGGTGCCATATAGACGTTCATGGCATATATACTAATGATAGGTGCCTCAATGATATATCACATATATAGTTGTCAGCAAAACAGGTCATTGCTAACGCTTGTGGGCTCCTACTTATCCTACACAGGCTACACGACCGATACACACGCAAAAAACGCCAGATACATAAGACTTTTACACAAACACATACAAGGTACTGTATAAAATACAGTATTAGGGAAGCCGCAAAATTATCCACACCTGCGTAACACATACACCATTGGCGCCATTTTACAACACTAACTTGCAACTAATAACATTACCAATACAAAATGCACAATTACACAGCTAAACAAACTGTTTGCCCTCGCGCACGCAGCCTATTTACACTACACACTTCTCACATTGCTGACCCTTACACATCAGCTCAGCAACAGTGCAAATGTACATTGTAATTAATATATGCAGCAAGCCATATCCTGAAGAGCTAACAATCTTTTTTGATGTTCCTGCAGAATACAAATAGGTAAAGTATATTAATGTATGATTGTATTAATTAATTAATTATCATAAAAAAATACATATAGAGAAAAAAAAGGACCAGACGACAGGATCACAATTAACGCCAAAGGCGTTCAGCTCACGACTCACAATGAGCGCCAGGGGTGCTCAGAGGAGCAAAAGTACACCAGGGGAGAGGCTTTTGCAATGAGCACCAAAAGGCAATCAGCGCAGACCTTGCAATGAGTGCCGAAGGGGCTCTGATAACCAAAAATACACCAACTGAGAGGCTCGCAATGAGCGCCGAAGGTACCCAGATGACCAAAAGACTTACTTTGTGTGGCAAACAGCATTACCTGCCTTACAATTGTATTGCCGTAATTTTTCTGATGGGCAATTCGCTAGTATCTTAGATTTATATGACCTCTATGGCATAGGGGAGATTATTAGTGCCATGGAGGTCTAATAATATTCAACCACTAATAATATTCCCCCATGCCATGGAGGTCCTGCAAGGTTAGTATGTAGTATGTAGGCCATATAAGATCCCTGTGGCATAGGAATTAATTTTGTTTGCCACAACAGTCCATTAGGGACCCCTGTGGTAGGGATTAATATTTAGGTGTCATGGACCTCTGTGACCATGGGAAGGGGGTTTAGGTGGATGAATGAGAGGGGGGGGGGGTGTTAATTCTTACAGCAGCACTGCTACGGACAGCTCAATCTCTCCTGCAGAAGGCTGCATGGAGACAGTAGCGCATCAGGGCTGCAGGGAAAAAGCACTGTTTTTTCTTCCTCAGTATACTGTATGTTTGTAGGAGTTTGAAGAGGAATCGTTATGTAGCTTGTCAAAATGCTTCCACAGTTACAGTATTGCCTTTTTGTGCAGCTACGTATCGAATTCGAATGGGGCCCTACATAAGGGTTTTCTATCTCCTGAATTAAGTATTGTGACTGGAGTGAAGACACCCAGTGGTGCGGGCTACCTAAACAGGTATACCACAACTGCAGTGTGATTACACTGCTCCCTGCTCATAGTGTGTGTTTAAATTTTCAGTTTGGCACTTCCAACTGGGTGGGTCCACTCCAGCTACTATATTTTCACAGGAATGAGTGATCCAGAGCTCATACAGCCTGGAGAAAAGCTAGTTAAATGCACATTAAAATTTAATAATTTTTTTGTTTCCTTATCAACACTTATGACATTATTCTTTAGGGACCCCTTTATAAGACCACTAAAGTAGTCCTTTAAGGAGATAAATATAATTTATAGGGTGTTGCAGCATTAAGTTGTTCATTTAAACAGAGACAACACATACATTCCAACCCAAAAAGTTCCAAAAATCTACCTACGTACCTTATTCCACCAAGACCATGTGTTGGCTAGTGTGTTTGTGTTTCTCATAAATGTACTGCATAACTGTGGCTTTGAAATTATTCAGTATGCAGACTAATCAGGAAATTTGGCATCATTGGACTATGATCTGCTTTCCAAAATATAAAAGTGTGACTGGTGTTCATTATGTAACCAAAATGACATATCCTCTTCTGTGGCAGAACTGTTACATATAAAAGATCTGAATACGTCAGCACAATGCTAAAAAAAGTGTATGAACCTAAAGAGAGACATAATAAAATGTGAAATTCTTATTCCTACCTTCCATAAAACAGAAACCTTCCTGTGAAAGGGATGGCAATTTTGTAAGAACAAAGACTACAATTGTAACTTTTTTAAATAGAGTTGGGTCCAAGATACCAAGATATATATATTCCAGATGTGTGAATTCCCATGTAAATCAGGTGCTCTAAGTAATGGGAGTGCCGTACAAAAGTATGCAGGAGCCTTTCTACAACCGTATGTAGATCTTTTGCTCCCCGACATTAGTGTACTCAGCTCACATCTGTAAATCCTGCAGGAGCCTTTCTACAACAGAATGTAGATATTTTGCTCCCCTACATTAGGACACTCAGCTCACACAGATAAATGCTTGCCTTCTCAGTTAGAGCTTTCAGTGTTGGAAGCACCCAAACCAAGCTCTACAGATGAGAATTGGCTCTAGGAGACAATAGAAAGCCCTACCGTCATGCCCTGGGGATTCCTTTCATTTAAATCCCTGCTGGAAGAAATCCCTGAGCATCGCCTACCTACCTACCTAGTGAGGGGGTCACTGCCCTATCTACATAACCATGGAGTCTATACAAACCCTATGGAAAATAAAGTTAACCCCTGCAGGGGTTCTTAAGGAACTGCTCTTGCACCTACAATAAAAGCCCATATGCTGTAGGGGATCCCAATCGGGACCCCCTGCCACCCATTAACCCCCTATAATCCACCCTGTAGCCAATACTGATTGGCTGAAATCTGATTGACAGTTATTTTAGCAAATCAGAATGGGTTACAGGGCGTATCCCATTCTGATCAGTTGATTGAAAGTTCCATTGCATCTTTTATGTAGGAGCTTGCGTGAGGGCTGCCATTTGCGGCAGGGAATTCCTCCTGGTAGGAGCTCCATTAGTTTGATGTAATTTTTTTGGGTAGGGCTCTTTCCTGGCCCAAAAGATGAGGACATGGGCTTAAATCAAGAAAGAAAAGGACTGGACCTTCTACCATCAACATGGATAGCCCGACCAGGGGATCAGTGACCATTGCTGGAGGGACTTTTTAGGCTAGGTAAGTGACAGGTTGTAATTTTTTATTTATTTTAATAGTGTGTTTTTTTATTTTCAATGTAAGCTGCTTTTATTTTCTGTAAGTGTTTCTTTATTTTTGGTAATGTAGTTTTTTTTTTTTTTGTCCTTAGTGGGATGTTTTGTTTTTAGTAAGCAGTTGGTACATTTTATTTGGGGGTTAGTTTTTTAATTAGGGGGTAGTTATTTAATTGGGTGGTTGTTAACCAGAGTGATACTCATTTGTTTAATTAGTGTGTGTGTGTGTGGGGGGGGGGGGGGGGGGTTAAATAGTTTATTGAGGGTTAATTAGCTATAGCTAGGGTTAAATAAGGTTAATTAGGTATATATAGGGTTAACTAGGTATAGATAGAACTAATAAGGTAGAGGGGGTTAATACGGTAGTGGGGGTTAATAAGGTAAAGAGTGGTTAATACGGTTATATTTATTGGTTTAGGGTTAGAATAGTGTAGTGTGGATTAGTTATTTTTCTGCTGCTAAATCATCTTCCAGAAACAGAATGCTAAATTATTCCATTAGTAGTTGTCAGAATTTTAAATATGTTACCACAAAATGATTCCCACTGAGTCCCAATTATCAATTATTCTTAACAGGTATAAAAAGGTCCATATCATTTATTTTCTAATGCAATATTGTTGGAAAATGTCAGCAGGTTATACATAATGTACAACAATACTATTATTATACTCTTATAGTTGTATGTGATATTTCATGTGTGGTGAAATCATCTTGTGTTATTTTGATACAATGATCAATAATACAGAAACATAATATTCCACATTATTTATGTTTTAAATTAAAACTACATCATTTATACAGTACATACATGTGTATATGCACGATTGAAAACTATACTGTGTAACAGTGGTTGCATTAAAGATGTATATTAGTGTTTTTGATTATCTTTAATCAGTTTTGGTTACATTTTGACTCCATTCCCAGTGTAAACTATTTACCAGAGAACTATAAAACTTGCTGAACTGTTAGCAAGTAGATGTCATGTATTTTAAAAAATATATAAAAGAGGAAGACCCGATTTAAACAATGGAACTTGTATATGTAATAGATTCCACTATGATCGTATCATTATTACCTCTATCATATCATTAAACCACTACTGACCCATGAATCATGCTAAAGTTTAAACTGTGTACTACTATAAATTTTTGTAGGTGGCACACTGTCACTAAGGCTGACGTAATTGTATTTCTTTTAAATGAATGCTGCTATGCTACCTTACGCAACATATATACCTATGAAAATACCGATTTATTAAACTAGCAATTCTGTTTAGTAAACCTAATGTGAATACATGCAGTAGGGGTACTAAGCGAGGGATGCAGTTTGCGATGCGGTTCAAAACACACATACGTGCACGACTTAGAAGAAAAAACGACTTCGGAACCAACCTTAACGAAACAAACACCCACACGCACAAAAAATACGACCATAACGGCCGAACCGCACGCACCTTAAAACAGTAAAAACACACCAAATACTCACAAAAAAATGCATAAAAAGTTTACCCGTAGCAAGGGGGGGCACCCAGGACCTCTGAAAGTGAAGATACACCTCCAATTAAGTCCAAATTTCCGAGTTCAGACATACGAAAATCCCCTAAGCAAGAGAAAAAATGGCCGCCGAAAAAAACGCAAACGAGGCTCAAAGCCCAGCCACCTACAACTTACACAAGAAGGGATCCGAGATAAGCTCGGAAACCCACATTAACCCCACGGGATCCGAGATAAGCTCGGAGACCTGCATTAACCCCACATTAACCATCGCAGTGGGGGTCCTGATCGCACGCGATCGGGGACCCCCACTGCAATGAAATTTCAAAATTCCCGCATTATGGGTCCTTAAAGGGCCGTAAAGGTCCTTAAAGGACCCGTTATAAAATAAAACAAATATACACTATCACCCTGTCATTCATGGGGGTCAATACAGGCCCCCATAAGCACTTCATTAACCTTGTCACTCATGGGGGTAAATATAGACCCCCATAAGCCATTCATTAACCCTGTCACTCATGGGGGTCAATACAGACCCCCATAAACCCATAATTAACCCTGTCATTCATGGGGATCAAAATAGACCCCCATAAGCCCTTCATTAACCCTGTCACTCATGGGGGTTAATGCAGACCCCCATAAGCCCTTCATTAACCCTGTGACTCATGGGGGTCAATACAGCCCCCCATAAGCACTTCATTAACCCCCTCACTCATAGGGGTCAATATAGACTCCCATAAGCCCTTCATTAACCCTGTCACTCATGGGGGTCAATACAGACCCCCATAAGCCCTTCATTAACCCTGTCACTCATGGGGGTCAATACAGGCTCCCATAAGCCCTTCATTAACCCTGTCACTTATGGGGGTCAATACAGGCCCCCATAAGCACTTCATTAACCCTGTCACTCATGGGGGTAAATATAGACCCCCATAAGCCATTCCTTAACCCTGTCACTCATGGGGGTCAATACATACCCCCCATAAACCCCTAATTAACCCTGTCATTCATGGGGGTCAATATAGACCCCCATAAGCCCTTCATTAACCCTGTCACTCATGGGGGTCAATACAGACCCCCATGAGCACTTAATTAACCCCTTCACTCATGGGGGTAAATACAGACCCCCCATAAACCCCTAATTAACCCTGTCATTCATGGGGGTCAATATAGACCCCCATAAGCCCTTCATTAACCCTGTCACTCATGGGGGTCAATACAGACCCCAATAAGCCCTTCATTAACTGTGTCACTCATGGGGGTCAATACAGACCCCCATAAGCACTTCATCAACCCCCTCACTCATGGGGGTCAATATAGACCCCCATAAGCCCTTCATTAACCCTGTCACACATGGCGGTCAATAAGACCCCCATAAGCCCTTCATTAACCCTGTCACTCATGGGGGTCAATACAGACCCCCATAAGCCCTTCATTAACACTGTCACTCATGGGGGTCAATACAGACCCCCATAAGCCCTTCATTAACCCTGTCACTCAAGGGGGTTAATGCAGACCCCCATAAGCCCTTCATTAACCCTGTCACTCATTAGCGTCAATATAGACCCCCATAAGCCCTTCATTAACCCTGTCACTCATGGGGGTCAATATAGACCCCCATAAGCACTTAATTAACCCCCTCACTCATGGGGGTCAATACAGACCCCCATAAACCCTTAATTAACCCCGTCACTCAGGAGGGTCAATACAGCCCCCCATAAGCCCTTAATTAACCACCTCACTCATGGGGGTCAATACAGACCCCCATAAACCGCTAATTAAACCTGTCACTCATGGGGGTCCATACAGACCCTCATAAGCCTCTATTTAACCCCATCAGTCCCATAAGGGTATATTAAGACCATTATGGGCCTGTTACAACCCAACATTAACCACATAAGTGCCATGACGCTCCTCAAGGACCATCATGACACTAAGTATAGACACTACACTGCACTATACCCCCCCCAATAAAACATTAAATATACACTAAACACCTACACTAACCTACTTACACTACCTACCTACCCCACTAATAACCCCCACTACTCTAATTACATAAAATAAAAAAAACTAAAGTCACAAAAAATAAAAAATCTACATTACATAAAATAAAAAAACAAAGTCACAAAAAATAAAACATCTACATTACAGAAAATAAAAAAACCTGTCACAAAAAATAAAAAAAGGAACATTACAGAAAATAAAAAAACACATTACAAGCCCCCCCCCCCCACTACAGAAAAAAAAATACACACCTGAAAAGGAAATACATATAATACATACAATACAATACATACAATATAATACAATACAATACAATTAAATACAATACAATACACACCTATCTAATATACAATACATTCTATCTATCTAATATACATCCCCCAATCTATCTAAATAAATACCATAATCTAATATACATCCTATCTATATAATATACATCACACAATCTATGTAATATACAATAAATACTATCTATCTAATATACATCCTATCTATATAATATACATCCCCAATCTATCTAAATAAATGCCATAATCTAATATACATCCTATCTATATAATAGACATCCCCAATCTATCTAAATAAATACCATAATCTAATATACATCCTATCTATATAATATACATCACACAATCTATCTAAATAAATAACACAATCTAATATACAATACATGCTATGCTATCTATATAAAACACATACCCCTAGCTAACATACAATAAATGCTTTCTATATATAAAATAATCTAATTCTAAGCTAAAATAAAATAATTAAGACCACTTACCTTTGCAGATGTCCATTCAGATCAGCCACCTAGGGAAAAAAAAAAAATGAGTGCAACACATTTACAGGAAATAAATAAACATTCTAAACATTCTAAATATTCTACTCACCTTTCCGGCATGTCCCGTCATTATTATTTTCTTCTTCTCTGTTGCATTAATACACATTAATACATTAATACATTAATACACATACATAAACATAAAAACAAAATAAAATAAACGTAATCTACATTGTACTTACCTCCCGGCAATGTCTCCGGCCTCCTCCTCCTCCTCTTCTGCCACGCCCTGTAAAAAAAAAAAAAAAACTACTTACATCCACACTCACGGACATCCCCAACGCTAATGAGGCTCCCGGAGACTTTTCCGGAAGAAAATAGGCAATGGCGCCTTCTGATTGGTTGAAAACGCTGTCTATCAAATTCACCCAATCAGGAGGCGCCAATGTGTGAGGCAATCAGAAAGGGATACACCCTAAAATCCCACTCTGAATGGATAATGCACCTGTCAATCTTTATTTAAAACAATCACAAGGCGCGGATGCCTTCAGCCAATCACAATGGAATACACCCCCACAGGGTGATTGGCTGGAGGCATCTGCACATTCTGATTGGTTGCACTGACAATAGCCAATCACAATGGAATACACCCCCACGTACTGATTGGTGAAGGCATTTGCGCCTTTTCATTGGCTATTGTCATGGTCAATCAGTATTACAGCCAATGGGAAGGCGCGCATGTCTTCACCAATCAGTACGTGGGGGTGTATTCCATTGTGATTGGCTGATGGCAATAAAGCCTTCGGATTGGTTCAAATAAAGATTGACAGGTGCGTTTGGGGTGTATACCTTTCTCATAGGTTCACAATTGGCGTCTTCTCATCGGCTGAATTTGATAGACAGGGTTTTCAGCCAATCAGAAGCCGCCATTGCCAATTTTATTCTGGAACACTCCGTAGGAAGCTCATTAGCGTCGGGGACATCCACCAGGGCGGATGTGTGTTGTTGTTTTTTTTTTAAACTTCTGGGGCAGAGCACGAGGAGGCCGGAGACATCGCGGGGAGGTAAGTACAATGTAGATTGTGTTTATTTTAATTGGTTTCATGTTTATGTATGTGTACTAATGTAATGTTTTTTTTTAACAGGGGCCGCGACAGAGAAGCAAAGATGGAGGATGTGACATGCTGGAAAGGTGAGTAGAATGTTTAGAATGTTTCGAATGTTTATTTATTTTATGTAAACGTGTTGTAGTAATATTTTTTATCTTTTTTACCCTAGGTTGGTGATCTGAAGAAACATCTCAAAGGTAAGTGGTCTTAAATATTTTATCGTAGCTTAGAATTAGGGTTCCTATATAGAGATAGCATGTACTGTATATTAGATAGATAGGGGGATGTATAGTACATAGATAGTATTTATTGTATATTAGATAGATAGGGGGATGTATATTAGATAGATAGTATTGTATATTAGATAGGAGGATGTATATTAGATAGGGGGGTGTATTTTAGATAGGGGGATGTATATTAGATAGGGGGATGTATATTAGATAGGGGTGTATTGTATTGTATTTAATTGTATTGTATTTATTATATGTATTTCCTTTTCAGGTGTGTAAATTTTTTTTCTGTAGTGGGGGGGGGGGTTGTAATGTATTTTTTTATTTTCTGTAATGTCCATTTTTTATTGTTGGTGATTTTAGATTTTTTTATTTTATGTAATGTAGATTTTTTTTATTTTGGATTACTTTAGTTTTTTTGATTTCTGTAATTACAATGGTGGGGAGGGGGTTATTAGGGGGTAGGTAGGTAGTGTAGGTGTTAATAGGCTAGTGTAGAGGCTGTTTAGTTGATATTTAATGTTTTATTGGGGGGGTATAGGGCAGTGTAGTGTTTATACTTAGTGTCATGATGGTCCTTGAGGACCGTCATGGCACTTTTGTGGTTAATGTTGGGCTGTAACAGGCCCATAATGGTCATTATATACCCTTATGGGACTGATGGGGTTAAATAGAGGCTTATGAGGGTCTGGGTAGACCCCCATAAGTGACCGGTTTAAAATCGTGTAGTGCTTACACTTTGGGTCATGAAGGTCCTGGATGACGCTCATGGCACTTATAGTGTTATTACATGCGTTCATTACTGTGTTAGAGGGGTCTATATAGTTGAGGCACACAGTACACTCACATTGTGTGGCAAACAGCATTTCAACACTTTCTTTTATTGACCGTCATTTGTTGACGGGCAAGTCGCTAGTAGTAATTCATGACAAAGGTCAGGTAATTTCCATTTTCTTAAAAAAAATATTTTATTAAAACATTTTAAAACAAAGTAATGAATGCTGATTATTCACAGTCATTTACAACAATCTCGTCCTTAGTCATAGTGTAGTCATGGCAAAGGACAGTGTTATAATTCATAGACTTCTGCCAATATTAATTCTTAAAAAATTTAAATTCTATAACTATATATCACAGTGCTCTGTCTTATACAGTCTATAAGTGTCTTTTGACAAAAAAACATTGGATTGTTACAGTATGTGTGGGTATGAAGTATCTATTCCTATTTCTAAAAAGGATTCACGAAGATATCATAGAAAGTGACATTAGACATTCATTGCACCCTTCTGACATGAGCAATGCCTACAAAATTGCTCAATTCAAATGAAAGAGCGCAAGAGGGTGATGAGCAGTCAGTGAAGTCATTGTGAAGATTAGTTTACACAGAAAGGTTTAAATGTCCATATCTTTGCCACTCATTGTGTGCATGTGCAAGCCCGTCACTTTGTCACTCATGTATCTTTCCCCCTCTCTCCCTCCCCAGTGTCTCTTTCCCCCCTCTCCCACCCCTGTGTCTCTTTGCCCCCTCTCCCTCTCCTGTGTCTCTTTCCCCCGACTCCCTCTCCAGAGTCTCGGCGGCGATTTGTTTTCAAGACCCTTACTCGGAATCCGGTCAGAGGCTCTTTTGTGAGCCTCGCAATGAGCTCTTGCAGGCCTCGCGATGAGTGCTCATTGCAAGCCTCTTCCCCCTCCTCTACTTTACGGGCCTCGCAATGAGCGCTGAAGGCGCTCATCACGAGCCCTGCAATGAGCGCTGAAGGCACTCATTGTGGATCATATCAAAACCGTAACTTTTGCAAGCCCTTAACTTTTAACATAGCATGACGACAACTCGTAATTACGACATCTATATATGTGATAGAGAGAAAATGGGTGCATAAGCAATGAATTTTCTAATCCAAATTAATTATTTTGTCAGAGAGGTGGCAAGAAGAGAGTACTCAAAAATGAATTACTCGGATAGAGAAAAATTATGCATCCAATGGGTATTTCCCTATATTTGTAATGCTTTGTTATACTCTCTTTTTATAATATTTTGCAGAAAATATTCTTTTGTAACATCACCACTCCTCGACCTAAAAATATTTAATGGTTATAACTGAAGATAAATAATAGCATTTATAGGGCCACTGTAGTTTAGAAATAAACTTCACTTCTGTGAAGTATACAACAAATTAACTGCTGTACACCATGGGCATGAATGCATTTTTAGAAAAAAATATTAATTTTAGCAGACTCTGCTAGTGCATGGAAGTAGCAGTCCTCTTCAAGGCATAATGGGGTACAGAGCAGGACAAGCAAAACTTGGAAGTATACTTGCAAGCTGTCTTCTACTAAGCATCTGGAGGGAAAGGGAAAGATGTCACGTTCTGAAATCTTATCCAAAACCACCAATGACTCAACAAATTCCAATTTATCTTCCCTTGATCTACTGCATAATATATAATAAAAAAATTAGCAAAACACATCCTATCAGACTTCAAGACAACAGAAAGTATGGAAGACAGAAGCCTGAAATCTTTCAGGTACAGGCAGTGTGTACTAAAATAAAGATTTCATCTAAAAATATTATTCCATGACTTACACAGCGGCTAATGTTGTGAATTGTCAACAAAGTGTACAGACATATGAAGATTTTCCTAGTCTTCAGTGGTCCTTTAACAGTTATAGTGAACTACTGTTTTTTACTAACTGCGACAATGTACTCAGTCAACATCCTTTCTACAACTTTGTACCTCAATGCAATTTTTTATAGTTTGTTAGTTATTATTATAGTTTTTTTGTAACCTCTTAAAAGTACACTTTTTAAAGGTGTAAAATAGGCTTGAATAACCTTTAAAATTATCTTTTAAAAGTATACTCTTAAAGAACTAAAAAAAGTAATGGTCAAAATCTTTTCAGAAATTTAAACAGGAATCTTTAATTTTTCAGAAATGTAGAAAGTATGCTTTTGTAACTATGTCATCGTATTTATTGAAGAAGCCCAAAATGACAATGCCATTAATCAAACCCTCATGGCAAAAGTCCCAAAGATAGTGCTTTTTTTACAACTTAGTGCATAATTGTATTAATCTGGATAATACACTTCAGGAAAATTAGGCAGGTGAAATGATAGCGGTTTTAATGGTTTTAATAATTTTAAAGTATGAATATATATTGAGAACATGGCAGAAGTCCTTGGACCATATGACTCTATGCAGATATGTGGATATATGGAGAATGATGCTGTTCCTGAACTTGTTTCCTACTGTATGTGTATTACGGTGGTTCAAAAACTTAAACCAAACTAGAAATGAAAATCTGTAGTGTTGGAGATTTTCTTCCATTTGTCTCCCTTCTCTATGCATTTTGTAGGCCCCATTCAGATTTAGCTGTGATAAATTACAGTATCATAGTAACTATGATGATCAATGTGTGAAGAGCTTAGAAACTTGCTGCAGCATGGTAGCTAAAGGGTTACAAATTAATATTAACTTTGTTATTTGGGAAAAAGTAATGTAGGGGGTGCCAGCAATTACTTGGTAACACTGAGATATTCAGACACTTCTTATTCGATTTATGTATATTCAAACAAATGGGAGTGTGTAAAGCTACACCTAGAACACTTTTAAAAGTTACACAAAACATGAGTTATTTTTTCTTGCTTGGAAAACCAGCAAAGTATATAAGTAGGACACTGGGAAATGGCCAGACATTGGAATATGCCAAAATTCATCTGCAGAATCAAACAGCCTGATAACTAAAATTGAAGTACAGAAAATGTTTGTGGTTATTCCTGTTTTATTTTAATAATAATCAAATACCCTAAATATCATTATATATCCATGTATAATTTATTTTATATTGCATCTACTCTGCCAACTTTTGCCAGTGCACAGTGATACGTCATATCTGGTGCAACCGTAGTGTACAGTGACATAAAACAACACTTTTTTGACTGTAATAGATTGAATAGCAATTGCCTGCCTACAGGCGTGTGTGTGAAGCCTATTGCATCTACTCTGCCAACTTTTGCCAGTGCACAGTGACACTCATATCTGGTGGCACCTTAGATTGCACGCGCAGTGCTCCAAATTTGAAGTGGGAGGACCAACCAAGCATCTTTTTCCATCTCCCGCTTCCAAAAATCCATGCCATATACACGTCCCCTAATAGTGGACATAACAGGGATTAAACCGATAGGAATAGTACTACTTAACAGCACACACCTTATAATAACGCAGACAGAGGCAACGCGTATAATCTTCCATGCTGTGCAGTGGAAGCCCCCAGACTCTGACCTGTGTATAATATTCCATGCTGGGCAGTGGAAGCCCCCAGACTCTGACCTGTGTATAATATTCCATGATGTGCAGTGGAAGCCCCCAGACTCTGACCTGTGTATAATCTTCCATGCTGGGCAGTGGAAGCCCCCAGACTCTGACCTGTGTATAATATTCCATGCTGTGCAGTGGAAGCCCCCAGACTCTGACCTGTGTATAATATTCCATGCTGTGCAGTGGAAGCCCCCAGACTCTGACCTGTGTATAATATTCCATGCTGTGCAGTGGAAGCCCCAGACTCTGACCTGTGTATAATATTCCATGCTGGGCAGTGGAAGCCCCCAGACTCTGGGAGTCTGAAGAAGAGGAGTCAGAGGAGGAAGGTGGCTTTGAGGAGGTGGAAGACCAAACACAGCAGGCGTCCCAGGGCCTTGTTGTCACCTTTCGGGGACCCTTGGTGGCTGGGTGGAGGAAGAGACCTTCAATGACATCAGTGAGGACAAGGAAAGGGACATGGTTAGCTTGGTATCCAACCTTGTGCAAATGGGGAGTTTGCGGTTGTGCAAAGGGACTGTTTGCGGTTGCTTGCGGTGCATTAAACGGGGAGATTGGTCTGTTACTGTGAAGCGGGTGTAACCCTTACACTACCTGATCGATACAACATCATACCTGATGTTTTAAAGCATGTTATTCCAAACAATTTAGGAATGTTAGGTGATTTATGCCCTTTTTGGCTTAAAACCAGACTCTGCATCAACTATGTAATTTTCCGTGGGAGTTTTGCCATGGATCCCCCTCCGGCATGCCACAGTCCAGGTGTTAGTCCCCTTGAAACAACTTTCCCATCACTATTGTGGCCAGAAAGAGTCCCTGTGGGTTTTGAAATTCGCCTGCCCATTGAAGTCTATGGCGGTTTGCCGATGTTCGCGAACATTTGATGAAGTTCGCGTCCGCTGTTTGCGAACCGAAAATTTGATGTTCGCGACATCACTATGGCTGGCTTCCTGGCATTTGTCATCTGCTGGAACCCCACGCTAGGTACACAGTCCATAGATGGTTCTTTCAAAAACCCAGGAGCATGGTGGCTTCCTTCTAGGCCCTCCACCTAGAGTGACATCACAGTGTGAGTACCATATTTCCTTTTTTCCGGAATGTACCCACACTGCATAGTACAGTCCAAATCTAACCCAGCCATATAAAAAATTAGCTTGGGATGGCCCATTTGTACTTCCATATTGACACAGTTTTTGTCAGAATCCATAACATTCTCTCCCCAGACCCCTGTGGCATAATTACTTTTGTACATACCTCCTGGCTGCTATGGGTCTGGTAAACAATCCTCTTCATCCCTGTCTGCATGACAGGGTTCCTCCCAAATTGATGGCTATAATCCCTCCATTGATGCCTAATCCAGCAATTCAACATACTCAGGGCCTCATTCAAATGCGATTTGGCCAATTCAATAGGGCTCTATATAAGCACATAGCATATTTTTTTACAGAAGTTTTTAGTTAGTGATGACCTTGCTTTTGGATAGGAGTTCACTAACTAAAAACTTCTGTAAAAAATATGCTATGTGCTTATATAGAGCCCTATTCAATTGGCCAAATCACATTTGAATAAGTCCCTCAGCCTCCAGCTGCAGCTCTTGCTGAATCAGGGGTTCCAGCAAATTGGGGCAAGGTTCAGTACATGTTCTTAACACAGATATAAATGAAATCACTTACAGTACTGATCCACCATATATATATATATATATATATATATATATATATATATATACAAAATTACAAATGAAAACAAAATAATCTTTATTAGTGTGAAAAAAACACAATAATATAAAAAGTAAATCATGACAAAAACAAAAAGATCTAAGCTAAAATATATAAAATAAAGCAAAAATAGCTTCAAGCAGGCTGGTCCCACAGTGGAGGAATAACAATATTGACCCCCTACGTACGTGTCAGAGAGTATACCTGGATATCAATCATATAATATATCATGGACACAAATACCCACTATAAATTATTCAAAAATAATATTCCTGCTGGGGAATCATGGAATTTATATCATAGGGAATATTAATAAAGAAAGAGAAAAAACAGTAAAGATGCCCAATACATACGCTGGCTTGGACATCAATGGGTGCCTCCTTCCTGAAGGATAGCTCTACCAGCTTACCCCAGATATATAGCCTTATTAAATTGTGATTCGACCAATTGAATATATATGCTCTATATAAGCACATAGCATATTATTTTTACAGACGTTTTTAGTTAGTGAAGACCTTGCTTTTGGATAGAAGTTCACTAACTAAAAACTTCTGTAACAAAAATTTGCTATGTGCTTAAATCGAGCCCTAATCAATTGGTTAAATTGCAGTTTAATAAGGCTGCTAAATAGGAACAGCCCTAGCCAACCTCTACACTATCCTAAAAACAAGATAGAAAAATGGATAGGATATAGTACAAAAATAACAAGGAACAAATAATGAAATAAAAATAATAATAATGATAATAATAATAATCACAATGTGACCTACCTATGAATATATAGTGCAGATTGTGGATCGATATAATAGATATCCAGAAAATCTGTGCTACTTTACATATGGTACAGTGCAATTTGTAACTGCAGAGGGTGAAAGATTCACAATAGAACTATGTATGTGCACAGAACAAATACAGCATTGTAATCCACATATAATATTATAATAGATATCCTGAAAATCTGTATTAATTTACATATGGTACAATGCCAGTCATAACTAAGCAGGGTGAAAATATCACAATAGATCTATTTATGTGCACAGCACAAATACAGTATTATTGTAATCCACATATAATATGATAATAGATATCCTGAAAATCTGTATTACTTTACATATGGTAAAATGCCAAGAGTAGCTAAGCAGGGTAAAAATATCACAATAACACTATGTATTGTAATCCACATATAATATGAAAACAGATATCCAGAAGATCTGTACTGCTTTACATATGGTACAATACCAATTGTAACTAAGCAAAGTGAGAGTATCACCATAGAACTGTGTGTGTGCTCAGCACAAATGCTGTATTATTATTATTATTATTGTTTATTTATAACGCACCACATATTCCATAGTGCTGTACATAATATAAGTCTCAGGAAAAGGTAAATACAAATCACAATATAACAAAGCAAGGAGGGCCCTGTCTTTGAGCCTCAAATCCGGTGTCCATGGTGCTTTCCCCAAAGCACCCTGCAGGATTGAAACTTGCAGACTTACAACCTAAAGGTATTGTGTGTATGGTAAACGAGGGAGAGACTTTACTGTATCACATATATAGTTGTGAGCAGAAAAATGTTGGTAACTCAATGTTAAATTTAAGCAGCCTGGTTGGCTATTGTTGTAGCTGGCGGTGGCGTGATTGGTTGCTAGGTTCAAAGCCTTCCTCTGTGATTGGCTGCACGGTTGCCTCGGCAACAGGGGTGAGTTAGTAAAGAGTAACAGTATGGATAGTTTGGAAGGTGCAGCCTCAGCGGTCAGGAGGCTCCGGTACAGTAACCTGACAGAAACCAGGGAGGAGAATGGGGAGGCGAGTCAGAAATACCAGGAGCAGAGTTGGAAGGACGGCAAGCACCAAGCACGAGGGGTCCTGTCAGGACGCCAAAAGGCATCAGCTCCCAGCTCACTGCCTCTGTGATCGATAACATGCGGCTGTGTTTTCTCAGTCTGTCCTCGGCAGTGAAGGTCAGCTGCTGCTGGGAATGTTACACCTCCCGCGCCATGCATGAGGTGAGACTGTCTCCCTCCCACAACCTCCTCCCCTGGGTTGGAGTTCATGGTGCCCTATTGTGCTGAGGGGAGAGGAGCTGCAGAGTGGCCCACTTATCCCCACCCTCACCCCCAACAATCACACACACCCATTTACTACACAAACTCACATGTACACTCATCTATGACTTCTGGCACACTCATCACCAAAACACACCACTCATCCTCATCCGCAAGGCACATATGCATAGTTATCTCCATCAGACATGCACACTCATTAACAACTCATATATGGACATTACCCCAAAACACATACATTCCTCATAACATACACATACACACTCATCCACAAAACACAGACACACTTATTAACACAATAGACACAGGGGAGGCAGGGGGGGGAGACACAGGGGAGGGAGATGGAGCGAGAGACACGGGAGGGAGGGGGAAAGAGACACAGGGGGAGGGAGAGGGGGGAGACACAGGGGAGAGAGGGAGGGGGGAAAGAGACACAGGGAAGGGAGGGGGGAGATACACAGGAGGGATGGAGGGGAGAAAGACACTGGGGAGGGAAAGGGAGGGGGAAAAACACAGGAGGAGGGAGAGAAGGGGGAAGAGACACAGGGGAGGGAGGGGAGGAAGAGACACAGGTGAGGGAGGGGGAAGAGACACCGGCGGGGTAGAGGGGAGGAAAAGAGACACAGGGGAGGTAGAGGTGGAAAGAGACACAGGGGAGGTAGAGGAGGGGAAATAGACACAGAGGAGGGAGAGGGGGAAAAAGACACAGGGAGGGAGAGGAGAGAGAGAAGGGGGAGAGACACAGGGGAGGGAGAGAGGAGGAAGACAAGGGGGAGAGGCACAGGGGAGGGGGAAGAGACACCAGGGAGGGAGAGGGAAGAAAGGGACACAGGAGAGGGAGGGGGGAAAGAGACACGGGAGAAGGGGGAGGGAGAGGAAGTAGAGGGGGGAAAAGCTTGCAATGAGCTCCTCCCGTCAAGTAGAGGGGGGAAGGGTAGAGGGAGGGACAGGGGGCAAAGAGACACAGGGAAGGGAGTAGAAGGGGGGAAGCTCGCATTGAGCAACTCCCATCAAGTAGAGGGGGGAAGAGGCTCGCAATGAGCGCCAAAAAAGCTCATTGCGAGGCCCATGATGATCGCCGAAGGCGCTCATCGCAAGCCCAGTAAAGTTTTGGGGGGGGGGGGGGCTTGCAATGTCTTGCAAACAGCAATGCCAGGCTTCAAATTGTATTGCCTTCATTTTTGACGGTCAAGTCGCTAGTAGTATATATTGTAATACCAGGATATAATTACATGAAAAAACTACCAATATGACTGATCAGAGTAAAACACTAATCACCACATGGTAAGACACTATAATATCCCCTATACAGTAATATTACGGGTAAATGAGCAGTCAGATTATACTATGTGTTATTAATATCTGTGGGTAAATATACCTACACACAGAGATTAGCAGCATCTGCTGTGCACATTAAGGGGAAATAATGTCCCAAACTTATTCACCATGCTTCTGATCCTCTCCACCGTTGGACAGCGTGTGACATCATAAATGCGCGTCAGCCAAAGGCGCCTTTCGCTATTGCTTCTTTAGTGGCTGAAAGAAAGGAGGCTTTATATATTCTATATGAGAGTAAATTGTTAACCCTATCATTTCCAGGACTCTAAAGAAAAGGAGCTCAATATTTGGACATTATGGATATAAACAAAATGTGTTTTGATATAGTAAAGAAAGCCATAATCTGTAATACACATTATAGATTCCAATTAGATTCAAACTTAATAGACCATATAAACCGAACATGTCAATATAGCGTATTAACAGCCAAAAACAATAACATAATAGATATGTACAATGCCAAAATGCATTATAATGCACATATAAAATGGTTATTAATGTTATGTACTTAAAGTCTAAATTTAACATAATATGTTGATTATCTATAAAGCTATGTAGTGTCTATAAATAAGATATTAACATGGGAATGAACTTGGGGCACGATTCAATTGCAAGCCCGCAACTGGACGTATGGGCCGTATGTCTGCGGCTGCGGCCATTCGTCTCTGATTTTGATGCTATTTAAGTTGCTCCAGCCCGCAAGTTACTGTCCCAAAGCCGAAACCGTGAACCATGCACTGGTTTATAGCAGTTCAGGACGGGAACATGATCAAATAAAAGCAAGTTCGTAACCTCCCATTTCGGATCAGCCAATAGAAAATAAGACTGTCATTATTAGGGCAGTAAAACATGGAGGGCACATGTCAATCAATTAGGTTTGGGGGTCCAATATGCGATCAGACTCGCAAACCCACAAAATAAAGAATTATGAAAATGAATGCCAATACTGTTCTAGTCCATATGGGTGGCCTGATATGTATTAACTCATTGATACCTGAGATCAAAATAAAACATAAATAAAACATAAAAATACATTTAATTTCCTGCCAATTTGAGAGCTTGAGACTGTTGTGCAATTAATTCTATGTGTTTAACCGCCTTGTGCATCCTCTCTAGCACTCGTAGGATTTTCTCCTTTTGCCATTTACGGGTGTGAAAACATTTGCGGACTTGGGGAAATTGATCAATTGAATAGCGATTTATGATTTTAACCATAACTCTTGCAAAAGTGAAAGATCAAAGGCTTCGCGAGTCAGTAAATTACGGGTTTAACCATCACAATTTTTTCATGGCCATAACTCGTAACCCATTTGGAGCACACAAAAAGACTCCAATTGAATAGCAAATTAACTTGCGACCTCACTTACAGGCTACCGGATCGAGCTAAAGCTTAATTTATTCAGGCTCTTAAGGTCTAAGTTGGACACAATATGTTAATTATCTAAACTACTAAGTAGTGCCAATAAATATGGTATTAACATGACCATGGGACAGACTAGGTATAGATATTGTATTGGGATACCCTTATATCAACTGACCCAATAATATCAGTTGCAGATGGAACATAATACTATATGCCCCCTAAATACAATAACTGGAGCATTCTCAAAGCCTGGTGTTAATATCACTATAAACTGAGGTATTCAACAGGGCAGTATAGAGTGATGTTCATATATATTATTAGGAGCATACAACTTGAAAGAAGGGTGGGGAAAAACGGGCAAAATCAATTTTATAGGATCACTATACAGTTGACATTCTCCATCGAATTTATAAGAGCACTGTAAAATTGACATTTTCATTCAACCCTTTCGGCATAAGGGTGTCCAAAATAGTAATCCATATGCTTAAATTCCTGAGTGGTTCCTCCTCGAAATTACCTCCCCTTATGCCTAATGTAACTCGCTGTAGCGACCAACATCTGACAGAGGTTACAAAATTATGGTATATAAGATAGTGTTGAAAGGGTCTTCCAAGCATCCTTGTCTTTCTGCCTATTTCAAATATTACCTATATGTTCCCCAAGACGTTTCCGGAACTCTCTTGAGGTCATCCCAATGTATTTTTTCTTACATGGACATTCCAAACAGTATGTTACTGATGTGGTGCCGCAATTAAAGAAACTCCTAATTCTGTGAAATTTGCCAGCTCTGTCTGTCACCTCTGTTATTGTAACCATAAATTTACAGAACGAACAGTGCTCACATGTATAAGTGCCTATTGGCAGGCTATTGCGTGTTCTTGGTCATTGGAAATTGTTTCTGATCAACTCATCCTTCAATGTTTTTGACCATCTCCAGCTAGTTTGGGTTTTAGAACCCAAACCTTCAATTATGACAGTATCCGATTTTAAGATGTCACTATGTTTGTTAAGGATTTCCGTTATCTCTTTCCATTGGTGCTGAAGCTACCAACAAATCGTATGTCTCCACAGTTAAATGTCCTAATTTTTGGGACCAGTAATTTTCCCTGTCTGTGTGATATGCTTTTTGATAAGCCTTCTTGATTAAAATTGTAGTATAACCACAAGCTTTAATTCTAATCTTCAGTTCTGCCGCCCGTTTATTGATGGTTGACAACTCCAAACAGTTTCCTCTTATCCAGAGATATTCCCCTATGGCGACAGCTTTTTTAGTAGATGGATGGTACGCACTGTCAAAATGTAAGATACTGTTCGTAGCAGTCATTTGTCTATAGAGGTCAGTTTTTATGTTCCCTTCATAATCCTTACAGATCGATAGGTCAAGGAAATTTACAGTTTCTTGACTTATAACATAAGTCAATCTCAAGTTCATGCCATCTAGTTCAAGACATCTAGAAATTCTTGGAAGCATTCTCTTGAATGTTCCCACAATATCAGAATATCATCTATATATCGTGCCCATAGCAGAATTTTATCAGTACTTTCCTAATTTGTCTGAAAACACTCTCTCCCACCTACCATACTTAATAGAGGTTAGGAAACAATAGGGCACATTTAGCCCCCATTATTTACCTCTAAGTTGTAAGTAGAACTTACTGTCAAACACAAAATAATTGTGTTTAAGAATGAAATCAAGTATTTCTATAAGGAATATATTCTTATCCTGATGGACAGTAGATTTGGTATCCCAAAAATATTGTACTGCCTGGCATCCAGTCTCATGATCAATAGAACTATACATCGATTCTATGTTGCATGTTATTAACCATGTGGTCTATTTGACTTGGATGCCTTCTAACTTACTTAATATGTTCATCGTATCTCTGACATGGGAGGGGAGACTAGTAACATATGATCCTAATTTAAGATCAATATACCGGCATGCCTGTTCGATTGGGGGCCAGGTGTTTTCTTAGGATCTTTATGCACCTTGAGCAACATATAAAAAAAGTTGACACTTTTGTTTTACTTACTTCCAAGAAATTTGATTCTCTTCTATCAATAATGCCATTAATCCATTAATGCCTCATTGATCAGCCTATTGTAGAGGACTAAGAAATTAGCCTCCTGGGACCATGGTTCTACTCCCAGACCTTGACAACGTTTCAGTACAAGTTATTCTGCCTCTTTACTGCCCACAGGCCAAACTCAGGTTCACCATACACGATCTCCCAGAGCCAATTCATTAGCTACAATCAAAAATAGGGATCCTCTCCAAGGGCACCAACAGACCCTATGCAGGCATCATATTGCTTCTTCAAAGCAATCTCTTTAGATACGAGTTCCTCCAGCCAGCCTGACAGCTCATGGCCCTACCACCATCCCAGAAACGCCATCCATTACTTTAGAAGGGCCATTCCCTGACAGTCCTTTGCCTCCCTTGTCACCTGGCTCTCCTCCTCCTCTCTGTCTCCTTCCAGCCTTCAGGAGATTTCTGCCTCCACTGGGGATACAAGTTCCACATACACAGGAACTGGGGAAGGGCAGTAAAGTACCCTTCTCTTCTCCCACTGGATCCCCTGCACTATTTGTGTCCGGAGGGTCACCAGCTGATTCATGGTTAGCTCTGGCACAACAGCACGCCACACCTGGAACCTCCTGGACACCCAGTCTTGCTAAGCTGCAGATAACCTGGGTACAGGGACTGGGGCTGGGGTACCAGTCCGTCCTCCCCTCTTCAGGGCTCAGCCTCTGGCCCTAGTTCCTCCATCATGTCCTTGTAAGTAGCCATCCTTCTGCTGGTTACCACACTGAGATTCCACCACTGCCAACCAATATGTCCCAACCCAAAGACTGAGGGGTCCATGCAGCCCTACTTTTCCTGCTTTAGTTTACAGGGACCATTTATAGCTTGTGACTTTGTTCTCATCTCAGGACACCAGCTATTTAGATCCGGACATCAGTCATGGGACAGCAGAGAGATCAGACCACACCGGTATTTAGTGTATGGAAGACTGAACACTTCTTTATTGTTACAGAGATATATAAAACCTCCTCACCCCATCCAGCCATAACCCACCCATTGCAAGATACAAGAGACACCAATAGTCCAAACCTGTGTTAATCCTGAGGCCTGTAAGAGGGGCAGAGGGAATTCCAACCTCCAGGTTAGAGGAGAGATGCCTGACAAGTTGCTATATGTGGTTTTACACAAGTTATTTGCTTATATGTACTATTGGGGGCACGGAAACTCCTAGGATGAATGTCAGTGTATCAAGCATAGCTTAGAACATATATTTGTTAAACATTATCCATTATACATAAAAGGAAAAACACATGTCCTTATACCACATCCCATGTCCATTTGATAGCTTTTATGTTATCGATGAGATGTGTAAGAGTCCCAGATAACAGTGATACTTGTTGGGGTGCAGGCGAGCCTGTGGTATTGCACTGCTCCGGGCGATTATAATTTTCACAAGAAAATAAAATTTAATTACATGAATATCTTGGAAACATGATTTAGATAGCTGACATACTGTATTAGTTATTCATTTTACATTGAAAACTATAATTGTAATCTATGGAAACATGATATACCAGTGCCTAGTAAAATTACTTGTCAAAAATCAAAATGCCTCTGCCCCTCTTATATTTCCCGCACAACACGCTACAACTTTCCTGGTCTGCAATGGTTACCTGCTAGTACTGCTGGTTTTTAAGTTCTGAACATGTGTCTACAAATGTCTATATTTGTCTTGCTCTTCCATTACTTGCCTCACGAATTTCATCTATGTGCCGCTACACTTTCTATGATCGAGCGCCTCTTAACAATCACAGTCCCCTTTCCATCTTGTGCCCATCCCCGATTCCTTGCAACTTTTCACAAGAATAAACTCCCACTTCACATAAACTACAAACATTTTGCACCTCCCTGAGCACTGACTTCTTTTTTTCTTTCCAACCCCAACACAACTTTTTTCCCCACTCTACTTACTACTTTTCCTTGACCTATTGCATCCATGACCCTGATCTTGCCTCCTACCCATTGCACTATTTTAGCAACAACCTTGTACCCCACTGTATGCCCAGCCTATTATGTTTGTTCAGCATTATATAATCCTCTATATTTCAAAACAATGATGTATTATTTTATAACTAAGTATAGCACGTTGGATATTGTGACAGATTCACTGTCACTCTCAGGATCCGTGCCTGGTTTTTCAAATAAATGGAGGACGCAGGAGCTCTTTAAATATTTAACCACACTTTACTGGTTGTTTTGACAGCATACAACATAAAACTGAAGGCAGAAACAAAACTCTAGCTTCTCATTGAAGCCCTGCATAATTAAACTGTAGTTCCCTTACTATCTTACATAGAAGTGCAAACATACAGTCCAAACATAGGTAGCAGAAATGTCTTTCCCTCTCACCTCTCTCTTAGGCTCTGTATCTCTGGCCTCTCTTTCCAAAGCAGATCCCTCCCTCAGTCATCACATTCAGGGACTTTCTGTTCCTCTTTTCTGCATGCTCACTCGTCAAAGCTTCTGGCTTTGGTCCATTAGTTTTCAGTATGGCCTCTGACGTCGGCCCTGCACACTTCCACACTCCAGCACTGTCAAACAGCTCTCCACGTGGAGACAGCTGCGGGTCTTGATTGCAGCCACAGCCAAGCTTTTTAAGGATCTTCTTAACCATCTCACTCCTGGGGAGAAGTCTTGAAGGGCTCTCTACTGCCCTCTGGTGACACACCATCACAATATATATAAATTAACTAGCGACTTGCCCGTCAAAAATGATGGTCAATATAAATTATATGTTGTGAAATTTGTTTGTAACACAAAATGAGTCAGCTACATTTGTCCCTTTTTTTTTTTCTAAAAATAAAAACACATTAATTTTTTTAACTTTTTATTTTTTTAACTTTCAACTTATATTTCGCAAACATTAAACTTTGTAACATGCAACTTGTATATGAAACATTCGTTCAACATTTTGTTAACAATACTAACACTTTTCAATACATATTTATCACTGAGTAACTGCAGACTATATTAACTTTGAGTAAGTAAATTGTTTTAACAATAACATGCTTTTTATCATTTGTAACATATTTGTTAAACTCTTGTTAAACTAAATTAGCATTGAATCCAGAGGAAGGCAAACAATAAAAAACCCCTATTGAAACTTGTCCAATTGTATCAAAGAGGGAAAAAAATTAATTTCTTCCTGACCCCATTAACTGACGATCGGATTTCTCCCGGAATCAATACTTTGTCTTTAAATAATACATTTCCAATTATTATTAAATACTTCAACTTTATACTACCAATACATATTTGACTATACCACATATATATTTAACAAACTTTTTTTTAAAATTCAAAAAACACATATTTAACATCTGAAATTGTAACATCAAACAATAACATTTAACTCTTGTAAATCCTGAAAAATTCAGTTAATTGTTTTGTGGGGCCAATCATGTAAATATTAAACTTTGAACCCATTCAAATCTGTTTAAAGATATTTTACTGTAGTTTTGTTGTTATTTTTTTTGTTTTTTTCAGTTTGTCCATTCTGAAAATATCACATAGATTTTCATAAGTGAAATAGTGGACCCCTATTTAAAGAGTCCCAGAGTACTTTAATTTTGTACTGGAAGTCAAACCACTGTTCTCTATGTTTTTTGTCCATTCTTTAGATGTTTTACTTGAAATATTGTTTTTGTGCAATCATATTGAATACCATAAAATACCATAACATTTTGGCATTAAAATGAAACCATTGTCCTCTATCTTTCCAACACCTCATAGTAGACAATGTTTTTGGTGTAAACACATCCATCATCCAATAAATGACCTTGAGTTTCGTGTTGGATTAGTGCACCTTGAAAAAGCCACATAGAGTTGTCCATGTGCAAAAACTGGTTCCTTTAAAAAAAATCCCAACTGACTTAAAAGTTTGTCCTTGGGATTTATTGATGGTCATGGCAGATGCCATGATAACTGTAAATTGTCTCCGTTGAAGGACAAAGGGCAAACCACCCTCACTTGGAGCTAAATCAATTCTTGGTATAAAAACTTGTTCACCTTTATGGGTCCCAGTTATAATTTCTGCATGTAGAAAATGATCTTTTAACTCATGCACAATTAATCTGGTCCCATTACAAAGTCCTTTTTTTGGATTCATATTTCGCAATAACATAACAATTGCGCCTTTTTTCAATTGTAAAATATGTGGGGGCATTGCAGATGGAATTAACGAATTAATGAATTCGATACTAAAATTCGATTCACTGTCTTTATCATCTGACAGAATAGAATCTGCACTGTAATAATTATTTTGTGGTGCATTGATGTATTTTTAAATTTCGTTATTTACATTCAAGGCATCGATATTTTTTGATGTTAATATCACTTTGTTTGCAATGTCTGTGTAATCCTCATTATTAAGAGTGTTTAGAAATATGGCTGATATGAGTGATTCATTGCAAACCATTTCTGATGGAATTTCAATGGTATCATTTGGTAAATGCTGTATTTCTGGATGTTTTCCATCTCCGATTTTAATGAGCCAGTCATTGAATTCATTTTGGCCTTCAGATCTCATATTTAATTCTAATTTGAGATGTGTAAATATTTGCCACAGTTTACTGGTCTTGATACATGTTTCAATGATCTCCGTTCTCTTTCCGTGTGGCACAACAGGTAATGTTTGCCTAAAATCTCCTCCTTACAGCATCACCTTTCCACCAAATGGCAACTGATTATCCATTACTTCTTTTAAAAATCTGTAAATACATTGCAATGCATGACATGACATCATTGTTGCCTCGTCTATGATAATTAGTTTAGTTAGTTTAAATTTTTTTTGCTTGTAAGGAATTCAATCGAATATCTGACACGGATGTTTCCAAAATGGGAACTGGCAGCTTAAATCCACTATGCACAGTTCTCCCATCATCTAACAAAAGTGCAGCAATTCCAGTTGTTGCAAATGGCATAGCCATCTGACCCTGTGATCGAATGTAACTCATCAAACAATTGTACAGATAAGTTTTTCCTGATCCACCTGGTCCGTCTAGATAGAAATACCGGTCTTTGACCATTTCATCATCTGTAGCATTTGTGATGGCATGAAATGCTTCTAACTGTAAAACATTTAAAGTTGCCAGTTTTTCTTGGGTTTTTTGTTTTTGAAGCTCAGTGTCATAATCATCAAAATTGATGTCATCTATAAGTCCTGGATCAGGTAAATTAAAACTTGCACAATTTAATCCATGAGCCAACAATATTTCCTGGATTTCCATCAATGTTTTTAACAGAGCTATTGGTTCTCTGTAACGTTTCAAGAAATCTTCTGACATGTTTAATTTAAATGTTTCCCACAAAGTAAAAGCATCAGGTACATTGCAAAATATACAAATGAATGCAAATTGTTGTCTCATTTGCTTAGGCATTTGACATAGTGCTGCTTCTTCCAGACACCTCTCCCATTCTGTATCATCAGCTATGAAATTTTGATGTCTTGCAGCTAATAGGAATGTATCATAAACTATGTAATTCACTGTACGTAAATGCTCAAAACTCTGTGCACCGGGAACATGTAGCAAAAGTAATCTTAAGCTGAAACGTTCAATGTCCCTTGGACTGACGGTATAAATGCGTGGTATGATTTTATGTGCATCTCTTCTTCGTTGTCGCCATAGACCATTTACAAATACATAGTGATATGGTATCTCTATGTATAAAAATTGTCTGGCCTGTGTATCTTGACAGTTTAATTTAAACCATGCAGTAAGTGTGGTATCTCTGTCTTCACTTTGACACAATTCAGTTCTTTCATTTCCTTGAGTAAAGCAAACCAACTGACTTTGAGACAAATGTGCAGCTAAACGATATATAGCATGTGACCGATCATGCATCTCAAATTTCAAAAGGCGCCACATTGCTTCAGGAGCACTCACATACCGAGCATCTAAATAATTGGATTTTTGTTTTCATTTGCAGCACCTTGTACAACAACAGTAGCTGCGTCATATCCTTTGTATATATATTTATACACATACTTAATTGATTTAATCGAAGTGCAAGCTTCCACATTGATGTGTGCATTGTACTTGATGAGCAAATGTGGATTGTATGGAACGACAAATCTATTATCAACCTTTTGGCCACGGATAATAGCTTTTTGTCCTTGTGTTCTTTTATACAAAGGATATCCATCACAATTTGCATAAGTTTGCATTTGAAATTGTTTTGGAAATTCTTTAGTACATGTTTTATTTTCCATACATGGTGAATTAGGATTCATCTCTCCACATGGGCCATGAATCATTCTATGTGTAACAATGTCCCAAAGTTTTGTATATTTTTCTTGGTCTGGCAATTGTGCAGAAATTACTGAATCCACTCTCTCTGCAGTGTTCAACTTATCTTTTTCCTGCAGTATTAAAAGTATGTGAGCATGTGGCAATCCTCTTTTTGGAAATTCAATGGTGTAAACAAAAGCCACACATTGTCCAAATAAGTGTGCTTTAGTGATATCATGTATTAATGAATTGAGTTTGATTTTGAATACTCTTGCCACTAAATCTGGTCGCTCAGAAGTAGTTTGTCCCAGATTCAAATTTTCCTTGATCTCTGGCCATTGTGGATTACATGTGAATGTAATAAATTAATCTGGTTTTCCAAATTTTTTAACAATAGCCATGGCATCATTATACCTTTCTCGCATATTGCGAGGAGATCCTTGGAAAGAGGATGGCAAAATAATTGCTCTTCCAGCTGGAATGTCTCTGTTGGAAGCTAAATCTGCCACATAATCCATTAATCCACAATACTGTTCTACTCGTAATTTATTTTGTTGATATTTAATGAAATTTAGATTATTGGCTTCAACTTGTAAATATGAATCAATAATCCATTGTTGAGTAAGTTTGCCTCCATGTAAAATTGGATTAAAACAATCACGGATAGCAGTTTGTGCCACTTTATATTCCAGCATGGAAATATTAGATCTAATACGAAGTTTAGTATTGGAATAACTTTCCAATTGTAATTTTGGTTCCCAACCTGGTTCCCCATTTGGAAAGAAAATGGGATATGTCATTGGATCTAAATTACAGCTTAATATATTGATGTTGATAAATGGTTGTTCTTCATTGCGTGGATATATTCTAATATCCCGCTGAAAAGGTGGTTCACCATCTTCATTTTTAAACACCATGGCAACCTCATTTACAGTAGGTAAATTATATCTTCTTTGATCAGTGTTGCGATCTCTTTTTAACACCATATTTACTCTTGGTGTAGGCAATTGATGTCTTTCAGCATGTTCCTGTTGTTCTTTTTCAAGCTGTGCTAATTGTTTGTATGCTTGACTATATGGGTTTTTTTGCATAATTTTATCCAGCTGTTCAAAGACTATGCGCAAACACTGTCTATTTTCTGGAAGTGTCATTCTTTGTTCCACAGCTTCCATTGTATCTAAGACCTATAACTGTGCAAATTTCCTTTGCTCTCCTTCTTGTGGGTGTAAATGTGAAGTTCGGTGGTATATTTGACCTTGAACTCTGAAACAGTAAAGGACCATGTCCTGGTACATTTTCTGCTAATGTTGCACCCATTGAAGCAAATGAAATTGCACTGTTATAAGACCTTATGTTTTGTTTGAGATTATTATAATTTGGAAATGTTGGATTGCTCATTATGCATTCTAAATAATATGGAAATGGGTGTCTTAGTGGAAGTTTCACCTTTCCTTTTTGACAGCAACTAATGAAATTTCCGTCAGTAGGTCTTTCCTTTATAAAATGATAAGCCCCACAAAACTGACAAACCACATTAAGTAACCCACAATAATGAGTATCTACTTCTACTGCAGTAGTAAACACATTGTCATGCATTTCTTTAACATAGATATCAGACCCACTTTCTATATGTACATTTTTTTCTTGTGTGTCTACATTTAAGTCATTCTGCAAAATAGAATCATTGGACAATGGTTCACAGAGATGTTTTTGTTTACTTTTACGTTTTTTGGAAGCCTCAACACACTCACTTGCGGCTTTCTTACTCATCTTTCTATTATTTAAAAGTCTCTGTCGATCTTCTTCTCGCAAGTGTTGTGAAGTTTCCGGTTTCTGAGCATCTCTCCACCTTTGCTTCCTTTCCCTTGCCAATCTTCTTTTGCGTTCAATTTTGTCTTCTCCATTCTCGCCATTTTAATCTGTAATTGTAAATAGAGATGTAATTATTGTTAGTTCTTTGTTTTGTATACATTTTTTTTTCCTTTTTGTACTGTTCCGTTAAAGTAGATGAATAAACTAATCAAACATTTTAAAATGTTGCACTTTAGACTGAAAGAAATGAAACAATTTTTCAAAGTATTTTATTGACATATATTAAATAGGAAATAGCTGCACATATCTATCTTTATATTATTAATCCTTCAATTCCATTCCTTCTTGATTGAATTCATACCATACCATCAATTTCTTTTTTTTGCAAGTGTTGTAAGCTTCTTATTTTTTTTTAAATATTATGATTAATTAGTATTGTCTTTTCAACTTTTTTCAAGTTATGACTAAATATCATACGTTAATGACTCAATAAGTACTCTCCATTTTCACCAAATATATAATATAGCCTTTTTCTATGCATCACTACAAAATTAATTTTTTTACCTGTGAGGATGATGTTGTTCAAAGGCTGCAAACATCACGCTGTGTGTTGATTCCCTTGCAGATCCAACAAAACTGTAAAATCAAATTCAGAATATTTTTAATCTTTTGCTTCATCGATATCATTAAATGAACATCAACAGACATATATTTGTCTACATTAAAAAACTAAAATCATATTTTTTAATATCTTGCTGTAGTAATATAATTCAAATTCTGTACCTGTCAAAATGATCCTTATGATGTTCAATGTGTGCGAACGTCACTATCTCTGTTCATTCAGCTACAGTTCACTGCAATTATACAAAATAGTCAAATTAATGTATAATATGTTGCTTCATCTGTATCAATCAATGAGGCTTAACATACATATTTTTGCATAGATTAAAAACATGAAATAAATATATCAATAAATCAGCATGAACACACATATGTAAGCATAGATTAAAAACATACACTCAATATTACTGTTAGTCTTTAAATAAGACTCAATTAATCTGTATTAATCTTAAATTAATGTCTGACTAAATATAACGTCAAGACATAAGCATGAGTCTATTCCCTTTTTTTTTGTTTGAGGGGTATTTTAAAATGAGTATGTTAAAACTGAATTCTTAAAATAATGTACATTACTAATGAAATAAGAATCAATTAATGTTCATTAATATTAAAGTAATGTGTGACTAAATCTAACATCAACATGTAAGCATGAGTATATAGCCTTTTTTTTGGGGGGGGGGTTTATTTCATACTAAATATATAAGAACTTAATTATTTAAATAATGTACATTAATAATTAATTAATCAACGTGTTCCTTTTCACATTCTTAAACGTTAACCTTTTTTGATATTAATGATTAGTAATGATACATTATGAATGTTATTTACAATTCTTTCCCACAGGTAATCACGATATATAACAAAATAATTATTAAATTAATGTACATCAATAATTAATTAATCAATGTGTTGCTTTTTTCCTCACATTCATAAACGTTAACTAATTTTGATAATAATGACTGATTAATTAATTAATTAATGTACATTATGAATGTTATTAACAATTGTTTCACACAGGTAATCACGATATATAACAAAATAATTATTAAATTAATGTACATTAATAATTAATGAATCAATGTGTTGCTTTTTTATTCACATTCTTAAAAGTTAACTAATTTTGATATTAATGATTAATTAATTAATGTACATTATGAATGTTATTAACAATTGTTTCACACAGATAAGCACAATATTATTTTTCTAATTAAATTTATTATTTTTGGATTTATTAAGTAAGTACCAATTTATTAATTAATAATTATAAATGATATTTACCTTTTTTAATGAAATAATGCTGAAGTAGTATCCTGAAGAGCTAACAATCTCTTGAGATTTCCCGGCATCAGAAAACGTCCAGTCAGACTGTCATCACCTGAGGAGAAAGTGTCAGTTATGTGTCAAGTGTGCCCTATATATAGGCTTTGTGCGCAAGACAAATGCATTGTTTTAGGCGGGAAATCTGATGTGGCGGGAGACAAAGGCGGGAAATCTGTGTTAATGCGTAAATCTGTAATTGCATTTCGTAAAATGTACTCGCTACTGTGTTTTTACTCATTGTGCAGTTAATGCGCATCCTTTGACTCGTTGTTTTTCAAGCACATACGTCTGTGGCTGTGTTTTACGCAGTTCGTAGTAGTATAGCCTCGTTTTCATTTTTTTCGGCGGCAATTTTTTTCTCGCTTAGCCGATTTTCAATCTTTGTAACTCGTCTAAATCGATGTCAATTGGAGTTCCGACTCACTTCCAGAGGTCCTGCCTGGTTCCCCATGCTGTAAGTGACCTTTTTTTTATTTTTGTGTGTGTATTTAGTGTTTTTTTAATTGGTTTGGTTCCGCTGCTTATCTCGTAATTTTTTTCATCTCGTGAGTGTGCTACGGTTTAACGGCTCGCCTCGCTACGTCTGCGGCGCTCATTGCCAAAGTGCTACGGTTTAACGGCTAAGTCGTACGATCGGCAAAGTGGTACGGTTTAACGGCTCGCCTCGCTGTGCGAGGCTCGCCGGGCGCTGAGCGCCTGCGACGCTCATTGCTAAGTCGTACGATCAGCAAAGTGGTACGGTTTAACGGCTCGCCTCGCTGCGCTAGTCAATCTGGATGACTGAAAAAGCAATAGTCTCACCTGGGTGCTACAGGGATATCCACAAATCCATGCCTGTGTGCAGCCCAGCAGAACCGAGTTTGGACACCCCTGTGTTAGACAAACATTTTTCATGATCATTTGAATCAAGAATAAAAACTGGGTAATTATGAGAATTAAAGGACAACTGCAAAAGGGAAACAGAGATTGCTTGAATCTAACTAAGAGCATAATTAATCAGGAAAATAGTCATGGCCTTTGCTTAAAGCAGTGTAATACAGAAGGCATATGCTTAAAAGGGGCCATGTTTGAAATGGTATTTGTATTAAAGACCACTTGTATGTCCCTGCCCAGGTTCCCAGAATGTAGTGCATTAACTGTATTTCTCAGAATTCTGAGCAGGAAATACATACTTTAACTTGTTTTAGACATTTAAATGTGAACACAAATGTAATATTTATTTACTGTACTACTGTACGATGAAAGGGCTCTATTGCTCTTATACCTATCATTTACTAAATGAATATACTATATATATATATATATATATATATATATATATATATATATATATATATATATACTAGCGACTTGCCCGTCAAAAAATTACGGCAATTTTTTGACGCTTTTGACTCTCATTGTGAGCCTCTTGGTTTGTGTATGTTTGGTTCTAAGAGCTCCTTTGGTGCTCATTGCAAGGTTTGCACTGATGGACTTTTGGGGTTTATTGCGAGCCTCTCCCCTGGTGTACTTTTTTTTTCTATGTATTTTGTAATGTTAATTAATTAATTTGTAAAGTTATAAATTAATATACTTTACCTATTTGTAATTAATATATGCAGGAAGCATTATGCTGAAGAGCTAACAATCTGTTTTGATGTTCCTGCAGCACACAATGTCGGTTTGCACTGTTGATGAGCTGAGGTGTAAGTGTCAGCAATATATGCAGTGTGTAGTGTAAATAGACTGTGTGCTTTATGTGTTTTTCGCTGTGCATGGTGTGGCCGTTAAGTTTGTATTTTTTTCGGCTCAGATTTTTTTTCTTCTAAGTGGCGGTTTCCTTTTGTAAGTGTTATGGGCCGTAATTTTTTATAGGCGATTTTCTCAAAGTGCTACGGGTCTAGCACTTTAAATTGTGTATTTGACTTTTGTGTTGATGTATAGTTCAGCGGGTTGTAGGTATGATGCGCAAGTTCTACGGGGTCGTAGGGATGAGCGCTTACGGTGCTCATATCCACCAGTGCAGTGAGCGCCTTCAGCGCTCCCTGCCTAAGTTGTATGGGGTCGTAGGGATGAGCGTCTACGGGGCTCATCTACACCAGTACAAGGAGCGCCTATGGCGATCCTTGCCTGGCCGCAACCGCAGTTGCAGCAGTCTCGCAAAGCGAGCCCGCAGTTTTAACGTTGCGTTACCAACGGATTTTGGCAAGCCCTCACTGCTGAGAACTATATATATATATATATATATATATATATATATATATATATATATATATATATATATATATATTTATTTATTATTTTTTTTTAAATAAAAAAGGATTTTCCAAATCCCATGAGTTTTTCACTCTAATAATGGTATACCATAATTCTTATGAAGTAATGTTAGGAATAAAGTAGATATATTCTTTTTTTCATTTATTAGGTACTTGTACCTCACAACGACGAATAAAACATTAAAAACAAGGATGGGAAGGGTGCAATAAAAACAAAGCCTTTCATGAGGCCTAAAATGGGCCCAAGTTTGTAGGATAAACAATATCTCAATGTCCAGTATCAATTAAATATGAGGTTAGAGTTTGCTACTGTTCTAATATGGAGCTAAAAATAGCCAATATATATCACACAGGTAAACAGCTTATTATCCCTCTATATAAATCCCATAATTTCCTCTATTATTCTAAAGTTAGGCAATTTCCTCTAGGCCCTTATCATTACCATACACAATGGTTAAGGCACACTTAATATAGTTGATATCTATAGAAATTCACAGCATGAGATGCTGTATCAATTGATATGAAAAAGAGGAGCACTCTTATTTAAAAGGTATTCTTTTAGTATGACAAAAACAATCTTGTTTCGAGGGGTTTTAAGGCTATTATGATGGAAAGAGCGAGAAGTAACAGAGCAAAGTAACCAGCGTATATGTGCGTGCCACTGTGGACCGCATATTACGCTTCCGCCTGACGCGTTTCGACGTCACGAGGGACGTCTTTCTCAAAGGGCAAACATAGGAGTGGTGTCTGCGTGAGGTTTTTATACACAGCGGTTGCTACATAAGCCATGTCAGAGCAAGTTAACAGCAAGAAAGAGAGGACAAATTGGAATAATGTAAATATATATATATATATATATATATATATATAAAGTAAATATATACATATATACACGTATACACACAGTCTTATCATATTACAGATAAACAAAAAGTCCCCTCATACACAATATTCATAAATACCATAGATACAGTCAGACCTTCTAACATAAATAAATAAATACATACACAATATCACAAAGACAGAATTACAGTACATAGCATGTGGATGATAAAATGGCAGTAATATATATATATATATATATATATATATATATATATATATATATATATATATATGTATATATCCTCTAGTACAGTAATATGCATGTGTATTTATATTTATAAACTCACCATTCCAGGCAGTGAGTCACTGCCATTATCTGTTAACTTTGTAACTCAGTTCCAGGCAGGCGCCCTCTAATGGCCAGTCATTTGGTAACTCAATTATTTGGGTCCCTTCTATGGCCAGTTTGTGAACTGTAGTATTAATTTGTTTAAGCCAGAAACACATTTTTAGAGATTTATAACATACAAAATGGACGCCCCTCACAGGGAGGCACCCCTAGACAGCTGCGTTGTTGGCCTAATGGATAACCTGGCCATGCCAAGCCCAGTAGAGGGCCATTACAAGTGAGATAATGGACAGCAAAGTGTTTTACCATACCGACTCTTAGAGAGTAGGTGCATCAGGGATTGGTCAACACCCAGGAACAGGATGATAATAATAATAATAGCAAAAATAATACAAATAATTATAATTATAATAATAACTGGCAGCCTCAGACCCACTCATCTTTTCCATACTTACCAGCACCATGCCAGCCTCATGAAAGACTCTAGATTATGAGTGTTATAGGGTTACAACCAGTTGTCCAGGAGCACAGAACAAATGACAACACAGGAGCATCAAGATGTTCTGATGTTAGATATTTATACCCCTTGAATCTTACAAATAATGACTAATCAGAACTTCAGTAGTCATCAGCAGTTTGTCTATAGAAACCAAAAATGGCGAATATATGTTGGCAAATTGTAATTACTGTGCAAGGGAATGAAGCGTACATTATCTAACTTACATCTTTAAAGTCAATTTCGCCCTTACTCTCATTATTCTCCTACAATAGCATTATTATTACAAACAGAGTTCAGAAAGCATACATCTCTATGTATACAAAACATATACAAATTACATAAAACTGACCAACCAGCAAAATAGAAATAGGCGGAATGTGACTGAATAATATAAACTTCAAAGTAAACTGTTATACTCCCTTTCCCTGACCCAAAGTAGACATTATTTAAGACTAAACCACCATTCCTATCACCAGGTGAGTCCTAACAACAACACCTGACCTGAGCAATGGGTTGCAGCTGCACGGTTCGTCTTTTTATTTGTGGTTTTACATAGGTGAGCAATTATACCTACCCTATTTGCTAACCCCTAAAAGGTGCTTCAGGGATTGGCAGGCTGCCTGAAAATATAGACAAAGCTAACTGTTTCTTGTATGGGGAGCTTCCCTGATCACTGTGCAATCCCATAAAGAGAGACGATGGCACCCTGCTTAATTTCTGCACTACATTCGTATTATACTACTAGCGACTTGCCCGTCAAAAAATGACGACAATAAACTTTGAAGCCATGGCAATGCTGTTTGCCACACAATGCGAAGCTATGCTCCCCCTGAGCACCTTCATTGCCTAAATCCTGCATGACGTCAGGATGAGCGCCTGCAGTGCTCATCACCACCAGCGCAATGAGAGCCTCATTGCCGGGCCGCAACCGTGGCCTTCACTTTGCGAGGGCTGCAGTTGCAGGGCTCGCTGCGCAAGCCCGCAATTTTAACATAACGTTACCAACAACTTTTGGCAACCCCGCAATTACGACAACTATATATGTGATAAATATGTTCCATTGAAAGGGTGCATTTTAGCAAGAAATATGCTAAACACTTTATACTGTAACTGGCTAGTTTAATATTTATGGCTCCTTTGGTATAAGTTGGGGGTTCAGCAAGTATCCAGTTGTGTTTCATGGTAAATTGGAATGACAAAGTATGAATCAATTCCAACATTGTTCCAACACAGATCCAGTAATTTCATGATTTCTGGTCTGCATCTTCCCAGTGATGTGACACATACCTCAGGTAGATGAGGTACAGTACATGATTTATATATGGAAAGAATTAACAGCCTACTAGACATACATTGTGGACCTGTTTGCTAATTTATTTTACATCTGTACAATACTACAAAAACATTTAGTAACTTTGTAAGATCGACCACTGATAATATTTCTAGAAAGGGGGTAGGAAACATATTTGGAAACCAATGTCATAATTAAAGTATTTAATGAGCATAATTAGTGTTACATTGAGACAGCATAAAACTAAAAGTTACCCTTCTACATTTTATAAATAGATTCTGACAGGAGTAAATGACTACAATTAAACTTGTAACAAAATGCATGATCAAGAAATAAGATAATTCACCAAAACAGTGGTACTCACTAATTCATTCCTTGAGCTGCCAAGTAATGCTGCCCACAGAGAAATCTGAACAGCGGCAAAACAGTCGATCATGAATAATTTAAAACGTTCTAATATAAATTTTGAGTAAAGAGTTTGGTATTTATATTACCACACTGAGCACAAAGGCCTTATTCAAAATGTATTTGCGGTGGACTCAAGATCCAAGTCTCTGCTATCCAATTTCAATTTGATTGCTTAGTAACTTAGCAGTGTGTCTATAGTAGTAAGAGTGATGGATTAAAACACTGTGTAGATGAGAGGGTTCCAAAATAAATGTAGATACATACTTGTCTTTAAAGAACTGTGTATGATACACATCTACTGTAAATGCAGATTGCAAGTTGTGAAAAATTTTCAAAACCCTCCCATAAATTAGTATTTCGTTGGAGCCTAAAATTACATTTGAGTAACATTATACGGTATATTATATGTGCAAGTTTTTTTTAGTTTTTTTTTTAAATGGAATCAGGGAGCTGATATTAATAGCGCAGTTAAAAATATTTAAATGTTTACCTCAAATCCGTTTCCATAATAGTTATAAAAGTTAAAACTGCAATATCAAATATGTTGTGGGTTAGTATTATATATGAATTCAATAAAGAGACTGTTAAGATTGTTTGCCAGTAACCCAAATCAGCTGTACAAGTATATTCCGTTTTGGTATATAAGAATGTAATTAATCGTCCAAATCTGTAAAGATATATGAATGTTTGTTATTTTTTGGTGCCTCTAGTCAAAATGTGAATAAGGGAAGTCCGTCTAAAGAAAACTAAAGTAGATAACCATACTGGGAACTATTTGAGGCAATTGCACAAAATAAGAATATTATGTGTCTTCATAAGCTTTAAAACAGGTTTCAGTGTATTCATGTGTATGCATTGGCTAACAATATTACAATACTTTAGCACTGAAGAAAGAGAAAGTGTGGTGTCAAATAATAAAGGTGTGATTCCTATGCCCTAAAACATATTGCAACTGTTGTATTTTGATTCAAATCAAACAATGAAAAGGCATTTTGAGGATTTTCGGGGGGTTTAAGCGACGTTTAGACACTTAAATTTGGGGACTCCCGATTAACCGGCAACTACACTAATCCAGCAATAGGGTCCCCGTGGGTGCCAGATAATGGGGATTTTACTGTACATATTTATTTAAAGGAACACTGCACTGGTAAAACAAACCATGGCACTTTAAAGTATAAGTTATGAATTATTACTATTTTTATCATTTAGGGGATTTCCATGTTCACCTGCCTCCCTGAATCTACTGTTGGTATTAATGGTCTTTGCAAGCAGATTCTAGAAGCTAAAATATGGAGATTCAAAGTTTCTTTCTGGTCCACCTCAAGCAGTGACAAGCACTGAAGGATGAGAGGAGGTAGAGAGACCAACAAGGCAACCCCCTAGAAACAAGATTAGAGGCATTAACAAATAAAATGATAATAGATCATTTTATACAACTCAGTTAGTAGGGCTTTCATATTTCTCTTTTGTCTGCTGCTCTCCATGACAAAAACTTTAACTTATGTACAGTTTTATATCTAACGTTCCTACTAATCTGCATTGGGACCATCATCTATTACAAACAAGATTAACTTCCAACGTACTTAATGAATTGCTAGTACAAGATAACCATGAACTCTATACATATTACCAAGGCCACTGTTTCATTACAATGCATCCTTTTTGATTCCAAAGTGGAAATTTGGCCGCAAAGGATGGCCTCAAGCTACTTAGCTATTCTATTCTCTTGCAGCTGAGGGCTCCGAATGGCTTTGCGGATGGCGCCCTGCTTTTCCTTGCGGCCACCCCTCCCCAACCCTGGCCAAAATGGCCAAAAATGTCAGCAGCTTACTTCCACCCTGTGAAGCCCTTGCGGCTGCTCCAATTAAGCCTTCTGCTGGCTGCAGGGGTCCCAATGGGACCCCTGCAGTGTCCTCACAGTGTCCCTACATCACCCCTATAAGGTGCTCACATTAACCCTATAATGCAGGGGTCCAATCGAGTCCGATTGAGACCCCAGTAGTGTCCTAACATTAACCGTATAATGCCGGCACCTAAAATTAACCCCATCACTCATGGGGGTCAATATAGAACCCCATGAGACTAAGATTACCCCCCTCAGTCCAATAGGGGTCTAGACCCCTATAGGACGCTATTAGCCCCTCCAGGACCCTCATGACAAAGTCTTAGCACTTCACTACACTATTAACCCTAACTATACCCCATTAACTCCTTAACCCTAACTATACCCCATGCACCCATACTAAACCCTATTTAACCCTAACTGTACCTATTTAAACCTAAATGGGCTTATTTAACCCCTTTAACCCCTTTATAGATGGGGTAAAGGGGTTATTTAACCCCTTTACCCCATCTATAACACATAACCCCATCTATAAAACATTACCAATATCTATTAAACATTACCCCCTATCTACTAAAAATTAACCCTATCTACATAACATTATTGTCTTTCTATAAAACAGTACCCCTATCTACATAACATTACCCCATATCTATTAAACATTAACACTATCTACATAACATTACCCTCTATCTATAAAACATTAACCCTATCTACATAACATTACCCCCTATTTATAACACATAACCCTGTATCTATAACACATAACCCCTATCTATAAAACATTACCCCTATCTATTAAACATTACCCTTATCTAAATAACATTACCTCCTATCTATTAAACATTACCCCTATCTACATAACATAAACAATATATATAATACATTTCCCCCTATCTATAATACATTAAACCCCAAATCTAACCTAAAATAGAATAAATAGGACCACTTACCTTTGCAGGTGTCCCTTCAGAACGCACCCCTAGGGAAAAAACACCATCAAATTAGTACAGAATTAAACACTACATAGAATAAATAAACATTCTAAATACAGTATTAAACTTACCTTTACAGCATGTCCCCGTCCATCTTCTTGTCTTCTCCGGCTCGGCCCCTGGAAAAAAGAAGCATCACATTAGTCATACATGCACAAATAAACACAACATAAATAAACAATAAACATTCTAAATTTAAACCTTACCTGTCCGCGATGTCCTCCTCCTCTTCTGCCCCGGCTGGGCCGTGAAGAATTTGCACTCTAAAAAAAAAAAAAAAAGGAACAGAGCTCCTCCTTTGAGCTCCCCAACGCTAATGAGGCTTCTAGGCCTTCTTCCAGTAAAAAATAAAACCAGAATGGTGCCTTCTGATTGGCTGAAATGGCTGTCAATCAAATTTCAGCCAAGCAGAAGGCACCAAGGTGTGAGCCAATCAGAATAGGATATATATCCCATTCTGATTGGCAGATGGACCTGTCAATCTTTTTTAAACCAATTAGAGGGCACTATTGCCTTCAGCCAATCAGAATGGGATACACCACCATGGGGTAATTGGCTGAAGGCATCCTGGAGGACCCTCATGGCACAAGTCCGCTGGGCTTGGAGAACGGGTTACGGCCTTGGGGGTCATCCAAGCCCGTAGTCCTGGGTTTGGATGACCTCCAAGGCAGCTAGCCAATGTACTACATGTCATCCTCATGTCCCCCAGTGTGTCCCCTATCAATTACAGCATTGTACAGTGCAGCATTGAATTTATTTTCCACTTTTTAGTTTGACTGGCTTGCACTCTGATCTGCGGGCTAACGCCCGTGATCAGGTACAAGCCTGCCAAAGCTAACGGCCGATTGCCTGTCTTACGATTGGCCATAGGAAGGGGTGTGCTGCGGCCCCTTTCATTTGAATAGCAACTTAGAAGTAGGGCTACGAGGGGCCGCAGCACCCTCACAAGGAATTACAGCTTTGCGGCCATTTTACGAGCCATTAATTGAATGAGGCCCTCAGTATTTAGAAATTATAGTATAAAGAAATTATTTTGAAGAACCTTTATCCATCTATAAATATAACATTCAGTAGGGTGGTCACCAAGGCCCCGATTCAATTGTGCTATTGTTGTTTTCAGGAGTCCGTAATGTAACCCGTAAACGAATTTGCTATTCTATTGACACCTTTTTCCGAGCCGCAAACAATCTATGGATTACAGGCTGAAAATCCCTGCGCTTGTCAGAAGCGTTACTTACAACCCATCTAAGCCTTTGATCTGTCAAGGCCGCAAATGTTACAATCGCTAAAATCTCTATTCAATTTCTACAATTATCCAAGGCCGCAATTGTTTTCATACGCGCAAACACCAAATGTCGGCCAAAATATTATTCGTTCCACATGGGACTTGCAAATGGTATACAGACTAGTTTGTAACACTGCAAAAGACAATTAAAACACGCCAATGGACTTTCAAATATGGGGAAAGCACTGGAAGGCATTAAACAATTCAGAGGCTCTAATGAGTACACTAAAAATATATACACCTCACTCATCACATCTACATTGGGAAAATAAATAGTGTCCAATAGAGATGTCGCGAATAGCTCGCCGGCGGACTGTTCCCGGCGAACATAGCATGTTCGCGTTCATGGCGAACTGCGAACATATGCAATGTTCGATCCGCCCCCTATACTTTATCATTAAACAAACTTTGACCCTGCACCTCACAGTCAGCAGACACATTCCAGCCAATCAGCATCATACCCTGCATTCCAGACCCTTCAACCTCATGGACAGCAGCCATTTTGGAATCATAACTAACTTGCAGTCTTACTGAGAGGAGGCTGAGTGTAGTTGATACTAATTCAATAGGGAAAACCATAGCTAGGCTACTGTACACAGTGTCCAATACAGTCCTGAAGGACTCTTCTGATCTCTGCTGCAAGGACAGCACCCCAAAAAGCCCTTTTTAGGGCTATAACATCAGTCTGTTTTTTTGTTTTTTTTCTGTCTAATCTAAGTTCATTTGCCTGCCTACTAGCCAGTGTGTGTGTCAGGCTTTCAACTTATACTGTGCCCAGTGCAACCAATCCAATCTGGTGGTGTACCAGTAGTTTACTTTTAAAAACCAAAACTTTTATTTTGTCTAATCTAAGTTCATTTGCCTGCCTACTAGCCAGTGTGTGTGTCAGGCTCACAACTGATACTGTGCCCAGTGCAACCAATACAATCAGGTGGTGTACCAGCAGTATACCTTTAAAAAACCCAAAATTGTATTTTGTTAAATCTAAGTTCATTTGCCTGACAGCTAGTCTGTGCGTTTCTCAGGCTCACAACTGATACTGTGCCCAGTGCAACCAATCCAATCTGGTGGTGTACCAGCAGACTACTTTTAAAAACCAAAACTTTTATTTTCTCTAATCTAAGTTAATTTGCCTGCCTACTAGCCAGTGTGTGTGTCAGGCTCACAACTTATACTGTGCCCAGTGCAACTAATCCAATCAGGTGGTGTATCAGCAGTGTACATTTAAAAAAAAAACAAATTGTATTTTGTTAAATCTAAGTTCATTTGCCTGACCGCTATTCTGTGTGTTTCTCAGGCTCACAACTTATACTGTGCCCAGTGCAATTAATCCAATCTGGTGGTGTACCAGCAGTTTACTTTTAAAAAACAAAACTTTTATTTTGTCTAATCTAAGTTCATTTGCCTGCCTACTAGCCAGTGTGTGTGTCAGGCTCATAACTGATACTGTGCCCAGTGCAACCAATCCAACCAGGTGGTGTACCAGCAGTATATCTTTAAAAATTTAAAAATTGTATTTTGTTAAATCTAAGTTCATTTGCCTGACCGCTATTCTGTGTGTTTCTCAGGCTCACAACTGATACTGTGCCCAGTGCAATCAATCTAATCTGGTGGTGTACCAGCAGTCTACTTTTAAAAACCAAAACTTTTATTTTCTCTAATCTAAGTTCATTTGCCTGCCTACTATCCAGTGTGTGTGTCAGGCTCACAACTGATACTGTGCCCAGTGCAACCAATCCAACCAGGTGGTGTACCAGCAGTATATCTTTAAAAACTTAAAAATTGTATTTTGTTAAATCTAAGTTCATTTGCCTGACAGCTAGTCTGTGATTGTCTCAGGCTCACAACTGATACTGTGCCCAGTGCAACCAATCCAATCAGGTGGTGTACCAGCAGTGTACATTTAAAAAAACCCAAATTGTATTTTGTTAAATCTAAGTTAATTTGCCTGACCGCTATTCTGTGTGTTTCTCAGGCTCACAACTGATACTGTGCCCAGTGCAATCAATCCAATCTGGTGGTGTACCAGCAGTCTACTTTTAAAAACCAAGACTTTTAATTTGTCTAATCTAAGTTCATTTGCCTGCCTACTAGCCAGTGTGTGTGTCAGGCTCACAACTGATACTGTGCCCAGTGCAACCAATCCAATCTGGTGGTGTACCAGCAGTCTACTTTTAAAAACCAAGACTTTTATTTTGTCTAATCTAAGTTCATTTGCCTGACAGCTAGTCTGTGCGTGTCTCAGGCTCACAACTGATACTGTGCCCAGTGCAAACAATCCAATCAGGTGGTGTACCAGCAGTGTACATTTAAAAAACCCAAAATTGTATTTTGTTAAATCTAAGTTCATTTGCCTGACAGCTAGTCTGTGCGTGTCTCAGGCTCACAACTGATACTGTGCCCAGTGCAACCAATCCAATCAGGTGGTGTACCAGCAGTCTACTTTTAAAATCCAATACTTTTATTTTGTTAAATTGAAGTTCATTTGCCTGACCACTAGTCTGTGTGTGTCTCAGGTTTACAACTGATACTGTGCCCAGTGCAACCAATCCAATCAGGTGGTGTACCAGCAGTCGACATTTAAAAAACCCAAAATTGTATTTTGTTAAATCTAAGTTCATTTGCCTGACCGCTAGTCTGTGTGTGTCTCTCAGACTCACAACTTATACTGTGCCCAGTCCAACCAATCCAATCTGGTGGTGTACCAGCAGTCTACATTTAAAAAAAGCAACACTTTTTTCTAATTTCATTTGCCTACCTGCCAGCGTGTGTGTCTTAGGCTCACAGCATATACTGTGCCCACTTGTCCAGTCAGTGCCACCACTCATATCTGGTGTTATAGTCAGTAGTCCACATTTAAACAAAGAATACAATTTTGACTGTAATACATTGAACAGCAGTTACTTGTCTGCAAGCGTGTGTGTCAGGCCTACAGAATCTACTCTGCCAACTTCTGCAAGTGCACAGTGCCACTCATATCTGTTGTCACAGTAGCTTGCACACATAGTACCACTAATCGCAAAAAAAATGACAGGCAGAGGCAGGCCAATCCGCAGGAGCCGTCGTGGTCGTGGTGCTGTGATTCCCTTTGGCCCTACAATAATGCTCAGTGTTCAGAGGCCAGTTACCAAGAACTCAAAAACTTCTGAGGACATAGTTGACTGGCTAACACAGGACACCCAATCTTCTACAGCTTCCTCTAGGAACATTGACGCACCATCCTCCTCCAGCTTAGCTGCGGGCACCTCTCAAGTTACCACTCGCCCGCCTGCCGCCACCACCAACACTTGTACCACAGCCACTTCAATTGATCAGTCAGAAGAGTTATTTACACATCAGTTTGAAGAAATGAGTGATGCGCAACCATTATTACCAGAGGATGTAGATAACAGGGATATGTCTCAGTCAGGCAGCATTACACACATGTACGTACGGTGTGATGATGATGATGATGATGTACCCGCTGCTGCTTCCTTTGTTGAGTTGTCAGATACAAGTGAAGCGGGTGATGATGATGACGATGCGTCCGTGGATGTCACGTGGGTGCCCGCTAGAAGAGAAGAAGAACAGGGGGAAAGTTCAGATGGGGAGACAGAGAGGAGGAGGAGACGAGTTGGAAGCAGAGGGAGGTCATCGCAAGGAGCTAGTGGCACAGTCAGACAGCATGCATCGGCACCCGGGGTCAGCCAGACAGCACGCCAATCAACGCATGCTGTTGCCACCACCAGAACGCTGTCACTGCAGAGCTCAGCAGTGTGGCACTTTTTTTGTGTGTCTGCCTGTGACAACAGCGATGCCATTTGCAACCTGTGCCAAAAGAAACTGAGTCGTGAGAAGTCCAACACCCACCTAGGTACAACTGCTTTGCGAAGGCACATGATGTCGCATCACAAACGCCAATGGGATCAATACCTGAGTACAAGCAGCACACAAACTGAAAGCCGCCATCCTCCTCCTGGTCCAGCATCTTCATCCACGTCAACCACTGCTGTCCTCCTTGCTCCCTCTCAACCATCCGCCACTCCGTCTCTCACCTCTAGCTGTTCCTGCTCATCTCCACACAGTCAGGTGTCTGTCAAGGGCATGTTTGAGCGTAAGAAGCCAATGTCACAAAGTCACCCCCTTGCCCGGCATTTGACAGCTGGCTTGTCTGAACTCTTAGCCCGCCAGCTTTTACCATACAAGCTGGTGGAGTCTGAGGCGTTCAAAAGATTTGTAGCTATTGGGACACCGCAGTTGAAGGTACCCGGCCGAAATTTCTTTTTACAAAAGGCAATCCCCAACCTGTACTCGATTGTAGTAATGACATGTCTGGCACACAGTGTTGGGGCAAGGGTCCATCTGACCACTGATACCTGGTCTGCAAAGCATGGTCAGGGCAGGTATATCACCTACACTGCGCATTGGGTAAACCTGCTGACGCCTGTCAAGCATGGAATGCGTGGCTCTGCAGAGGCGTTGGTGACACGCCACGACTTGCACACAGGCCTGCTGCCACCTCGTCTACTCCTCCTACTCCATCCTCTTCCATAACCTCCTCAGCTGAGTCCTCTTCTGCTGCTGTGTCTTGCTCCACATCAACGGCACCCCCCCAGCTCCCCAGATACTATTCCACATCCCGGATACGGCAGTGTCACGCCGTCTTGGGGTTGACTTGCCTGAAAGCAGAGAGTCACACCGGGCCAGCACTCCTGTCCGCCCTGAACACACAGGTGGATCAATGGCTGACTCCGCACCAACTGAAGATTGGCAAAGTGGTTTGTGACAACGGAAGAAATTTGTTGGCGGCATTGAATTTGGGCAAGTTGACACATGTGCCGTGCATGGCACATGTGTATAATCTGATCGTACAACGCTTTGTGCACAAGTACCCAGGCTTACAGGACGTCCTGAAGCAGGCCAGAAAGGTGTGTGGCCATTTCAGGCGTTCCTACACGGCCATGGCGCACTTTTCAGATATCCATCGGCGAAACAACATGCCAGTGAGGCGCTTGATTTGTGACAGCCCCACACGTTGGAATTCAACACTCCTAATGTTCGACCACCTGCTCCAACAAGAGAAAGCCGTTAACGAGTATTTGTATGACAGGGGTGCTAGGACAGCCTCTGCGGAGCTGGGAATTTTTTTGCCACATTACTGGACTCTTATGCACAATGCCTGTAGGCTCATGCGTCCTTTTGAGGAGGTGACAAACCTTGTCAGTCGCACAGAAGGCACCATCAGCGACATCATACCATTTGTTTTCTTCCTGCAGCATGCCCTGCGAAGAGTGTTGAATCAGGCTGTAGATGAGCGTGATGAAGAAGTGGAAGAGTTGTGGTCACCATCACCACCAGAAACAGCCTTATCAGCATCGCTTGCTGGACCTGCGGCAACGCTGGAGGAGGATTGTGAGGAAGAGGAGTCAGAGGAGGAATGTGGCTTTGAGGGGGAGGAGGAAGACCAATCACAACAGCACTCCCAGGGTGCTCGTTGTCACCTATCTGGTACCCGTGGTGTTGTACGTGGCTGGGGGGAAGATAATACCTTCAGTGAGATCACTGAGGACTAGGAACGGGACATGGGTAGCTCGGCATCCAACCTTGTGCAAATGGGGTCTTTCATGCTGTCGTGCCTGTCGCGGGACCCTCGTATAAAAAGCCTGAAAGAGACCGACCTGTACTAGGTGTCCACGCTACTAGACCCCCGGTATAAGCAGAAAGTACCTGAAATGTTACCGAATTACCGCAAATCAGAAAGGATGCAGCAGTTCCAAATGAAATTAAAAAGTATGCTTTACACTGCGTTTAAGGGTGATGTCAAAGCACAAGGGCAATTTAACAGGGGAAGAGGTGAAAGTAATCCTCCTCCCACGACCACGCCGGCAAGGACAGGACATTTAAAAGACGTGTTGTTGATGGAGGACATGCAGAGCCACAGCCACAGCCCTTCGGGATCCACCCTCAGAGAACGACTCGACCGACAGGTGGCAGACTACCTCGCTTTAACTGCAGATATCGACACACTGAGGAGCGATGAACCCCTTGACTACTGGGTGTGCAGGCTTGACCTGTGGCCTGAGCTATCCCAATTTGCCATAGAACTTCTGGCCTGCCCCGCTTCCAGTGTCCTGTCAGAAAGGATCTTCAGTGCAGCAGGAGGTATTGTCACTGAAAAGAGAAGTCGCCAAGGTCAAAAAAGTCTAGATTATCTCACCTTTATAAAGATGTATGAGGGATGGATCCCGAACAGACTGACACTGGGCGATAAATTAGACTAAAAAAGGGCTGATGAGATGAGCTGCCTTGAGCTAAAAATGGTCCACAAGCAGCAGTATTTTATCTTTGAATGCCACATGACTTGCGTGACTTATCCGCCACCAACTAGGGTTCAAGACGCAATGTTTTAGGGCAGTTTCTGCCTGTTAAACAAACGTAAATTTTTCTGGTCGCTGCAACAGCAGCGGCTGCAACAATACCTAATTTTTGATAAATGCACGCATCCCGGGGAGTCAGCGCTCGTCGGCATGTATCAGCTCTTTAATTCCGACAGATGGAGCGATCAAAGGAACCAGTCTATAACTGACAAAATGAGCAATTCGCAGTTTCACTGTACCAGCTGTGTGTATTTAAAAGTGCATGGCTTAATCTTTGAGGCAGGATCAACCAGGCAGGATCAACCAGGTAGCCCGACGAGGGGGTGCCCCCCCGGCCCTGTGACAGTAGGAGGACCGACCCAGCATCTCTTTCCATTTCCCGGTTCCAAAAATCCAGTCCGTATACAGGCCCCCTGATAGGTGACGTAACAGGTATTAAACTGATAAGAGTAGTACTTACAAACACGCCACTCCTATCTAGTGGCACCTTAGATTGCACGCGCCGTGCCCCAAATTTGAAGTGGGAGGACCAACCAAGCATCTTTTCCATCTCGCGGTTCCAAAAATCCAGGCCTTATACACGCCCCCTGATAAGTGACGTAACAGGTATTAAACTGATAAGAGTAGTACTTACAAACACGCCACTCCTATCTGGTGGCAACTTTGATTGCACGTGCTGGCCCCAAAATTAAAGTGATACGACCAACCGAGCATCTTTTTCCATCTCCCGGTTCCAAAAATCCAGGCCATATACACACATCCTGATAAGTGACGTAACAGGAATTAAACTGATAAGAGTAGTACTTACAAACACGCCACTCCTATCTGGTGGCAACTTTGATTGCACGTGCTGGCCCCAAAATTAAAGTGATACGACCAACCGAGCATCTTTTTCCATCTCCCGGTTCCAAAAATCCAGGCCATATACACACATCCTGATAAGTGACGTAACAGGAATTAAACTGATAAGGGTAGTACTTACAAACACACCACTCCTATCTGGTGGCACCTTAGATTGCACGCGCCGTGCCCCAAAATTGAAGTGGGAGGACCAACCAAGCATCTTTTTCCATCTCCCGGTTCCAAAAATCCAGGCCATATACACACATCCTGATAAGTGACGTAACAGGAATTAAACTGATAAGAGTAGTACTTACAAACACACCACTCCTAACTGGTGGCAACTTTAATTGCATGTGCCGTGCCCCAAAATTGAAGTGATACGACCAACCGAGCATCTTTTTCCATCTCCCGGTTCCAAAAATCCAGGCCTTATACACGCCCCCTGATAAGTGACGTAACAGGTATTAAACTGATATGAGTAGTACTTACAAACACGCCACTCCTATCTGGTGGCAACTTCGCTTGCAGGTGCCGTGCCCCAAAATTGAAGTGGGAGGACCAACCAAGCATCTTTTTCCATCTCCCGGTTCCAAAAATCCAGGCCTTATACACGCCCCCTGATAAGTGACGTAACAGGTATTAAACTGATATGAGTAGTACTTACAAACACGCCACTCCTATCTGGTGGCAACTTTGCTTGCACGTGCCGTGCCCCAAAATTGAAGTGATATGACCAACCAAGCATCTTTTTCCATCTCCCGGTTCCAAAAATCCAGGCCTTATACACGCCCCCTGATAGGTGATGTAACAAGTATTAAACTGATAAGAGTAGTACTTACAAACACGCCACTCCTATCTGGTGGCACCTTAGATTGCACGAGCCGTGCCCCAAAATTGAAGTGGGAGGATCAACCAAGCATCTTTTTCCATCTCCCGGTTCCAAAAATCCAGGCCTTATACACGCCCCCTGATAAGTGACGTAACAGGTATTAAACTGATATGAGTAGTACTTACAAACACGCCACTCCTATCTGGTGGCAACTTCGCTTGCAGGTGCCGTGCCCCAAAATTGAAGTGGGAGGACCAACCAAGCATCTTTTTCCATCTCCCGGTTCAAAAAATCCAGGCCTTATACACGCCCCCTGATAAGTGACGTAACAGGTATTAAACTGATATGAGTAGTACTTACAAACACGCCACTCCTATCTGGTGGCAACTTTGCTTGCACGTGCCGTGCCCCAAAATTGAAGTGATATGACCAACCAAGCATCTTTTTCCATCTCCCGGTTCCAAAAATCCAGGCCTTATACACGCCCCCTGATAGGTGATGTAACAAGTATTAAACTGATAAGAGTAGTACTTACAAACACGCCACTCCTATCTGGTGGCACCTTAGATTGCACGAGCCGTGCCCCAAAATTGAAGTGGGAGGACCAACCAAGCATCTTTTTCCATCTCCCGGTTCTAAAAATCCAGGCCTTATACACGCCACCTGATAGGTGACGTAACAGGCATTAAACTTATAAGAGTAGTACTTACAAACACGCCACTCCTATCTGGTGGCACCTTAGATTGCATGCGCCGTGCCCCAAATTTGAAGTGATACGACCAACCAAGTATCTTTTTCCATCTCCCGGTTCCAAAAATCCAGGCCTTATACACGCCCCCTGATAGGTGCTGTAACAGGTATTAAACTTATAAGAGTAGTACTTACAAACACGCCACTCCTATCTGGTGGCAACTTTGATTGCACGCGCCGTGCCCCAAATTGAAGTGATATGACCAACCAAGCATCTTTTTCCATCTCCCGGTTCTAAAAATCCAGGCCTTATACACGCCCCCTGATAGGTGATGTAACAAGTATTAAACTGATAAGAGTAGTACTTACAAACACGCCACTCCTATCTGGTGGCACCTTAGATTGCACGCGCCGTGCCCCAAGATTGAAGTAGGAGGACCAACCAAGCATCTTTTTCCATCTCCCGGTTCCAAAAATCCAGGCCTTATACACGCCACCTGATAGGTGACGTAACAGGCATTAAACGTATAAGAGTAGTACTTACAAACACGCCACTCCTATCTGGTGGCACCTTTGATTGCACGCGCCGTGCCCCAAATTTGAAGTGATACGACCAACCAAGTATCTTTTTCCATCTCCCGGTTCCAAAAATTCAGGCCTTATACACGCACCATGATAGGTGCTGTAACAGGTATAAAACTGATAAGATTAGTACTTACAAACATGCCACTCCTATCTGGTGGCACTTTTGATTGCACGCGCCGTGCCCCGAAAATTTAAGTGATACGACCAACCAAGTATCTTTTTCCATCTCCCGGTTCCAAAAATCCAGGCCTTATACACGCCCCCTGATAGGTGCTGTAACAGGTATTAAACCGATAAGAGTAGTACTTACAAACATGCCACTCCTATCTGGTGGCACCTTAGATTGCACGCGCCGTGCCTCAAAACTGAAATGGGAGGACCAACTAAGCATCTTTTTCCATCTCCCGGTTCCAAAAATCCAGGCCTTATACACGCCCCCTGATAAGTGACGTAACAGGTATTAAACTGATAAGAGTAGTACTACTTAACACACCTTATAATAATGCAGAGAGAGGCAACGCAGTGAGAGGAGTCTGAAGAAGAGGAGTCAGAGGAGGAAGGTGGCTTTGAGGAGGTGGAAGACCAAACACAGCAGGCATCCCAGGGGGCTTGTTGTCACCTTTCGCGGACCCTTGGTGTTGTACGTGGCTGGGTGGAGGAAGAGACCTTCAATGACATCAGTGAGGACAAGTAACAGGACATGGCTAGCTTGGTATCCAACCTTGTGCAAATGGGGAGTTTGTGGTTGTGCAAATGGACTGTTTGTGGTTGTTTGCGGTGCGTTAAACGGGGAGTTTGGTCTGTCACTGTGAAGCGGGCCTAACCCTTACACTACCTGATCGATACAACATCATACCTGATGTTTTTAAGCACGTTATTCCAAACAATTTAGGAATGTTAGGTAATTTATGCCCTTTATGGATTAAAACCAGACTCTGCATCAACTCTGTAATTTTCCGTGGGAGTTTTGACATGGATCCCCCTCCGGCAGGCCACAATCCAGGTGTTAGTCCCCTTAAAACAACTTTTCCATCACTATTGTGGCCAGAAAGAGTCCCTGTGGGTTTTAAAATCCGCCTGCCCATTGAAGTCTATCGCGGTTCGCCGGATTCGCCGGTTCGCGAACATTTGCTGCAATTTGCGTTCGCGGTTCGCGAACCGAAAATGTTATGTTCGCGACATCACTTGTGTCCAAATTACACCACATGACATATATCATGTACCAGGGGAACATTTTATTGTTGGTTGTCCAGTCATTCAGTCATGTCGGACTCTCTGTGACCCTTTAGACTGCAGCACACTTAATTATGTTTCTGTCTGTGCTTATCCACAAGGTTTGCACAGCAAAGATACTGGAGTGTGCTGCCAGTTCTTTCTCCAGTGGACTGTGTTTTGTCTGACCTCTCTGCTATGACCTGCCCACCTAGAGTGGCCCTACATGGTATAGCTCACAGCTTCATTGAAGTACACAAGCCTCTTCAACACCACAAGGTGGCAATCCAGAACAGGAGCAGGGAAACATACACCACACTAATCTACTCTAACCCACCAGGGAGGGCGCAAACACACATGGAGGCTGTGCAGTGGTACCGGGAGAATCAGCCAACTCACCTCCATCAGGTATAATCTGTGCTACGCCCATCCCGGAAAGTTCCATGCCATTGCTGGTGGCCATGTCAGAGATGTACACCTATTATAATTTTGTGAAATCCCATCAAGTGTTTTGCTATCAATCAATTCACATTATCACCTGTCATATTGTTATGAGGCCTTCAGGGAATGCTGAAACTTACAATGTATCACAAATTGTACCTGTCATGTGTATTAACCCTATAGTATTATCTGTTATTATAAATATTGTGAGAATAAAGGTGGAATAGTGGTTGATGGGAGATACATCAGACCTGATTTCCATGGTCGCTCACACCCTTGGGTATGAGCTGGGGCGGAGTATTTGGAGAGCAGGGGGGGCCAATGCTCCAACAGCACTAGTTGCTGTATAAACAGACCACAGCTTGGATCTGGTTTTTAAGAGTTAGCTAATTGGCACTCACCTGTAGCTACTCAATTAGCAGACAGGCCTTTAAAAGAAGAGAGCAGCCTGCTCCAAGAGAGAGAGGAAAAGACAGCTAGGAGAGGCTGCGCTTATTGCAAAGACATTGCTTTTGTTTGGGAAATTGGTAAGTGGGAAAGCCACCCAATTGCAGATAGCAAGTACTGTCTAGTAAGAGCTCAAGTAAGAGCAAGGGATTTTGTTTGTTTTGTTATTATTTAAAGTACCTGCTTTCAAACTGAATAAAAAAGGAAAACTGAGCTGAAGGTGTCCTGGACTTTGTATACCCTAGAAGGCTGTGGTTACTGCAAGATCGGTGACAATCCTACCTGTAAAAGAAGTGGTTTGTCACATATGGTGGAGAATGCGGGCATCCACGTAAGCCTGAGGGTAGAAGTCATTTAAAGCTCAACATGGAGGATTTTATCAAGGCTCTGATCCAATCCTCCTCTGTGCAACAGGAGACTAACAGGAGAGCTGCAGAAAACAGTGCAGCCCTGCAGCAACTGGTGCTGGCCCAGGCAGAGTGTGCTAAAGTCCTGGCCAAAACACAAATGGAGGGCACTGAGTCCTTGGTGAAACAGCTTGTTGTGACACAAGCGGAGATGTTTAAAGTAGCCCGTGAGGAGCAGCAAAAAGTCACCCAGGGACTACAACAGGTAATCCAAGCGATCTCTGGAAAACTGAATGGAGACCCTGATGGAAGATACCAGGGGCCAAAGGTGATTCGGGCGAGCCACTATCTTCAGAAAATGACCGCATCAGATGATGTTGAGGCGTACCTTCTGGCATTTGAGCGCACTGCTGAGAGGGACGGATGGCCGGCTGGTGAGTGGGCAAGCATACTGGCACCGTTCCTAAGTGGAGAGCCGCAGAAGGCATATTATGACCTAGAACCAGCCGATGCAAGTAGCTACAGCAAATTGAAAGCTGAAATCTTGGCACGACTGGGTGTAACCTCTGCAGTACGTGCCCAAAGGTTCCACTCATGGTCATATTCTTCAGACAAAGCCGCACGTTCCCAAATGTTTGACCTCATACACCTTGCACGGAAATGGTTACAACCTGAAATCCATTCAGCTAGCCACATTGTGGAAACCTTAGTAATGGACCGGTTTTTGCGTGGTTTACCAGCTTCCCTGCGTCGCTGGGTCAGCCAAAGTGACCCCCATACAGCTGACCAACTGATTGCCTTGGTGGAAAGATATGCGGCTGCAGGAGAACTGCTATGTCCTACTTCACAGGCAAACCCTCGCAGTCCTAAGCCCCAAGATTCTGCAAGACCGGGTAAGACTGTTCAAGGTTTAAGGGGGGCATCCAGGTCTAATAGGCCTGGGAACGGAACTAATTGGTGGTCAGACTGTACTGTCAAATGTTTCAAGTGCAAAGAGGATGGTCATATGGCCAAAGACTGTCCATTTAAGGATGAACCTATGGAATGCAATATGGGCAAAAATGAGGGAACACGTTCATTTTTGCTCAGTTGTTGTGGTATTGCTAACAATGACTATGATAATAACGCTCATAAATGCTGTGTAACTGTGAATGGAAAAATGTCTAAAGCATTACTTGATTCAGGTAGTATGGTTACGTTGGTAGCAGAGTCTATAATACCTTGCGTAAAACCTGATCATGGACAGAAAATAGGCATTATCTGTGTTCATGGTGATAAAAAGGAATACCCCACTGCGGAAGTAAATATTGGAACCCAGTATGGGAATTTAAAGTACCGAGTGGGTGTAGTACCTAGATTAGCCCATGAGGTAGTGATCGGTAGAGACTTTCCTCATTTTCTAAAATTATGGGCAGCTTTACAAAAGACAGATCAAAATTTATCAGAAATGAGTCAGTCTGTCGAGGATAATGTGTTCCCTTTTTCCGATATTGACTTGGGTTTTGACCACTGTGACGGAAAAATAAGGAAAAAGAAAAAATACTGCCCTAAACCAGTATTAATAGGAGATAACCCAGCTCAAACTAGTAAGGAGCCTACTAATAATGCAGACAAGGATAAGGACTTAATTGATATTGGAATTAGTCCAGGTAATTTTAAAAGCGCTCAGTGGGAAGATCCCACTTTAGTGACAGCTAGAAATGATATTAAAGTTGTAAACGGGGTTGTTAATCAGCCAGGAGGAGCACTGCCGTTCCCCTATTTTGAAGTACAAAATGACCTAATTTACCGTGTAGAAAAAAAGGATTCAGACATCATTAGGCAGCTGTTGGTTCCTCAGACTTACCAGAATATAGTGCTAAAGTTGGCTCACAGCCACATATTAGGGGGACACTTGGGAGTCGAAAAAACTAGAGAGAGAGTCCTTAGACGGTTTTACTGGCCTGGAGTGTTTGCTGCTATTACAAACTATTGCTCCTCATGTCCTGAGTGCCAGTACAGGGCTCCTTTCAAGACTTTTCGTAGTCCACTTGTACCCTTACCCATAATTGACGTGCCTTTTGAAAGGATCGCTATGGACTTAGTGGGGCCACTGGTAAAGTCCGCTAGGGGACACCAATATATATTAGTCATCTTGGACTATGCAACTCGCTATCCTGAGGCCATTCCCTTGCGTAATACCTCTGCAAAGCTAATAGCTAAGGAACTTATGTTGATGTTCAGTAGGGTGGGTATCCCTAAAGAAATACTGACAGACCAGGGGACCCCGTTCATGTCCAGAGTCACAAAAGAGTTGTGCAGGCTCTTGCAGGTTAAACATCTTAAGACCTCAGTATATCACCCACAGACTGATGGTTTAGTAGAGAGGTTCAACAAAACCCTTAAGAGTATGCTACGCAAGGTAATTGATGCAGATGGAAGAAATTGGGATTTTTTATTGCCATATCTACTGTTTTCCATTAGGGAAGTTCCACAGGCCTCCACGGGCTTCTCTCCTTTTGAATTATTATATGGAAGACATCCCAGGGGAATATTGGATATTGCTAAGGAGACCTGAGAACAGGAGACTACTCCTCACAGGAGTGTAATTGAGCATATAGCTCAAATGCAGGATAGAATGGCCACCATCATGCCTATTGTCAGGGAACACATGCTGGAAGTCCAGCAGGCTCAGAAAAACAGCTATAACCGTAATGCTAGAGTCAGAGTGTTCCAACCGGGAGACAGGGTATTGGTTCTGGTCCCTACTGTGGAGAATAAGTTCCTTGCGACTTGGCATGGACCCTATGAAATAATAGAGAAAGTGAGTGATGTCAATTATAAAGTCAGACAACCAGGAAGAAGAAAGCCTGAACAGTTGTATCATATAAATCTGTTAAAGCCATGGAAGGACAGGGAGGTCCTGGTTGCTTTAAAACCTTCAGAACCTCCTATAGTAGAGCCAGATGTGAACGTATCTAAGACTCTGTCTGTCCATCAAAAGCAAGAGGTCAGAGATTTCATCAGAAGAAATAGGGATGTTTTCTCGATAGTTCCAGGAAAGACTAAAGTGATTAAACATGACATAATAACCGAACCAGGGAAAAGAGTTAACCTCAAACCCTATAGAATTCCTGAGGCCCGGAGGGAGGTTATAAACTTAGAGGTTGAGAGCATGTTAAAACTTGGAGTCATTGAAGAATCCCAGAGTAACTGGAGTAGTCCTATTGTATTGGTGCCAAAACCTGATGGCACATGGAGGTTCTGCAATGACTACCGCAAGTTAAACGCCCTCTCAAAATTTGATGCTTACCCAATGCCAAGAGTTGATGAGTTAATAGAAAGACTGGGCAAAGCTCGTTATCTAACAACCTTGGATTTAACAAAGGGTTACTGGCAGGTCCCGCTCACTGAAAGAGCCAAAGAAAAGACAGCCTTTTCAACACCCAGTGGCCTGTTTCAGTACACTGTATTGCCATTTGGGTTACATGGGGCACCTGCCACATTCCAACGAATGATGGACAGAATTCTTAAACCTCATGTTCGTTATGCTGCAGCATACTTGGATGATGTCGTCATCCACAGTGCAGACTGGGAATCCCACCTCCCTAAAGTTCAAGCGGTACTTGATGCTATCCGCTCAGCAGGCTTAACTGCCAATCCTTCCAAGTGTACGATTGGTTTAGAGGAAGCTAAGTACTTAGGTTATTCTATTGGGAGGGGTTTGGTTAAACCACAGGAAGCCAAAGTAGAAGCCATACAAAAATGGCCACAGCCCCTTACAAAGAAACAAGTAAAGGCATTTTTGGGTTTAATTGGATATTATAGGCGGTTCATTCCAGATTTTGCTACCATTGCTGCACCCCTGACAGACCTTATTAAAGCAAAATCCCCAGTCATAGTTAAATGGTGCCCTGAGGCAGAAAAGGCTTTTAAGAGTCTGAAGGAAGCTATCTGTAGCCATCCTGTCTTAGTGACCCCAGATTTTTCCAGGGATTTTATAGTTCAGACAGATGCTTCTGATGTGGGCTTGGGGGCTGTTCTTTCACAGGAATACCAGGGTGAAGAACACCCTGTTTTCTTTTTGAGCAGAAAGTTAAACCCACATGAGAAGAACTACTCTATTGTTGAAAAAGAGTGTCTTGCTATTAAGTGGGCATTAGACTCTCTTAAATACTACCTACTAGGCAGAAGGTTTCGATTGATAACGGACCATGCTCCTCTGACGTGGATGTATCAGAACAGGGAAAGTAACTCCAGAGTAACCAGATGGTTTTTGAGTTTGCAATCTTTTAATTTCACTGTGGAACACAGGGCTGGTCTGCAACAAGGTAATGCTGATGGGCTTTCGAGGGTACACTCCCTGATTTCCATGGTCGCTCAAACCCTTGGGTATGAGCTGGGGGGGAGGATATGTGAGAATAAAGGTGGAATAGTGGTTGATGGGAGATACATCAGACCTGATTTCCATGGTCGCTCACACCCTTGGGTATGAGCTGGGGCGGAGTATTTGGAGAGCAGGGGGGGCCAATGCTCCAACAGCACTAGTTGCTGTATAAACAGACCACAGCTTGGATCTGGTTTTTAAGAGTTAGCTAATTGGCACTCACCTGTAGCTACTCAATTAGCAGACAGGCCTTTAAAAGAAGAGAGCAGCCTGCTCCAAGAGAGAGAGGAAAAGACAGCTAGGAGAGGCTGCGCTTATTGCAAAGACATTGCTTTTGTTTGGGAAATTGGTAAGTGGGAAAGCCACCCAATTGCAGATAGCAAGTACTGTCTAGTAAGAGCTCAAGTAAGAGCAAGGGATTTTGTTTGTTTTGTTATTATTTAAAGTACCTGCTTTCAAACTGAATAAAAAAGGAAAACTGAGCTGAAGGTGTCCTGGACTTTGTATACCCTAGAAGGCTGTGGTTACTGCAAGATCGGTGACAATCCTACCTGTAAAAGAAGTGGTTTGTCACAATATATATATATATATATATATATATACACATATTCATAAATATAAGACTAGCTTTCGAGAGCTTACTCTCTTTCTCAAGTCTGGAGCAGCACTGATATACTGTAATATTTCACAAATGAAACACAGGAATTACAGGCTTTTTTTAAAAGAAAAAAAAAAGCCAAAAAAACAAAAGAATGGTCAGCTGTGAAGAAGACAGAGTCATAAATACTATAACAATATAGGGTGTTAAGATACCATAAAGCTGATAGGACTAGAAGCAGGTCAGAGAGAAACCAGAGAAAAACAAGGAAAAGAGAAAAACATCAGGAATATAGAAGGTTAAGATAATGCGATAAAAATTCCATATTTACATTAAGTCCCATATTATAGTATTAGAGTGTGTTATCATTTTGATTTCCAATGTCTTTCTTTCTTGTGTGTTTTTAAAATGACCTCTGAGCATTTTTATTTTCAGGTGTTGGATGGAGTGGTTGTTTTGTGAAAAGTGTTGTCCAACTGGGGTACAGTAACTGTCATCTTTGTGCTTTTTGATGGATTTTCTGTGCAGATCCATCCGTAGATGCAGTTTCTGCTTGGTTTCCCCAATGTAGCATCCACTTTCACATAGAGTACATTGCATCATGTAGACCACATTGTATGATGTGCATGAATATGATCCTCTGATGTTGTAGCTCTTGTTGTTGTGCATGGCTGTGTCCTCTTTGCAGATGTGTTGACATAATTTGCAGCAATTTTGGTTGCAAGGTTTAGTGCCATTCTCTCTTTGGTGCTGTTTATTGGCCAATATTCTGTTCACCAATGTTTGTCTGTGAGGAATGAGAGGATTGGGAAATATATGTTTCAATTCAGACAACAACCAACTCATGATATCAGCAATAAGGGGAAAATACCCATTAATAGGAGAGGACGAAAAAGGTCAGCAGCCATATTCACTGTTACTTACATCAGACCCAAAGACTGTTCTCATACGGATATTGAGGAGAGGATCACATGCCATTGTGAGATGTTGCAAGTCCACCGCCATAGTAATATTAGTCTACATTTAAGCTAACAACAATCATGTCTTAGATATCTGGATATATGATAGCTTTAATATTGTGAGAGTTACATGTTAAAGGGGGCTGTCATTGACCTTGTTATGCGGATATTTTGACAGTTTTCTGCTCCCAGTGGCTCAGTATCTAGACTGTGTAGTGCATCCACGTGAGAGCTAACAAACTCAGACACTAATTGCAATTTAAAAACCACAGGTGTGGGGAATTGCAATTTTAACCTGTGTTAAAATTAAAGGGTACGGAAACTTTTGATCAGGGCCATTTTGGTGATTTCTGTTATCATTATGATTTAAAAAGGAGCCAAACAACTATGTGATAATAAATGGCTTCATATGATCACCATCCTTCAATAAAAGATTTGTTTTTGCATGATCAGTCATATTTTCAAAATAAATTCCAAAATTTCACAATTTCTGCCAGGGTATGCAAAATTTTGAGCACAACTGTATATGACATAAAAAAGAATAGTTTTTTATGTGTATTTATTAACTATTGGGGGGTTGTGTGTGGGGTATAGGATGGGGTATAGGATGGAGTCACCCAGCTCTATGTGTGTTATTTAATATATGTGTATTAGGAATATGTGTAATTTGTAAATATGTGTAATCAAAATTTAAGTGTAAAATAGTATTTAGAATAATGAAAAAGAATAAATTGCTAAGACTCTGCTTTCCAAATTCACCTGCTCTCTCTCTATTACCACCATCAACTCAAGGACCTGCATGCTATTTTGTGAGAATCAACAACACAGTCAATGCAAAGGCAGGTGGAAAGCAACTTTATCATCTCTCTGTCAATCATCTTCAGCTAACACGCTTTCTATTGGATGAGAGGCTTGTGTCACACTCCGTGATTACTGACTGGATTGTAACTGCGGACCGCTTTTATTCCAGCCCCCTAACAGCCTAAGAGTTTACGGGCTTGAGGCTACGGGCCTTAACTTGCGGACTTGTTCAACTGAATTGCCTTGTAAATTGTAGCAAATCTCAAGCCAGCAGGCTTACGGCCTGTACAAGGCAATCTGTGGCCTTGCATTTGAATGAGGCCCCAAGTGTATCTAGGTCTGCATCTGGACTTTTGACTTCTTTCTTTCATGTATATGCACATCATTATTTAATCCCTTTCATGTAATTCCACTGAAGTTTCCAATTAAGCTGACAGTTACATGATGTTCTTTTACTAAATTCACTTAAGTGTGTAAACTTTATTTATGTACCTTTCTGAATGCTATTATATTTAAATATTTATTTATGCATTAGGAATATGGATTTTGGACCTTGACTCCATTTGTATAAAGACATTTAGACTCAGCAAAGTTTTGTCGGGATTAATACGACATATTATTTTCTATATAATATAGAATAATGAATTTTGAGTTCAGAATCAATTTATAGACACATATTCCTTTTTTATAAAATAACATTTATTGAAAATACCAAAATCAACTAGTCTAATGAAAAATGTAATATATCAAATCAAATGCAAATAAAACACAGTAATATATCAAAATCAAATGCAAATAAAACACAGTAAGATAATCAGCCAGATAATAAAAGAAAATTAATACATCATATTGTAATACTTATTATTTATGATATTTTCTATACAGTCCTAAAATCTCAATATAAAAGTGTATCTCGTTCACATGAACAATGAAACCTGGGATAGCAACCCATAGAACAAAATCAGATAAATCAATTAATAAAATTCATTCTTAATAACGTTTTAGCATGTACTAACAATGTCTAATGATATTATAATATATAGCTATACAGGAATATATTGAATATAACACAATATAGTAAAGTATTTTATAATATAATTGATCATTTAGCTAAGTAAGTTAATTTTTCTGTATTGGTCAAAAAGAAAAATGAGATATCTAATTTTGTATTAAAATTTATATCCGGATTTATAAATTTCAATGACAAAAGGAAATCTAAATAACTTTTTGATAAGAAATAAACCAAACAGAGAAACTAGGGTAATGGTTTTCAATTATATCATAAAATAAAATATCTCAATTTATACATTACCAATTATGACAAAATTCCACTGGTTAATTCCAAAGTTGTTTTTGTTTCTCCACAGATAAAAACTTTTATCTTTTTTTTCCTTATTTTTCTCTCTCTCAGATCCTGTTTCTATCCATAATTATACCTCTTGCTTATTTGCCTATCAGAATCCCAAATCAGTTAAAGTATCTAATAACCAATAGAATCTTTTCATGATGTCATCACTTATTTAAATTTTATAAAGAATATATTTTCTTATAGGGACGTTTATTCCTTTAACCATAAGATGGCGCTCTCGGACCTTTGAATTTTCACCCCCTTTTAATTAGCTAATGATCCCTTTGACCCACAACCTATAAACAAGATGAAGTCATAAGAATGTTATCAAATAGATATCCCTAGACAGATTTATTATTCTGTTTACTAGACTTGGTGTCTATGAAACAAACTTTTCATATGTGAAAATTTGAGGAGGGTTTTTTATTACCTTAACATTTAGGAATTTAGTCAGATATTTATCTCTTATAGAACAATGGATTATTCAAATCATGGGATAGCTATTTTGTGGGCAGCTGTGAAAACCTATTTTTCACATATATATATTCACGTAATAGAATTGCATGCATAGGTATATATAAATATACAGCATATAAAATATTAATACATTGGATATAAAATAGTGGTTAATAATTGGAATATCATATTATACTATAATATTCATATAAGATAGAACTTTATTCATACAGAAGTTCTGACAGTTTGTTAAAAACAATTGTCTACTCCCGACATAAAGAATTAATATCTACTATTACTGATTTCTGAAAATTTTGAAAGATAAGATCAAATTGATTTAACAGATGAATACATAATCTGATTTGTGTCAGTAGTTATGTTGAATAGAGGACTCTCAAAACCAGGTATATACATTTTGAATAGCTGGTTATGCATTTGGAAAGTGGCATGCCCTTGCTATTTTTCAATGCTTAATTAATAATGTGTTTTGGGATCTGCTGTACCAGTTTGTGGTATCTTAAATATATCCTGTATACACAGAGTCCCTAAAGAAACATAAAAGAATATGAATCTGATTCAATTGCAAAGCCACAACTCGATCGGAGTAGGCCGAATGTCTGCGGGCCTGCTGCGAGTCCGCAGCGGCATCAACTGATGGTGCTATTCAATTGGTCAGGCACGCAAGTCCCGGCCTGATAGCGCACATTGCAAACCATGCTATTGAAAGTAGCATTTGCGAGCTTGAACTTGATCGATGATGCAAGGCAGTAACTCCCGGTTAAAAACAGCCAATGGAATGTGGGTCCGATCGTGACTCGTGGTACAAGCCCGTATGAGTTTGAAATCAAACCTCCTACGGGCATTCCAGGTATAATGCAATATTGATAAAGCCGTAAATATGATATTCTATTACATGCAAGTTCCATTATATGTATTAACACATTGATTGCCAGGATCGATATAACACGGAAATTAAACATGAAATCAAGTATTTTGTTGGGCCGATTTGCGAGCTTGAGAATGTTGTGCTATTAATTCTAAGACCTAACATCACTCTCACTTTAAATAAAAGTACAGTATTGATTTTTTATTTGCTTTTAAAGTGCTCCGAACATGTCATTAAGCCATTTGCGAGACTTCCTTGGTACCAGTAACTTGTGCTTCGACTTTCGCCATTTACGGGCTGCCCGGAGTGGTTAGCGAGGGGGAATCAAAGCAATTGAATAGCGATTTGCGATTTTAGCGTTCGCAGCTCTTGAGGCTGTGAAAGATCAAATGCTAGGAGGGACATTAACTTGCGATTTGAACCATCGCAGTGAATCGAAGGACGTAGCCATTAACTCGATCCGAGCCCGCAGAAAGACGCCAATTGAATAGCAAAATAACTTATGGGCTGCATTTCCGAGCCCAAAAGATTGAATGAGGCTCCATATAAGAATCATTCTATTCAGTTCACTTCTATGCCAAATAGCTTGTAGAGACAGAAAGTACCCTTTAATAGTGCACACCTATTAATTCCAAACTGTGTTTGAACTTATAAGAAAAATAAAACTTAACTTTATATAAGTGCTATTATTATATGTATATAAGTACTATTATTAAATACGTTTCTATGGTGAACCCTTGAGGAAGTCAAGAAACATGCGTCGGGTTAGACGCAGTAACAAGAGACGGGGGTCAGTGACATCATCGCGAGGTGGCCTGACCTCGATCTCCATTGAAAACGTGCTAGATTGAATGCCCAAACAAATATGTTATATAAAGCAATATTAAGCAAATGAAAGCAGTTGAATGAGATATTCAGTGACTCTAGTAACTCAAAAAAGAGTTACTAGAATGCTAATAAGATATACTTAGGTAGAACAACTACACTAGCACCAAGGAACAGGCTTCACCATAGAAACGTATTTAAATATACTAATAATAGGACTTATATACATAGGAGAATATATGAGAATGCTATAGGGGAATCTCTAATTAAATTGAAGTGCACTATTCTTTAGAGATTTCAAATAATACTATTAATATTTAATACAAGAATTTTCATAGAAAAAGTGTTTTAATAAGTTTATACATTTTTACAAGCATCAAGCAATTTCCATATACACTTCTTTTGGTAAAATTATATCAGTACTTAAATAAAAATCTAACAATAGACTCATGATAACACAGATGGTGGATTTATTTATAATCTGTAGCACTTTATGTACAAAAGCACTGATACTTCTTCCATGGCTATAATAATATTCCCTAAAAGCACTTAATATAACTATGCACCTTATAATAATATCTATATCAATACTGTTCTACTTTGCTGCGTCCAAAGATTTTTAATAAGTAGTTATTAAAAGTTAAGTTTTATTTTTCTTACAAGTTCAAACACAGTTTGGGATTAATAGGTGTGCACTATTAAAGGGTACTTTCTGACTCTATAAGCTATTTAATACATGTTACTTACCCTTAGTGGCACCCTAACTGTTCATGACAAAGGTACACCTACAGCCACCTATTCTTTCTTTTTCACTTTTATGCCAAGCTTAAAATGCTTTTATGTCCAAAATGGACATCTGAAATTTAAATGGAATTTCTTACGATTAAATTGATTTTAGAATGACATAAAACAAAATTATATAAATAGCTCCACTAGATGAATTAATTTCTAGTGAACATTCATTAAAAACTTATCTATTATACTTGAATGACAAAAAAATCATAAACAATTAAGAGACTATTTTGGTGGTCTTCCACGACCTCATTTGTAAGAAAATCTTTGTCATGTCTTGTGATATAAGTGCCAGAAATAAGACTCTGTATATACATCCCGTAGAGTCTCTAAAGCCCCTACTAGCTCAGTGCCCTTGCTCCATATTAGGATTGGTTATGTTACTTACATTCATCCAGTGGATGTAACACTTTCATGGTGGTAATTGATATATTAAACACTCACCAAAAATGCTAATGCAATGGAGACTGCAGAAGATTTCATTAAGAAATAATATGTTTGCTTAAGATCTCTGATTATATAATACTGATAGATGGTTGTAATTCCCATTTAATTCCTTTAAACAATTTAAAATATATATATATTTTTTTAAATGTCCATCTCTGATGGGACAATGACCTCTCTCTCTCTCTAACTTACCTTCCTCACATGCTTATGTTTTATAATACAATGACAACCTTTGCGCTGTTCGTAACGTTTGCGATGTTGGTCACGCAGTTGCGACCACCGTCATACATGCGAGCCTCGCAGCACTTAGGCTGCAATGAGTGCTGAAGGCGATCATTGCAACCAGCGGCGCCGTCACACATGCGAGCCTCGGCGAAGCAAGGCGAAGGCTGCAATGAGCGCCGAAGGCCACCAAGGTCGTAACTCCATAAAACTACACCTTACATAATGGAATGGCGGAAAAGCTGCCAAGTGTGCATGTGCAAGTTTGTCCTCGCACTCACACTCTATAAATACTGGACACCTTCCAGAATGTTCTCACTTTCTCCTCAGAGGATGAACTGTGTGACTGCATGTTATCAGAGGACACATTTTATTAAGAGCTTGTTAGCTCTTGATCATTTTCTACAAATCCATTGCAAGATAATAAGGTAAAGTATTACCATTTATTCATTTATTAATTGATTCATTGAAAAAAAAAGGTGAAAATAGTAATTTGCAAGAAAATGTCATTAAACGCAGGGCAAATTTGCTCTATGATTATTAATAAATATATACAAAGATAAGAGGTAAAGCCTAATTACTCATTAATTTATTAACTAATTTATTAACCTAAAAAAATCTATATTTTTATTTTTGCTTCACGTTACTTAACACATTGTATGCTGTATATCTTTGTATTGTATAACATATAGTCATTACTCAAATATAATTATAAACTTGGCAGGTGTCAGCCAATTTGACAGTGACAAAGATTTTGCATGCACTCCCTGTTTTATAATAGACTCACATGTGTATGAAGTAAAAGACACCAAGTTATAAGGATAATGTACACTATATTAAATTACATTAATGCTTTAAACATTCCATACATATTACATATATAGAAAAATAACAGGTTACCCTTATTACTCATTCATCTGTTTATTAATTTATTAAGCAAAAAAAAAGAAAGCAAAAATATGACGTTACTTAACACATTGTATGCTGTAAATATTTCATTTGTATAACCTATACTCATTACTCAAATATAATTTAAAAGTTTGCAGCTCTCAATTTGAAAGTGACATAGATTTTGCCTGCAGTGCCTGTTTCATAACTGACACACTGACTTCACACTGACACATGTGCATGAAGTAAAAGACACAAACTTAGAAGGATGATATACACTATATTTTCTGAAATGAATGGATTGAATATTTAGTACATATTATATTACCTTAAACTATTATTATGTTTGGAAATCTTATTTTAGGATCATGTAATTGAACAAATGCTAACTTAACGCTTTAGGATTCCTAACAAATACATACAAAGCTAACACGTAAATGATTAGTATTGTTTAATGTACTTAGAGATTTAATAACACAAATTAATATATATTTCACCATGATCTAATTGAATACATTGTAAGCTGCATTACTTTGGACAGTATCACATATACTAATTACTGAAATCTAATTTCACACTTTGCAGGTGTCTGTACATATTACTCTGACACAGATTTGGCCTGCAGTGGATTAAAGACACCATCTTAGAACAAAAAGGTACAGTATATTTTATTACATTAACTGATATAATATTTATCATATATTAGATTATGTTACAGCCTATGTTGTGCCATATAATCTACATCTCTTGATGAAGTATAATGCACACATATATGTGGAAGCTTGCACTATCATTAAATCAATTAAATATGTCTACAAATATATTTATAAAGGATATGATGCCGCAACTGTTGTCATAAAAAGTGGCCCAAATGAACAAGAAAATGAGTTAGTGCATGATGAACTGGCATCACATGTAGATGCTCGCTATGTCAGTGCGCCAGAAGCAATGTGGCGGCTTCTAAAATTTTAAATGCATGATCGATAACATGCTGTATATCGATAAGCTGTACATTTGTCACAAAGACAATTCGTTTACTTTCATACTGGTAATGAAGAAAATGCTCTTGCACAAAGGGAACATTGAGAAACCACAATTACTGCTTGGTTTTGCCTAAATTCCAAAGATATTGAGGCAAGGGAATACTTATACAATCAGATTCCGTATCATTATGTTTTTGTCAATGGCAAATGGAAACGTAGACAAAAGGGTGGTAATAAAGTTATTACCAGAATGTATACAGTAAGTCCCAGAGACATTGAACGTTTCTGCTTACGTTTACTACTTTTAAATGTTCCTGATGCACAAAGTTTTCAAGACTTGAGAACTATCAATGACACAGTTTATGACACTTTCAATTAGCTGACCGACATAGAAACTTTCTTGCTGATGACACAGAATGGGAGAGATGTCACGAAGAAGCAGCTCTATTTAAAATGCCACGCCAGATGAGGGAACTGTTTGCATACAACTGCATATTTTGCAATGCTCCACATGCACTGGCTTTGTGGGAAACATTTAAAACACATATGAAATTAAGATTTCTTGCAAAGCTACAACAACTCCATAACTGAATTAAAAGCATTAATGGAAATTCAAGAAGTGTTTCTATGTCATGGATTAAGTTGTGCAATTTTTTATCTCCCAGATCCCTGAATTATAGATGATATCAACTTGGATGACTATGACGCTGATGTTGAGAAACAAAAAACTGAAGAAAAAATTGCCTGCCACTTTAAATGATTTGCAAATAAAGACTTTCAATGCAATACAACAAGCAGTAGATGATGACTTGCTCAAAGAGCACTATTTTTATCTTGATGGACCCAGTGGATCTGGAAAAACGTATCTCTATAATTTGTTGATGAGTTCAATTAGAGCTAAAGGTGCAATTGCACTTCCCTTTGCAACCACTGGAATTGCTGCACTACTGTTAGAAAGTGGCAGAACAGTACATAGTGGATTTAAGATTCCAGTTCCAAAATTGGAAACATCAGTGTTCAATATTAGAATTAAATCATCACAAAAAATCTAAATTAATTATAGATGAGGCCACTATGATGTTGTGCTATGCTCTGCAATGTATTGATCATTTATTACATGAGTAATGATTTGCCTTTTGGTGGCAAAGTCATTCTACTAGAAGGAGATTTCAGACAAACATCACCTGTGGTTGTACGTGGCAATCGCACAGACATTGTGAAAACATGTATAAAGTCAAGTCAACTATTGAAAGAATTTACACACCTTAGATTTGAAAAAAATTAGATCTGAAGGCCAACATGAATACAATGATTGGCTAGTTAAAATTGGCGAAGGCAAAACAGGCGTAGTATCCAATTTACCTGACGATACTGTGGAAATAGCAGCAGAAATTATGTGCAAAGATTCACTCATATCAGCATTATTCCCAAATGGAATAACCCCAGAACATTCATCAGAGCTTGCACAGAAAGTAATCTTAACTTCAAAAATAAAGATGCTTTGGATCTCAATAACGACATTTTGAAATTCATTGATGCACCACAAAAAAATTATCACAGTGCTGATTCGGTTCTAGCTGATGACAAAGACAGTGAATCTAATTTCACCACTGAATTTGTCAATTCAGTAACTCCCTCTGGAATGCCACCACATATTTTGCAGCTCATAAAAGGAGCAATTGTCATGTTACATGCGAAATATGAACGCCAAAAAAGGACTTTGTAATGGGACCAGATTAATTGTTCATAATTTAAGAGACCATTTCATCCATTCAGAAATTCTGAATGGGACCCATAAAGGTAAAGCAGTTTTCATGCCAAGAATAGATTTGGCTCCAAGTGAGCCTATCTTGCTTTTTATACTTTTCCCCAATTTCCCATTATCATGGCATTTGCAATGAATAAATCCCAAGGACAAACATTTAACTCTGTTGGTCTCTTTTTAGAAGAACCTGTATTTGCCCATGGCCAACTATATGTGGCCTTTTTAAGATGCAAGAAAACAAGAAGAAATTAAAGTGTACATTAAAAAAACAGAAAATCAGAGTGAATTATTAGATGATGGCAGAGTATTTACCAAACATATTGTCTACTATGAGGTGTTGTAAATTCAAAAACATAAAAACAAATAAATACATATGAAAATATAAAAAAATAGAAACAAAAAATATTGGTTACATCCTAAAGAATACATTTCACATCTGTTGGACTCTTTCTCTATGTACCAGTCTCAAGAACTGCAAAACAAATACAGAACAGTGGTTTTATTTCGAGGACAAACTTTTATGACACTTGGACTCTTTGAACAGGACCACACATTTACATAGAAAGCTGTATGTGCCATTCTCAAGAGCTGAAAAAAACATACAGAACAGTAGTTTTATTTTGAATACGAACTTTTATGTCACTTGGACTCTTTGTAGAGGACCACTCTTTCATATATAAAGCTGTATGTACAAACAAAAAACCTAACAGTGGTTACATCCCAGAGACAACATTATTCGTCTGCAGGGCTCTTTTTAGAGAAACCTCTCCTAAATTATATAAGAGGCAACCAAAAAACAAAATTGACCAAGCACTCCACAAATCAAAAATATGCCATCCATCATGGTTTGCATTGCCTGTATTTAACAGTCTATGTATTTGAAATGTGTTTATACAGTTGTTAAAGGTTTTATTCATTCTGATGTTACTTTGAGTTTTAGTTTCTAAAAACTTTCATTGTATGTATTTATGTTACTTACTACTTTGAGTCTATGTATTTCAAGTTGATTTATACATGTATTTAAAGTTGGTTTCTACAGTTCTAATGTGTTTGATTACATTTTATGTAGTTACACCTTTTACAATTTGAATGTATAATTACAGAGGGATTATTGATCCATGGAGTAATCCGATCACCAGAATCTGGGGTCAGGAAGGAATTTATTTTTTTAACCATTTGAAACAATTGGCTACGTTTCACTTGGGTTCTTTGCGTTTTGCCGTCCTCTGGAATCAATATAAACATTTAGAAATCTGTTAAATAACATGTAATGCATTACATATACATATGCTTTAAAAAAAAGTTTCAACTGTCTAATAATATTAAGTTTGATTATCACTTGCATTGCATTTCAGTATGAGGTTTTTGAATTGTTTTGTATTATGAGGTTTAATGTATGCATTTAGTGGTTTTGAAGTTTTTATGTACAGTGGGGGGAAAAAGTATTTAAAAGGATCAGGCTATAATTGTAATGATAGGTGTATTTAAACGAGAGACAGAATAACAAAAAAACAAGAAAAATGCATATCAAAAAAGTTATAAATTGATTTTCAGGTCAGGGAGGGAAATAAGTATTTGATCCCCTATCAATCTGCAAGATTTCTGGCTCCCAGGTGTCTTTTATTCAGGTAATGAGCTAAGATTAGGAGCACTCTCTTGAAGGGAGTGCTTCTAATCTCGGTTTGTTACCTGTATAAAAGACACCTGTCCACAAAAGCAATCAATCAATCAGATTCCAAACTCTCCACCATGCCAAGACCAAAGAGCTGTCCAAGGATTTCAAGGACAAGGCTGGAATGGGCTACAAAACCATCGCCAAGCAGCTTGGTAAGAAGGTGACAACAGTTGGTGCGATTATTCGCAAATGGAAGAAACACAAAATAACTGTCAGTCTCTCTCGGTCTGATGCTTCATGCAAGATCTCTCCTCGTGGAGCTTCAATGATCATGAGAATGGTGAGGAATCAGCCCAGAACTATGCGGGAGGATCTTGTTAATGATCTCAAGGCAGCTGGGTATAAAGTAACCAAGAAAACAATTGGTTACACACTACGCCGTCAAGGACTGAAATCCTGCAGTGCCCGCAAGGTCCCCCTGCTCAAAAAAGCACATGTACAGGCCCGGCTGAAGTTTGCCAATGAACATCTGAATGATTCATAGGAGAACTGGGTGAAAGTGTTGTGGTCAGATGAGACCAAAATCAAGCTCTTTGGCATCAACTCAACTCGCCGTGTTTGGAGGAGGAGGAATGCTGCCTGTAACCCCAAGAACACCATCCCCACGGTCACACATGGAGGTGGAAACATTATGCTTTACAGTCAAATCTTGGGTGAGAACCTCCTTCCCTCAGCCAGGGCATTGAAAATGGGTCATGGATGTGTATTCCAGCATGACAATGACCAAAAACACAAAGCCAAGGCAACAAAGGAGGGGCTCAAGAAGAAGCACATTAAAGTCTAGGAGTGGCCTAGCCAGTCTCCAGACCTTAATCCCATAGAAAATCTGTGAAGGGAGCTAAAGGTTCTAGTTGCCTAACATCAGCCTTGAAACCTTACTGATTTGGAGACGGTCTACAAAGAGGAGTGGGACAAAATCCCTCCTGAGATGTGTGCAAACCTGGTGGCCAACTACAAGAAATGTCTGACCTCTGTGATTGCCAACAAGGATTTTGCCACCAAGTGCTAAGTCAAAGGGGTCAAATACTTATTTCCCTCATTGACCTGCAAATCAATTTATAACTCTATCTCTCACTGTTAAAATACACCTACCATTAAAATTATAGACTTATCATTTCAGTGGACAAACTTTCAAAATCATCAGGGGATCAAATACTTTTTTGTCCCCACTGTATAATTACAGACAGACTATTGATCCAGCAAGGAATCCGATCACCATCATCTGGGGTCAGGGAGGAATTATTTTTTTTCCCATTTGAGACTACATTTCACTTGGGTTTTTTCTGTTTGCCTTCCTCTGGATTCAATAAAACAAAATACATATGTGTTAAAATACATGTAATGTTTTACAATGGTTTACAAAGAAAGTTGATACAGTTTTATAATATTGATGTACCCATTACAATTAAAAATGTTAGAACATTAAAAAACATGGTTTTTGAGTTGGTAACAGAAATTACTATACAACTTGCCGGTTACAGCAATAAACACATTACCGTATATACTCAAGTATAAGCCGACCCGAGTATAAGCCGAGGCACCTATTTTACCACAAAATACTGGGTAAAATGAGTGACTCGAGTATAAGCTGAGGGTGGCAAATGTGCTGCCCCCTGTGTCCCTCTTGTGCCCTCTGTGTCCTCCTCTCTCTCCCGTGTCTCTTCTCCACTCTCCCTTCCCTGTGTCTCTTCCCCCTTCTACAGTCCCTGTGTCTCTTCCCCCCTCCCTTATCACCCTCCTCAACCCCCCTCCTCATTCTCAACCTCCCTCCTCAACCCCACTCCTCATCCTCCCTCCTCATCCTCAACCTCCCTCCTCAATACCCTCATCCTCAACCCCCTCCTCAACCCCCTCCTCATCCTCAACCTGCCTCCTCTTCCTCAACCCCCTCCTCAACCTCCCTCCTCAACCCCCCCATCCTTAACACCCTCCTCAACCCCCTCCTCCACCTCCCTCCTCATCCTCCCTCCTCAACCCCCCATCCTCAGCCCCCTCCTCAACCCCCCTCCTCAACCTCAACCTGCCTCTTCCTCAACCCCCTCCTCAACCTCCCTCCTCAACCCCCCATCCTCAACCCCCTCCTCAACCCCCCTCATCAACCTCTCTCCTCATCCTCAACCTCCCCATCCTCATCCTCCCTCCACAACCCCCCCATCCTCAACCCCCTCCTCAACCCCCCATCCTCAACCCCCTCCTCAACCTCAACCCCCCTCCTCAACCTCCCTCCTCATCCTCAACCTCCCTTCTCATCCTCAACCTCCCTCCTCATCCTCCCTCCTCATCCTCCCTCCTCAACCCCCCATCCTCAACCTCCTCCTCAACCCCCCTCCTCAACCTCAACCCCCCTCCTCAACCTCTCTCCTCATCCTCATTCTCCCCATCCTCATCGTCCCTCCTCAACCCCCCCATCCTCAACTCCTCCTATACCCCCCTCCTAAACCCCCCTCCTCAACCTCCCTCATCATCCTCAAACTCCCTCCTCAACCTCCCTCCTCATCCTCAACCTCCTCCTCAACCACCCCATCCTCAACCTCCCTCCTCATCCTCAACCTCCCTCCTCAATCCCTTCATCCTCAGCCACCTCCTCAACCCCCTCCTCAACCTCAACCCCCTCCTCATCCTCAACCCTCTCCTCAACCCCCCTCCTCATCCTCAACCTGCCTCCTCTTCCTCAACCCCCTCCTCAACCTCCCTCCTCAACCCCTCCATCCTTAACCCCCTCCTCAACCCCCTCCTCCACCTCCCTCCTCAACCCCCATCCTCATCCTCCCTCCTCAACCCCCCATCCTCAGCCCCCTCCTCAACCCCCCTCCTCAACCCCCCTCCTCAACCCCCCTCCTCAACCTCAACCTGACTCCTCTTCCTCAACCCCCTCCTCAACCTCCCTCCTCAACCCCCCATCCTCAACCCCCTCCACAACCCCCCCTCCTCAACCTCTCTCCTCATCCTCAACCTCCCCATCCTCATCCTCCCTCCTCAACCCCCCCATCCTCAACCCCCTCCTCAATCCCCCATCCTCAATCCCCTCCTCAACCTCAACCCCCCCTCCTCAACCTCCCTCCTGATCCTTAACCTCCCTTCTCATCCTCAACCTCCCTCCTCATCCTCCCTCCTCATCCTCCCTCCTCAACCCCCCATCCTCAACCCCCTCCTCAACCTCAACCCCCCTCCTCAACCTCTCTCCTCATCCTCAACCTCCCCATCGTCATCCTCCCTCCTCAACCCCTACCTCCTCAACCACCTCCTCAACCCCCCCATCCTCAAGCCCCTCCTAAACCCCTCTCCTAAACCCCCCTCCTCAACCTCCCTCATCATCCTCAACCTCCCTCCTCAACCTCCCTCCTCATCCTCAACACCCTCCTCAACCCCCCATCCTCAACCCCCCTCCTCAACCTCCCTCCTCAACCCCCATCCTCATCCTCCCTCCTCAACCCCAATCCTCATCCTGCCTCCTCAACCCCCCATCCTCATCCTCAACCACCCATCAACCTCCCTCCTCAACCTCAACCCTCCTCCTCAACCTCCCTCCTCAACCCCCCTCCTAAATGCCCCTCCTCATTCTAAACCCCCCTCCTCCTTCTAAACCCCCCTTAATAACTCCCCCTCTCCCCCCACTTACCTGCTTCTGCTCCTGCCTCCTCTCCGGCACCGGGTATATGCTAATGACGTGGCGCGCATGTGAAGTCACATGCTCGCCGGGTGAAGAAGGAGCGGAGGCAAGAGCAGAAGCAGGTAAGTGAGGGGAGAGGGGGAGGTATTAAGGGCGGTTTTTAGAATGAGGAGGGGAGTTTAGAATGAGGAGGGGGGTTTAGAATGAGGAGGGGGGGTTGAGGATGAGGAGGGGGAAGGGAAAGAGACACGGGGGGTTAGAGAGACACAGGGGGTTAGAGAGACATGGGGGGGTTAGAGAGACATGGGGGGGAGTGACTCGAGTTTAAGCTGAAGGGGCCCTTTTTAGCCTTAAAAAAAGGGCTGAAAAACTCGGCTTATACTCGAGTATATACAGTAATTACTAAAACAATAATTTGTTGTCCTTTTTCAAAAATATCGATTATTACATGCAAAAACAATAAATATTAAAAACTAAAGAACAAAAAGGTAACAAGGGTAAAACACTTTCATTGGGTGGCAAACAGCATTTACAAACTGCAGATTTAACTCCCGTCACTTTTGTACATTTGTTTGCCATATATTATTTATATTAACACTTAATAACATAAATGAATAACTGGTTATACATCATACTTTAATTTATGTGGTTATTTTATCTGATTTATATTTAATGATCGTCAACAAATCTGTAATATTTACAGTGTTAATGATTGAGTATTAAAATTATATATTAAATTAGCACACATATACTGCAAATACTTTGGCACCAACCATTTGTCTTAAGTATTTCTCCTATACAGCTGGCAGTTGTTGAAATAGAATTGATAATGTCAAAAAACTGGAAATCACTGCTTCAAAGAATAACTCTAAAAAATGTTGCACCAGGAGCTTATCAAAATAGAGCATTATTCCATACTAATGACATGCTGAAAGTTTTGTCACCTGACACTTTGTTATTAATCAACACCCTTCATTATATTACAGCATGTATATTTGTGCAACATTTATTTGACAGCCATTAGCAGTATTTTCTTTGATTATTAATTAGATTTTTTGTGCTTCCATAGAGCATGTTCATATTTTTTTTTCAAATATAATTTTTGCTATGAATTGTTCCAACAAAAAGTGTATTGTTTTTATATTTCATAGAATACTCCATTGCTTATGTCATGACTGAAGCATGCCAAGACACCAGCTGTGCAATACCTTACAGACCGATGCTCTCAGTCTTATAAGGTAGGCATATTGTCCCAGGGTAAAGGGGCCCACTGAGATGGGTTAACATTGGGGATATTGTGATTTATGTGTTATTCATTGTTATGCCTGTTAAAAGTTGCCTGGGTGCCACTGGGCCCATACTATGATATCCATGTTTATAGTTGGGGTGTGCGTATGAACATGATGAGAGTGATGGGATGTATGTCTGTGTTGTGCTTTGGGGGCTAGCACTTACAAGGGAAATGTTGTATCTGCCCAATATTTCATAGTAATGGACTAGCCCCTATTAACAAGATTAGGGAGATAATAGACCCCTAGGAGTCACATGACACCAGTATGTCTCCCACTACCACAAGCCCTTAGACTGGTGCCTCCATGACTATTGTATGTAATTACACCTACTAAGAATACAGCATTGGAAAAGGGAAAACAATATGTAATTCTCTTAGACTTGCAGGCATCAGTGATAACGTGAGCTTGAAGGATTGGGTGTAACCATGGATGCACATTTGAATTGATTGGTCTGTTTCTGCCAGAATGTGGTATAAATATGTCTGATGGTTTCAGTAATAAAGTTGTGATACTGAGAAATGAGATATAGGTAAACATAAAAACATAGAAAAACATATGACCTCATTCAATTGCAAGCCCGCAGTTTATGTTATACAGGCCGTAAGTCTGCAGGCTTGAAATTTGTTACAATTACAATGCGATTCAATTGAACAAGCCCGCAGCTACCTGGCCGAAAGCCAAAACCGTAAACCATGTAATCGTATGTAGCATTTCAGAGCGTGAACATGATCAATTAAGCGAGGCCGTAAATACCCATTTAAAAACAGCCAATAGAAAATGAGACCATTATCATTACGTCAATAAAACATGGAGGTTAGATGTCAATCAATTAGCATTAGGGGTCTGATATGCGATCAGACTCTCAATCCTGCAATGTACAAAATAATAAATGTTAATGAAGGAAATGTTTTAGTCCATGTGGGTGGCCTGATATGTATTAACTCATTGATTCCCAAGATTGATATAACATCGAAATGACACATAAAAAAAAATGTTATTGCAGATTTACGAGCTTGAGACTGTTGTGCAATTAATTCTAATGTCTTTCTTCACTTTCATTGTCTTTTAAAGTGCAGTATTGCTTTTATATTTCCATTTACAGTGCTACAAACAGAGGTTAAACCGCCTTGAGAGTCCTATCTGGTACCTGTAGGATTTTTTTCTACATTTGACATTTAGGGGTGTGAAAAAATTGCGGCCTTGAGGAATTGTAGCAATTGAATAACGATTTGCAATTGTAACATTTTCGGGCTTGCAAGATCAAAGGCTTAGTTGGAAGTTACGATCTTGACAACCGCATCGATTTTCAGCCTGTAGCCCGTAAATCATTTGCAGCTCGCAAAAAGACACCAATTGAATAGCAAGTTAGTTTAGGGGCTCCATTACAGGCTCCCGTAAACAACAATAGCTCAACTGAATCGAGGCTATAGATTGTAATGGCTGTTAACGTCAATATACCTATCAAATCTTCCCAAGCGAGCTAAAATACTTTAACTTAATAAATGCTCTGGATGACCTTAAGAGGCATGCTTAAATTTCATAGCACATACTGTATATACCAGCATTTAAGTAAAGTAGGCCTTCTCTGCTTTATACCTATGCAGTGAATACAGTATATTATGCTGTATACTACTGTATGTACTATATTGCATTATATAAAACTATGTCTTGTTGCAGAGAGAAGCAAATGTATTTGCCATACCATTAATCAGTTATGTTTACTTTTTATTCTGGAGAGGGACTGATATCCATATGAGACTGGCAAATTATGTCTATGTTATCGAAATCCATGATAACTGACTTCTATGTTATAGACTCGCACCTCATAAAGCCACGTACTGTCTGTAATATACAAGGCCTTGCACAGTATGCATAGGGCCCGAATTACGTGATGTATTGGCAAGTTAGGCAGTCTAGTTTAATGAATTTCATACTGCGCAACACTCATTGGAACCAACAGAAAACGCAAAAGTCACGGTAATTGACAGGAACAGGTGATAAAAGAGTATGTTTACTGCCAAAATGCTGACTGTGTTATAGATTTTAAGGGTTAGCTCAAGTGCTTAATACAGGTGATAAGCTGGTGAGAGTGAAAGTAGTCTGAAGGTTTTGTTCTGACATATTTTCTAAATATTAATATACACATAATTTACTGAACTCATATTTTACTGACTTCATATCAAACACTTACACATAGAGTTATGCATATATATATATATACATATATATATACTGTATATATATATATATATATATATATATATATATATATATATTGTGACATGGATGGCCGTGTAGGACTGTGGTATCTTGAAAGAATAAATAGATAATAGGAAATAGTGCAGCAAAGCAGTTTATTAAAGTGCAAAAATAAACTGAAGCAGTAACTCTGCTTAAAAACGAAAATAAAAATCAACATAAACAGACTGACTTACATACGGGAAGATGCTGACTAGCACTGAGCAGCTTATCTGCTACCGGTGGAAAACAAGACACAGCACTGTCTTCTGGTAGGGACTCAAACTCCTTATCAACTCTGTATGGAGTAGTTTTCGTGATACAGCACCACCTTGTGGCAAGGACACAGGCCCACCCTGCTCTCCGATTGTCCTTCCCCAAGGGGCCCTTGTACACAGGTACTCAAAATGATAAATAGTCACTCTTATATTAACACAGTCTTTTTCCCTGGGGGGTAACTTAAAGGTAAGGGTCTTCTGACCTAAGGTAAATGGAGGGTCCATCTCTCTGGAAGCTTCAGAATGGAGAACAGTTCTCTCAGGTATTGTATCACAGGTACTTGAAACAATAATTTCCTCTCAGTTCCCAGCAAAGCTGGTATGGCTTAAACAGCAGTTTTACTAGTACTGTGGTCCTCTTTAATTATAAAACTTACTGTGTCAGTCTTTCTCTCCCTCTGGTTTTCTGGTATCCAGCAGGAGCTGTCACTTGCAGCTCCACGAAACAGCCGCACAGTACTCCAAACACATCTTCTCCAAAACAGGTCACCTTGGTGTATCTGTGGGAGCAAACTTTAGTTCTGTATTCTCTACAGCAGTCCAAACAGCTGACAGCTCTATCTCTGTTAGCTGTAACGTCCAGGCTCCTCACAGCTTGTGTACTTGGCTAGGCCTAAGAGTCTGGGCACAGCTTCCACACTCAGCTCACATGACTTAGGCCAGAGCCTAATCAGACCCCCTTTCCCTGTGTGTGTGGTTTAAAAGATTGACCACACCTGCAGCTTAATTAGCAGAGCTTCAGGGAGATAACTCTGAGTTATCTGGAGAGGATTTCTTCAATGTTTTGTGACTAGCAGCATCCACTGGGAGGCAGTACACCACAATATATATAGTAGTACAAACAATGGATAGTATATTAGTGATTCCATTTGAATGTCTAAAACATAAGTTAATAAACTTATTTCCTACTCAAATTTATCAGAAATATAGTTTATGCACTGTACTCTGGTAAAAATGGGGGGGGGGGGGGGGGGCATGCAAATAAGACCACAATGCACACTCACTCTGTTAATTCATACCATTTTATACATGGCTCCTTTTAAGCATTTGCTTACTGTATTTCACAGTTTTAGGCATAGCAACGGATGCATTATTAACAAAACAGGTCACTTAACCACATACAGCACAGTTTTTTGTGTTTTTTACTTTTCATACATAATACAATTCATATTTATAAAACATATAATTTTGTTGTACAATCATAAAATGCATCATGAATTATAATAATCATATGTATAAAATAAAAAATAAATAAAGGCAGATCATAAAATACATGCAACAGCCTAAGCTATCCCTTTACCCATCGCTGTCCTTGAAAAAAGCTTCAACTCTCCCTTCATCTTCTATCCCTTATGTTGTCCCTGGTGTCATCTTTGAAAAGTATTTGAAAAGTTACAATGCATATGAAATTACTGTGCAAGTATTCAGTTCCATTTCTCTAGCTGCCACAAAATCTTTGCATTTTTATCTTTTTTTTTGTCTAATAAGAGATATAAATACATTTGACTTAAAATAATATCTATGCCTTGATTAACGGGTACAATTTCTCTTTTGAATAAAACATGATTTCTTAAATTCCATAAAACATCTTTAACAGTATTTTTGATTTGCCATGCAATCTTATTTTTCTTAAAATCTGCTGATTTAAATAAACCACATACCATTAATATCACATACTTTAGTTAAAATTTGCATCATCGATTTCCATATATCTTTAGCAAAGGAATAACCCCAAAACAAATGATATACATTTGCATCTGCTCAACAGTTTTCTCTCTGGCACCTTTTACTTTGGATTAAACCACTTCTGTATTGAAAGACCCTTGTAGGAATACAATTATGTACTGCTGCCCAAGCCAAACCTTGTTGTGTATTAAATAACATTTTATTAAAAACTTGTCTCCATATTTTTTTACATATGTCTCCAGGGAAACGTTCTATAGATAAAACCTCCTTTCTATATTCTAATAAAACTGTAAATTTTCTCTGATTGTTTATGATATTTATATCTATATTAATTATCTCATATATTTAAATGAAATTATTAAGATCAGTATAAAATGTTGGTGGGTTAAAAGCATAAGGGCCTTTTACAGACAATTGCATCCACTCATATCTAGAAAAAATTCTCTCTCCATAAAAAATAGATATTTTTTTTAAACCATAAAACGATTGGCGGAAAGATAAAACAATTAAAAAAGTAAGATAGACAATAAAACCGATTTGATTATTAACATTTTTCCTTCTAAAGTTAAAGTTCTTAGATTCCAAAAACATATTTTCTCTTGTATTTTTTCAGAACTAAAACCCAATTTCCAAGGCCAGATAAAGATTGATTAAAAACAATTCCATTTTTTTTTAAATGAGTTCTTGTGATTTGTAATGGAATTTTTACCCGCTCTTTCCAATTATTTTAAAGCATACATTTACTTTTGTTTATATTTTAAATTAATGATGAGGCTTGCGAATAAATCCGTGCCCAGAAAATAATTCTACGTATAGAGGCGTTAGATGTACGTATTACGATTCATCATCCATGTAACCTATACATTTAGCCATTTTCCTTCCTCCACCCAAAACTTGGATTCCCTTGATCCACTTATCTGCTCTATTTTTTCCTAAAAAAGGTTTGATTGCACAAATAAAAGGGATAGGTGATAAGGGACAACCCTTTCTAACACCAGACTTAATATTACATTTTTTCCAATATTTCCATTTATAGAGAGTTTACTAAAAACATTTTTATATACAGTGGCTATCTGTCTCCGGAATGCCTCAGGGAGTCCCATCCTTTCCAGGACTTGGAAAAGAAAGGAATGGGACACAGATTCGAAAACCATCTCGAAAGCCCAGACTCACCACTGCAGTTGGGATATCACGGTCTTTTTGTAGTTTCAAATATCTCTTATTAAAAACAAACTATCTGTAATACTTCACCCTGGGATTCCACATGACTGAAACTTTTTTTGTTATGCACTTATAATCAAAATTTTGAAGGGTGAGTCAAAGTACCACTCCTCAAAGATGGTGGTAACATATCACCCTTCAAGCACAGTTTACAAACAGATAAAAAGTCATCTTTAATAAAATCCCAAAACTTTTGGTAAAATTCACAAAGGAGGCCATCATCTCCCGGGGTTTTGTTTGTTTCACTAAAAAGCTCTTCCATACTAAGATCATCTAATAAAACCTCTCCATCTTCTTTACTAAAAACCATATTAATTGAATTCAAAATATCAGTCTTGCAAGCCTCATCTATCTTTTTTTCTTTATAGAAATTAGAATAAAAATTGTAGGCTATATTTCAAATATCTTTTGACTTTGAATGTAATTTCCCACTTTCTTCTAAAACTTCTATATTGAATTTTTGAATTTGTTAAAAGCTTTCTTAAAAAAAAAAAATGGATTACCTTTTTCTCTTTTTTCTATATATTTAACTTTAGATTAAAAAAATATTGTTTTTTCTTTAAAAAATATTTTAATTTCTTCTCTTAATTTCTCCATTTCTACCTCTATACCTAATTATTTAAATTTAAAGAGCCATTGTCTTCTTTTTTATAAAATTTCATACTGTTCTCATTTTCTTCTGGCCAACTTTTTTCAAACCTTTCTTTGAAAAAAAAATAGGGCAGATAAGTTGATCAAGGGAATCCAAGTTCCAGGTGGAGGAGGGAAAATGGCAAAATGTAAAGGTTACATGGATGATGTAAGCGTAATCTGTAAGTATAACGCCTCTATACGTAGAATTATTATCTGGCCACAGATTTTTTTGAAAGCCTCATCTCATCTTTCATTTTAAATATAAACAAAAGGAAATGTATGCTTTCTAATAATTGTAAAGAGGAGGTAACAATTCCATTATCAATCACAAGAACTCCTTTACAAATTTGAGGAATTGTTTTTAATAAATCTTTATGAAATTTATACAAGAGAAAATATGTTCTTGGAATCTAAGAAATGTTACTTTAGAAGGAAAAACTTTAATAATCAAAGCGGTTTTATTGCCTATCTTACTTTTTTAATTGTTTTATGTTTCCGCCAAATGTTTTATGTTTTAAAAAAAAAATATCTATTTTTTATGGGTTTCAAGAATGGAAAAGCTGGTGAGAGATAAAATAAGCAGGAAGTGTGAACTAGGGGGAAAAAACATTCTACATTGATAAGTTTTTATGGCTTAAGATTGTATCTTATTGTATACCAAAACAATTGTCCTTTATTATGCTCCAGTCAATAAAAGATTTTGTTTTTCAATTCAATTGTATTTGTGTTTTATTTCTGGTTATTTTTCCTTGATCAAATCCTTATCAGGTACCCTGATTTTTAATTTACATAAGATAGGATTTTTCTTTTATAATCCTTTTATCTGTTTATAGTTTTGTTTATTCATACAGCACTTCACTTGAGTATATGCTTTAGGTGCCTTTATGTTTCTTTTGTGTTAATCTTTTACTCTCTTTATTTATGTTAATTTAGTTATTCTATTACCTAAAGTGCATTTTAATTCAAAATGTGCTATTCAAAACTGTTATCTTAAAGTCCTTGTGCTATAAACAGATAAAAGGATTATAAAATAAAAATCCTATCTTATGTAAATTAAAAATCAGGGTACCGGATAAGGATTTAATCAAGGAAAAATAACCAGAAGTAAAACCCAAATACAGTTGAATTGAAAAACTAAGGGCCCTATTAAATTATCCCTCGTAGTTCTCTCAGTGCTCGCAAAAGGCAGTTATTCTGCTGTTTGCGAGTACCGAATCTCTCGCAGCCTGCTTTGCGATATGACTGCGAAAAAATGGCAGAGAATAGGCTCCGAGAGAGCTACGTAGTCACATGCAGCATTATATCTACGCATGGTTCTCGCATATCGTAAAAATCCCTAAGGGCACAAAAAGTGCCCGCAAGGGATCCGAAAGTCTCTACGTGCTGCCTCGGAGCAGCCCGAGACAGCAGTGTGAGGCTCCCCCCTGCACCCTATACACATCCCCATGTATGTATTGTGTTTATGTGTCTTTCCTTTTCAGGTGTGTAATTTTTTTATTTTCTGTATTGGGGGGTGGGGTTGTAATGTATTTTTTTTTCTATACTGTAGGTTTTTTTGTTTTCTGTACTGTAGGTTTTTTTGTGTTCTGTACTGTAGGATTTTTTGTGTTCTGTAAGGTAGGTTTTTTGTGTTCTGTAAGGTAGGTTGTTTGTGTTCTGTAAAGTAGTTTTTTTTATTTTTTGTAATTAGAGTGTTGGGGAGGTTTATTAGGGGGTAGGTAGTGTAGGTAGGTAGTGTAAGTGTTAATAGATTAGTGTAGAGGGGGGTTAGTTTAGATTAAATGGTTTATTGGGGGTTATAGTGTAGTGTTTGTAGTTAGTGTCATGATGGTCCTTGAGTACCGTCATGGCACTTTTGTGGTTAATGTTGGGTTGTAACAGGCCCATAATGGTAATAATATACCCTTATGGGACTGATGGGGTTAAATAGAGGCTTATGGGGGTCTGGATTGACCACCATGAGTTATAGGGTTAATTAAGGCCTTATGGGGGTCTGGATTGACCACCATGAGTTAATGGTGTAATTACGGCCTTATGGGGGTCTGGATTGACCACCATGAGTTAATGGGGGTAATTAAGGCCTTATTGGGGTCTGGATTGACCACCATGAGTTAATGGGGTAAGTAAGGCCTTATGGGGGTCTGGATTGACCACCATGAGTTAATGGGGTATTTAAGGCCTTATGGGGGTCTGGATTGACCACCATGAGTTATAGGGTTAATTAAGGCCTTATGGGGGTCTGGATTGACCACCATGAGTTATAGGGTTAATTAAGGCCTTATGGGCTTTCTGGATTGACCACCATGAGTTAATGGGGTAATTAAGGCCTTATGGGGGTCTGGATTGACCACCATGAGTTAATGGGGTAATTAAGGCCTTATGGGGGTCTGTATTGACCACCACGAGTTATAGGGTTAATTATAGTTGCCTGGGGTTAATATTTGTAGTGCGAGTCCTTTCAGGACCTTTACGGTCCTTTAAGGACCCACGAGGCGGGAAATTTAAAATTGAAATGCAGCAGGGTCACGATCGGTGCCGCTGCAGGGGGTTTATATGGGGACACTTCGGGGGTCCCGATGGGGACCCCCAGCATGGAGGGGGGTTAATTTTAGGTGCCGCGGCCGGGGTTGCGTAATAGTGTGCCGCGGGCCCTTTAAGGAGCCGCGGCCGGGAATTTAAAAGTATTACATGCAGTGGGGGGCCTGATCTATGCAGATCGGGGACCCCCCCAGCAAGGGGTTAATGTGGGGACACTTCGGGGGTCCCGATGGGGACCCCCAGCATAGGGGGAGGGGTTCATTTTTTGGGCCGCGGCCAGGATTGGCAATTAGTGTGCCGCGGGCCCTTTAAGGAGCCGCGGCGGGGAATTTAAAAGTATTAAATGCAGCGGGGGCCTGATCGGTGCCGATCGGGGACCCCCGCTTCAAGGGGTTAATGTGTGGGGGCTGTGGGGGTTCCTATGGACCCCTGCAGCAAGGTGTTCATGTGAGGACAATTCGGGGGTCCCGATGGGGACCCCTGCATTGAGGGGGTGTTAATTTTAGGTGCCGGGGGGGGGGGGGGGTATTTGGAGTACCCCCCATGGCAGGACTTTTGTGGGGGACTGCCACGGAGGTCCCTTTTAGGACCCCCGCAGCAATTGATGAGGAGTGGGAGCCTGCGATATCATCTCGCAGGCTGTCACTCCTCATGTACATTTACACAGTGTTGATACGTACGGCCCTGCTGCGTAGCTCATGCGTTGCTCGCAGCAGGGCTAATTTGATAGCATTGTAAGTTAGAGAAACTTTGCAGTACGTAGGGCTTAAGTAGAAGCCTCTTAAAAAAGCTGTGATCAAAGCAAAGAATATAATAACAACAAAAATAAAACCTAAACAAACCTTTAATCATTTGCTGGATGTCAAAAAACCCAAAGGATTAAAAACCTCAGGTTTAAGATGCATTTTTTAATCGTTGCATTTTTAACAATATTTTAAATGTACAAATAAAGATTGATTTTTTTTTTAAATTAGTATGTGGCAATAATAATTAAAATAAAGGCTGCATAAAAGGTGTTTCTGTACAAACTTGGTTGGTTGTTCAAGGATTCCTAAATAGAATCCATAGGACAGTATTTTTGGTACGCATCTAAGTAATAACACCTAGGCCCAATAAGGAAACTAAGATAATATTTTTAGCATTATATGTATCTTATTGCATAAGAAAAACTGAGCATACTGATAAAACCCTTGATTTTATTAAATTTTAAAGAGGGAGATATTTTTCTAACTATGAGTGGAGGCCATTGTATTTAAAAATCCCTTATGCTTTTAACCCATCAAAATGTTATACTGATCTTAATAATTTCATTAAAAAATATGAGATAAATAATATAGATATACATATCATAAAAAATCAGATAAAATTGTCAATTTTAATAGAAAATATAAAGGAGTCTTTATCTATAGAACGTTTCCCTGGAGGCATATGTAAAAAAATATGGAGACAAGTTAGTAATAACATTTTATTTAATACACAACGATATTTGGCTTGGGCAGCAGTACATAATTGTATTCCTACAAGGGCCTTTCAATACAATAGTGGTGTTATTAATGAAAAAGAATAAAATGCTAAGACTCTGCTTTCCAAATTCACCTACTCTCTCGCTATAACCACCACCAACTCCGGGACCTGCATGCTATTTTGTGAGAATCAACAACACAGTCTATGCAAAGGCAGGTGGAACGTAACTTTATCATCTCTCTGTCAATAGAGATGTCGGGAATAGTTCGCCGGCGGACTGTTCCCGGCGAACATAGCATGTTCGCGTTTGCGGCGATATTCGACCCGCCCCCAATACTTTATCATTGAGCAAACTTTGACCCTGCATGTCACAGTCAGCAGACACATTCCAGCCAATCAGCAGCATACACTCCCTTCCACACCCTTCTACCTCATGGACAGCAGCCATTTTGGAATCATAACTAACTTGCAGTCTTACTGAGAGGAGGGAGAGTGTAGGTCATACTGCATCAATAGGGAAAACCATACCTAGGCAAGTTTATTCAGTGTCCAGTGCAGTGCTGAAGGACACTTGTGCATTATTATTATTATTATTACTACTATATAATGTGTAGATGTACCAGCTGGGCATGCATTATTATTATTATTATTATTATTATTATTATTATTATTATTATATAATGTGTAGATGTACCAGCTGGGCATGCTCTTGTGCATTATTATTATTAGTAAAATACTACTACTACTAATAATAATAATGCACAAGAGCATGCCCAGCCAGTACATCTACACATTATATAGTAATAATAATAATAATAATAATACACAAGAGCATGCCCAGCCGGTACATCTACACATTATATAGTAATAATAATAACAATAATGTAGAAGAGCATGCCCAGCCGGTACATCTTCACATTATATACTAATAATAATAATAATAATAATAACAATAATAATAATAATGCTCAAGAGCATGCCCAGCCGGTACATCTACACATTATATAGTAATAATAATAATAATAATAATAATAATAATAATAATAATGCACAAGAGCATGCCCAGCCGGTACATCTACACATTATATAGTAATAATAATAATAATAATAATAATAATAATAATAATAATAATAATAATAAAAAATCAGAAGACCTCCCCTGTGTCTCCCCCCCAGTCCCTCCCATTTGTCTCTCTCCCCCCCCTCTCCCCTGTGTACCCCCCCCCACTCCCTCCCATGTGTCTCTCTCCCCCCTCTCCCCTGTGTCTCTCCCACCCTTGCCTGTGTCTCTACCCCCTCTCCCTTCCCCAGTGTTTCTTTTCCCCCTCTCCTGTGTCTTTTCCCTCTTCCCTGTGTCACTCCCCCTCCCCTGTGTCTCTACCCCCCCTCTCCCTTCCCGTGTTTCTTTCCCCCCTCCCCTGTGTCTTTCCCCCCTTCCCTCTCCCCTGTGTCTCTCCCCCCTCATCTGTGTCTCTTCCCCCTTCTCCCCTGTGTCTCTACCCCCTCTCCCCTGTGTCTCTACCCCCTCTCCCTTCCCCTGTGTTTCTTCCCCCCTCCTCTGTGTCTTTACCCCCTTTTCTCTCCCCAGTGTCTCCTCACCACTCCCTCCCATTAGTCTCTTCCCCCTCTCCCCTGTGTCTCTACCCCCCACTCTCTCCTGTGTCTCTCCCCCTCCCATGTGTCTCTTCCCCTCACCTCTCCCTTACCCTGTTTCTCTTCCCCCCTCTGCCCTGTGTCTTCCTCCCCATCTCCACTGTGTCTTCCTCCCCCTCTCCACTCTCCTGTGTCTTCCTCTCCCTCTCCCCTGTGCTTCCTCCCCCTCTCCCCTCCCCTGTTAGCTTTTATACGCATACATACATACGATAAGAAATCGGGGGGGGGGGGGGGGGGCTACCCCTTACCCCCCCCCCCCCAGTTCCAACACCCATGTGTACTGTATAATATTGTATTGCATTATGTTATATTATATCACTAGCGACTTGCCTGGCACAAATGATGGGGCAATAAAGTTTGAAGCCATGGCAATGCTGTTTGCCACACAATGTGATGCTTTTTGTACTCTGAGGACCTTCGGCGCTCATTGTGAGCCTCTTCCCTCGTGTCCTTCATGTTTCGTGCTTTGCAACGATCAATCTTCGGCGCTCATCGCAAAGACAGATATATAAGTACAGTGTTAAATATATAATTTTTTTTGTGCAGTGTAAATTAAAAAATGTATTCAGGTCTCAGAGCATAATAAAGTGATTTAGATTTGTAACTGCTTTGAGAGTGCTATCGCTGGCAGCCAATGAGCAGTAATCCAGATATATAACTGCAGAGTAAAAAGTAAAACATTTTAGTGTAGTGTAAAGTCTACATTTTTACTTTCCATTACTAATTAATACTTATTAAATGAATGCCCGATAATAACTATTGTGAATGAACAAATGTATTAGGAAGTGCGAAGCGTTAATGTATGTAAAGTAACCGCAGTGTAAAATATGCTATTAAGCGTATTTTTTTTATATATATTTTTTTTTATAATAATGAATTAATTAATTACTAAAATACTTTACCTATTTGTAATTAATATATCCAGTGATCAATAACCTGAAGAGCTAACAATCAGTTTTGATTTTCCTGCAGCTTACAGTGTACATTTGGACTGTTGGTGACTCGAGTTGTAAGTGTCAGCAATGTGCGCAGTGCACGAGGGGAAACCACTTGTATAGTCGTGTAACGCGCCATTTTAGATTTGTAATGTTATTAGTTGCAAGTTAATGTTGTAAAATGGTGGCGATTGTGTATGTGTTACGTGGCTCGCCAGCAGTTTCCATTATTTCTAATAGTGTATTTTGTACCTCGTCTGTTCCTAGGTACAAGTCGTACATGGCTGGCGATGTTTTGCGCGGGTTGGGGTCGTGTAGCCTCGTTTTCATTTTTTCCGGACGCCATTTTTTTTGTCGCTTAGCCGATTTACAAGTGCCAACTGGGGAAGACGTTACAGATATCACATATATAGTTGTGAGCAGGCCGGTTGTTGCTAACGCTGCGGGCTTGCGAAGCGAGGGCCAGAGTTGCTGGCAAGGAGCGCCGAAGGCTCCCACGTCAGCTGCAATGAGGCGCAGGCGGGACTTACACCATCAAATTTACGGACTTACCATCCAAAAATACAGGACTTAGAAAAAAAAACATTACGAGCTCACAAAAATACGACCTTAACGCCCGAACCGCATGCACCTAAAAACATTAAAAACACAATAAATACACACAACAAACACATAAAAAGCTTACCCCCAGCAACAGGGGTAACCCAGGACCTCTGCAAGTGAAGTTACACCTCCATTTAAGTCCAAATTCATGAGTTTAGACAGTGAGAGAAAAAATGGCCCTTAAAAAAAAAAGAAAACGAGGCTACAGGACCCTAAACACGCAAAACACATACGGATTTTCCTAAAAAGCCGTACAAGGTAAAGATACACTATTAACAAGGACGCTAAATCATCCACACCCGCTTACCACATACACATTCCCCGCCATTTTACAACACTAACTTACACAATGCGGAAGTACACAGCTACCCTAACGGCTTCCCTTCGCGCACGCAGCCTATTTACACTACACACATTGCTGACACTTACACAGCAGCTCCACAGCACTGAAAACCTACATTGTATGCTGCAGGAACATGAAAACAGATTGTCAGCTCTTCAGCACAATGCTTCCTGCATATATTACTTACAAATAGGTAAAGTATATTCATTTAGTAATTATTTCATTAGCATACAAAAATACATATACACAAAAAAAACATTATCACATTAAACATAAAAGCCATTCACTGCGCGCCTCACAACGGGCGCCAACGCTGCTCATAGCACACAAAGCCTTGCAATAAGCGCAAAAACACATCACCGCCGACCAAAGAATAACAGCAAAAGCGCCTATCAGAAAAAAAATACAACCAACAGCCTCACAATGAGCGCCGAAGGATCTCCGACCGCCAACAAAATGAATGTCTCGTCCAAACCATTACCTGCCTTACAATCTTATTGCCGCCATTTTTTGACGGGCAAGTCGCTAGTAAATATATAAAGATCAAGATAATAAAAGTATCAGGAAATGTAACACAAAGATGCACGCGCGTCTGAATAATACGACAAATACAGATTTTTGTCATAAGTGATATGATCGCAGTATTGGGTCATAAACCCTAAACACTGGAATCTGTTACATACAATTTACTGATGATGTCATTAATGGGCTTCAAGGGGGGGGGATCTCTTTTCATACTTTTTGAGCGGTGCAAATCCAACATACGCAGAGCGGAAATGCCACATCTGTGGGACACACACAAAGGGGTTCACTTTGGGAGAAAAAATCAAACAAATATGAAATATTTAATAATCATATTTTGATGTTACCAACAGATAAGGAAACGAAACTGAGGTTATTATATCTAATAGTAGCAAGCCTGGGAGTACTGGGAGTAATAATACTGCAGCAGGAGGTCAGGACTAATGTTACCTATAGACCCCCAGACAGATAAAGGTCAGTACTAATGTCCCTTCTATAGACCCCCAGTCAGATAAAGGTCAGTACTAATGTCCCTCTATAGAACCCCAGTCAGATAAAGGTCATTACTAATGTCCCTCTATAGACACCCAGTCAGATAAAGGTCAGTACTAATGTCACCTATAGACCCCCAGTCATATAAAGGTCAGTACTAATGTCACTCTATAGACACCCAGTGAGATAAAGGTCAGTACTAATGTCCCTCTATAGACACCCAGTCAGATAAAGGTCATTACTAATGTCCCTCTATAGACACCCAGTCAGATAAAGGTCAGTACTAATGTCCCTCTATAGACCCCCAGTCATATAAAGGTCATTACTAATGCCCCTCTATAGACACCCAGTCAGATAATGGGTCAGTACTAATGTCACCTATAGACCCCTAGTCATATAAAGGTCAGTACTAATGTCACTCTATAGACACCCAGTCAGATAAAGGTCAGTACTAATGTCCCTCTATAGACACCCAGTCAGATAAAGGTCAGTACTAATGTCCCTCTATAGACACCCAGTCAGATAAAGGTCATTACTAATGTCCCTCTATAGACCCCCAGTCATATAAAGGTCAGTACTAATGTCACTCTATAGACCCCCAGTCAGATAAAGTTTTGAAATGTTTCTTGGATAGCATTGGGGCTAAAGGAGGTTTGGCCATCAGGTAGTCTAAAGATACCGTATATTATGTCCTCTCTTGGGGGGTAAAGACACTAATAATTCCTCCAATAAAATTCTGTTTTTTTATGTGGGCAAGGTCCCTGGTTAGCCCATTGGGTTATCTGTTAAAAAGAGTGGTGCAGAGACTGTGGGGGCTGTTAGCCTACTTGTCCCCGTGTGGCCGTTTAGAATCCCTGCTGCTGCATGTTTCAGCTTTATTAAGGTGTAATTGTACAGCGTTTGACTCAAGTAGCTGCCTGTGCTGGGTCAGTTTGGCTTAATTGCTGGGCCCTTTTCCTGCCAAGATGGCGACCGTCAGTCCATGGGCCTCTATGTCCCCTTCACTACCTTTGTCCCCGCTTGTGTGCTTATTTGGGATGGCCCCCCTTTATATGTCCGACCCGTGGCCTTCTCAGGTCCCCCCCTCAATCTCTGAGTGTGGGTATGCAGGCTGGGGCGTTGAATCAGGCCTACCTTCTTCTCTGCTCGCTGCAAGATCAACAATACCTAATTTTTCAGGCATGTGTACATGCCTAATTTTTCGGGCCTCTGGTGCTGCACTGTGCCTTCAACAACCAAACCCCCAAAAAAGGCACATAACAGGGATTAAACTGATAGGAGTAGAACTACTTAACACACCACTCATATCTGGTGTAACAGTAGTGTACATTTAAAACAAAAAAAAAAATTTCTACTGTAATAGATTGCATAGCAGTTAGTTGTCTGCAAGCGTGTGTGTCAGACCTACAGCGTCTACTCTGCCAACTTCTGCAAGTGCATAGTGCCACTCATATCTGTTGTCACAGTAGCTTGGACGCATAGTACCAATCTGTCAAAACTGGTAATGATGAATGAGGTCTAGCCTGGTTCCCTTATCCTCTACAGGTTGAGACCTAATGTTTGGGTGACTCCAGACCAACACATGAGTACAAGCAGCACACAAACTCAAAGCCGCCATCCTCCTCCTGGTCCAGCATCATCAGCCACATCAACCACTGCTGTCCTCCTTGCCCCCTCTCAACCATCCGCCACTGCGTCTCTCGCCTTGAGCAGTTCCTGCTCATTTGCCCATAGGTGCCTGTAAAGGACATGTTTGAGCGTAAGAAGCTAATGTCTCAAAGTGCCCCCAAATTGAAGTGATACGACCAACAAAGCATCTTTTTCCATCTCCCGGTTCTAAAAATCCAGGCCTTATACACGCCCCCTGATATGTGCTGTAACAGGTTTTAAACTGATAAGAATAGTACTACTTAACACACCTTATAATAATGCCGAGAGAGGCAATGCAGTGAGAGGAGTCTGAAGAAGAGGAGTCAGAGGAGGAAGGTGGCTTTGAGGAGGTGGAAGACCAAACACAGCAGGCGTCCCAGGGGGCTTGTTGTCACCTTTCGGGGACCCTTGGTGTTGTACGTGGATGGGTGGAGGAAGAGACCTTGAATGACATCAGTGAGGACATGGAACGGGACATGGCTAGCTTGTTATCCAACCTTGTGCAAATGGGGAGTTTGCGGTTGTGCAAATGGACTGTTTGCGGTTGTTTGCTGTTCGTTAAACGGGGAGTTTGGTCTGTCACTGTGAAGCGGGTGTAACCCTTACACTACCTGATCGATACAACATCATACCTGATGTTTTAAAGCACGTTATTCCAAACAATTTAGGAATGTTAGGTAATTTAAGCCCTTTATGGCTTAAAACCAGACTCTGTATCAACTATGTAATTTTCCGTGGGAGTTTTGCCATGGATCCCCCTCCGGCATGCCACAGTCCAGTTGTTAGACCCCTTGAAACAACTTTCCCATCACTATTGTGGCCAGAAAGAGTCCCTGTGGGTTTTAAAATTCGCCTGCTCATTGAAGTCTATGGCGGTTTGCCGATGTTCGCCGGTTCGCGAACATTTGTGGCGGTTTGCGTTTGCGGTTCGCGAAGCGAAAATTTTATGTTCGCGACATCACTATCTGTCAATCATCTTCAGCTAACACGCTTTCTATTGGATGAGAGGCTTGTGTCACACTCCGTGATTACTGACTGGATTGTAACTGAGGACCGCTTTTATTCCAGCCCCCTAACAGCCTAAGAGTTTACGGGCTTGAGGCTACGGGCCTTAACTTGCCGACTTGTTCAACTGAATTGCCCTGTAAATTGTAGCAAATCTCAAGCCAGCAGGCTTACGGCCTGTACAAGGCAATCTGTGGCCTTGCAATTGAATGAGGCCCCAAGTGTATCTAGGTCTGCGTCTGGACTTTTGACTTCTTTCTTTCATGTATATGCACATCATTATTTATTCCCTTTCATGTAATTCCACTGAAGTTTCCAATTAAGCTGACAGTTACATGATGTTCTTTTACTAAAATCACTTAAGTGTGTAAACTTTATTTATGTACCTTTCTGAATGCTATTATATTTAAATATTTATTTATGCATTAGGAATATGGATTTTGGACCTTGACTCCATTTGTATGAAGACATTTAGACTTGTTAAAAACAATTGTCTACTCCCGAAATAAAGAATTAATATCTACTATTACTGATTTCTGAAATTTTTTAAAGATAAGATCAAATTGATTTAACAGATGAATAAATAATCTGATTTGTATCAGTAGTTATGTTGAATAGAGGACTCTCAAAACCAGGTATATACATTTTGAATAGCTGGTTATGCATTTGGAAAGTGGCATGCCCTTGCTATTTTTCAATGCTTAATTAATAATGTGTTTTGGGATCTGCTGTACCAGTTTGTGGTATCTTAAATATATCCTGTATACACAGAGTCCCTAAAGAAACATAAAAGAATATGAATCTGATTCAATTGCAAGGCCACAACTCGATCGGAGTAGGCCGAATGTCTGCGGGCCTGCTGCGAGTCCACAGCGGCATCAACTGATGGTGCTATTCAATTGGCCAGGCACGCAAGTCCCGGCCTGATAGCGCACATCGCAAACCATGCTATTGAAAGTAGCATTTGCGAGCTTGAACATGATCGATGATGCAAGGCAGTAACTCCCGGTTAAAAACAGCCAATGGAATGTGGGTCCGATCGTGACTCATGGTACAAGCCCGTATGAGTTTAAAATCCAACCTCCTACGGGCATTCCAGGTATAATGCAATATTTATAAAGCCGTAAATATGATATTCTATTACATGCAAGTTCCATTATATGTATTAACACATTGATTGCCAGGATCGATATAACACGGAAATTAAACATGAAATCAAGTATTTTGTTGGGCCGATTTGCGAGCTTGAGAATGTTGTGCTATTAATTCTAAGACCTAACATCACTCTCACTTTAAATAAAAGTACAGTATTGATTTTTTATTTGCTTTTAAAGTGCTCCAAACATGTCATTAAGCCATTTGCGAGACTTCCTTGGTACCAGTAACTTGTGCTTCGACTTTCGCCATTTGCCGGCTTGCCGGAGTGGTTAGCGAGGGGGAATCAAAGCAATTGAACAGCGATTTGCGATTTTAGCGCTCGTAGCTCGTGAGGCTGTGAAAGATCAAAGGCTTGGAGGTACATTAACTTGCGATTTGAACCATCGCAGTGAATCGGAGGACGTAGCCATTATCTCGATCCGAGCCCGCAGAAAGACGCCAATTGAATAGCAAAATAACTTATGGGCTGCATTTCCGAGCCCAAAAGATTGAATGAGGCTCCATATAAGAATCATTCTATTCAGTTCACTTCTATGCCAAATAGCTTGTAGAGACAGAAAGTACCCTTTAATAGTGCACACCTATTAATCCCAAACTGTGTTTGAACTTATAAGAAAAATAAAACTTAACTTTATATAAGTCCTATTATTATATGTATATAAGTACTATTATTAAATACGTTTCTATGGTAAACCCTTGAGGAAATCAAGAAACATGCGTCGGGTTAGACGCAGTAACAAGAGACGGGGGTCAGTGACTTCATCGCAAGGTGGCCTGACCGCGATCTCTATTGAAAATGTGCTAGACTGAATGTCCAAACGAATACGTTATATAAAGCAATATTAAGCAAATGAAAGCAGTTGAATGAGATATTCAGTGACTCTAGTAACTCAAAAAAGAGTTACTAGAATGCTAATAAGATATACTTAGGTAGAACAACTACACTAGCACCAAGGAACAGGCTTCAACATAGAAACGTATTTAAATATACTAATAATAGGACTTATATACATAGGAGCATATATGAGAATGCTATAGGGGAATCTCTTATTAAATTGAAGTGCACTATTCTTTAGAGATTTCAAATAATACTATTAATATTTAATACAAGAATTTTCATAGAAAAAGTTTTTTAATAAGTTTATACATTTTTACAAGCATCAAGCAATTTCCATATACACTTATTTTGGTTAAATTATATCAGCACTTAAATAAAAGTCTAACAATAGATAACCCAGATTCTTGGTGGATTTATTTATAATCTGTAGCACTTTATGTACAAAAGCAGTGATACTTCTTCTATGGCTATAATAATATTCCCTAAAAGCACTTAATATAACTATGCACCTTATAATAATATCTATATCAATACTGTTCTACTTTGCTGCGTCCAAAGATTTTTAATAAGTAGTTATTAAAAGTTAAGTTTTTTTTTTCTTATAAGTTCAAACACAGTTTGGGATTAATAGGTGTGCACTAGTAAAGGATACTTTCTGTCTCTACAAGCTATTTAATACATGTTACTTACCCTTAGTGGCACCCTAACTGGTCATTACAAAGGTACAACTACAGCCACCTATTCTTTCTTTTTCACTTTTATGTCAAGCTTAAAATGCTTTTATGTCCAAAATGGACATCTGAAATTTAAATGGAATTTCTTACGATTAAATTGATTTTAGAATGACATAAATCAAAATTATATAAATGGCTCCACTAGATGAATTTATTTCTAGTGAACATTCATTAAAAACGTATCTAAAATCATGATCCCTGTTACCAACTTAACACACAAGAGACAACTCAAATTGAGCAGGCTAAAAGGAGAAATTCATAACTGCTCCAATTCTTCATCACTCAAATATAGCACTCCTATTTATTTTTTCATTTATGTATAATTACACTTGGTTGCATTTTTGTCAAGGAAGTTAACAGTGTCAGAGCCAAATCATAGTTTGACTGTGCAAGAACTTCGATCAACATAAACTAGAGGAAGAGAGACAAATGCTGGAGTGTGATGAACAGAAAGGTTCAAAAAGGTTCTTATATTGATTATAATTTATGACTAGATGTTCAGCTGAATGGGACAAAGCAACTGAACCCAAAGCAAGCTAGATTGTCAGTTCTTTTTTGGTTCAATTTCCACATCTTTTAATAGAAACGCAAAGGCTTTGTCTAGGCTGCATGGTATAAATATGAACAACCCAATTGTATCCTGCCACATGGGCACTTTATAAAAAAATGCAAGGAGGGTAGTTCCAATTCTGAATTCCTAATATTTTAAATGTAAGTCACACAGATGGTATAATTTATGTTAAAGATAGGATATATGTAACGACTATCTCAGCTGCATAATTAGGTTTATTTAGGTTTATGCTGCACAAGACACATTTAGATTTGTGTGCCGCAACGTTACTACTCCTCCTTTGCTCTTACTATATCCCAATCATACATTTACCATACACCTTTACAGAGAAATATAAGTGTATATTGGTCTATGTAAGTCAATAGTAAGTTAGAAAGTGACAGGTACATTTACAGACAGAATATTATCCTCATATAGACATTTCCAAGCATATTCCATGGTATTGCACCAGCAATTTCAGTAGACTGCTGTCCCCAGACTAATCTATTTGCTAATTATACTTGAATGACAAAAAAATCATAAACAATTAAGAGACTATTTTGGTAATCTTCCACGACCTCATTTGTAAGAAAATCTTTGTCATGTCTTGTGATATAAGTGCCAGAAATAAGACTCTGTATATACATCCCGTAGAGTCTCTAAAGCCCCTACTAGCTCAGTGCTCTTAGTCCATATTAGGATTGGTTATGTTACTTACATTCATCCAGTGGATGTAACACTTTCATGGTGGTAATTGATATATTAAACACTCTCCAAAAAGGCTAATGCAATGGAGACTGCAGAAGATTTCATTAAGAAATAATATGTTTGCTCAGGATCTCTGATTATATAATACTGATAGATGGTTGTAATTCCCATTTAATTCCTTTAAACAATTTAAAATATTTTTTTTCTCCCCCCTGATGTTTGCTTTAAATGTCCATCTCTGATGGGGCAATGACCTCTCTCTCTCTAACTTACCTTCCTCACATGCTGATGTTTTATAATACAATGACAACCTTCCTCATCTTTGCACACTTTCAGTGGCCCATTGAGTACAATGCTGATATTACATTCACATTTTCCAACATATCACATGTAGATTTGTGGATCTTTGCGCTGTCCGTAACGTTTGCGATGTTGGTCACGCAGTTGCGACCACCGTCATACATGCGAGCCTCGCAGCACTTAGGCTGCAATGAGTACTGAAGGCGCTCATTGCAACCAGCGGCGCCGTCACACATGCGAACCTCGGTGAAGCAACGCGAAGGCTGCAATGAGCGCCGAAGGCCATTTTGTAGTGACCAAGGACGTAACTCCATAAAACTACACCTTACATAATGGAATGGTGGAAAAGCTGCCAAGTGTGCATGTGCAAGTTTGTCCTCGCGCTCACACTCTATAAATACTGGAAACCTTCCAGAATGTTCTCACTTTCTCCTCAGAGGATGAACTGTGTGACTGCATGTTATCAGAGGACACATTTTATTAAGAGATTGTTAGCTCTTGATAATTTTCTACAAATCCATTGCAAGATAATAAAGTATTCCCATTTATTCATTTATTAATTTATTCATTGAAAAAAAAAAAAGGTGAAAATAGTAATTTGCAAGAAAATGTCATTAAACGCATGGCAAATTTGCTCTATAATTTTTAATAAATATATACAAAGATAAGAGGTAAAGGCCTTATTACTCATTAATTTATTAACTAATTTATTAACCTAAAAAAAAATATATATTTATTTTTGCTTCACGTTACTTAACACATTGTATGCTGTAAAATCTTTGTATTGTATAACATATAGTCATTACTCAAATATAATTATAAACTTGGCAGGTGTCAGCCAATTTGACAGTGACACAGAGTTTGCATGCACTCCATTTTTTATAATAGACTCACATGTGCATGAAGTAAAAGACACCAAGTTATAAGGATAATGTACACTATATTAAATTACAATAATGCTTTAAACATTCCATACATATTACATATATAGAAAGATAACAGGTAAACCCTTATTACTCATTCATCTGTTTATTAATTTATTAAGCAAAAAAAAAGAAAGCAAAAATATGATGTTACTTAACACATTGTATACTGTAAATATTTCAATTGTATAACCTATACTCATTACTCAAATATAATTTAAAAGTTTGCAGCTCTCAGTCAATTTGAAAGTGACATAGATTTTGCCTGCAGTGCCTGTTTCATAACTGACACACTGACTTCACACTGACACATGTGCATGAAGTAAAAGACACACACTTAGAAGGATGATATACACTATATTTTCTGAAATGAATGGATTGAATATTTAGTACATATTATATTACCTTAAACTATTATTATGTTTGGAAATCCTATTTTAGGATCATGTAATTGAACAAATGCTAACTTAACGCTTTAGGATTCCTACCAAATACATACAAAGCTAAGACGTAAACGATTAGTATTGTTTAATGTACTTAGAGATTTAATAACACAAATTAATATATATTTCACCATGATCTAATTGAATACATTGTAAGCTGTATTACTTTGTATAGTATCACATATACTAATTACTGAAATCTAATTTCACACTTTGCAGGTGTCTGTACATATTACTCTGACACAGATTTGGCCTGCAGTGGATTAAAGACACCATCTTAGAACAAAAAGGTACAGTATATTTTATTACATTAACTGATATAATATTTATCATATATTAGATTATGTTACAGCCTATGTTGTGCCATATAATCTACATCTCTTGATGAAGTATAATGCACACATAAATGTGGAAGCTTGCACTATCATTAAATCGATTAAATATGTCTACAAATATATTTATAAAGGATATGATGCTGCAACTGTTGTCATAAAAAGTGGCCCAAATGAACAAGAAAATGAGTTAGTGCATGATGAACTGGCATCTCATGTAGATGCTCCCTATGTCAGTGCGCCAGAAGCAATGTGGTGGCTTCTAAAATTTGAAATGCATGATCGATAACATGCTGTATATCGATAAGCTGTACATTTGTCACAAAGTCAATTAGTTTACTTTTATACTGGTAATGAAGAAAATGCTCTTGCACAAAGTGAACATTGAGAAACCACAATTACTGCTTGGTTTTGCCTAAATTCCAAAGATATTGAGGCAAGGGAATACTTATACAATCAGATTCCGTATCATTATGTTTTTGTCAATGGCAAATGGAAACGTAGACAAAAGGGTGGTAATAAAGTTATTACCAGAATGTATACATTAAGTCCCAGAGACATTTCTGCTTACGTTTACTACTTTTAAATGTTCCTGGTGCAAAAGTTTTCAAGACTTGAGAACTATCAATGACACAGTTTATGACACCTTTCAATTAGCTGACCGACATAGAAACTTTCTTGCTGATGACACAGAATGGGAGAGATGTCACGAAGAAGCAGCTCTATTTAAAATGCCACGCCCGATGAGGGAACTGTTTGCATACAACTGCATATTTTGCAATGCTCCACATGCACTGGCTTTGTGGGAAACATTTAAAACACATATGAAATTAAGATTTCTTGCAAAGCTACAACAACTCCATAACTGAATTAAAAGCATTAATGGAAATTCAAGAAGTGTTTCTATGTCATGGATTAAGTTGTGCAATTTTTTATCTCCCAGATCCCTGAATTATAGATGATATCAACTTGGACGACTATGACGCTTATGTTGAGAAACAAAAAACTGAAGAAAAAATTGCCTGCCACTTTAAATGATTTGCAAATAAAGACTTTCAATGCAATACAACAAGCAGTAGATGATGACTTGCTCAAAGAGCATTATTTTTATCTTGATGGACCCGGTGGATCTGGAAAAACGTATCTCTATAATTTGTTGATGAGTTCAATTAGAGCTAAAGGTGCAATTGCACTTCCCTTTGCAACCACTGGAATTGCTGCACTACTGTTAGAAAGTGGCAGAACAGTACATAGTGGATTTAAGATTCCAGTTCCAATATTGGAAACATCAGTGTTCAATATTAGAATTAAATCATCACAAAAAATCTAAATTAATTATAGATGAGGCCACTATGATGTTGTGCTATGCTCTGCAATGTATTAATCAATTATTACATGAGTAATGATTTGCCTTTTGGTGGCAAAGTCATGCGACTAGGAGGAGATTTCAGACAAACATTACCTGTGGTTGTACGTGGCAATCGCACAGACATTATGGAAACATGTATAAAGTCAAGTCCACTATTGAAAGAATTTACACACCTTAGATACCGAAAAAAATGAGATGTGAAGGCCAACATGAATACAATGATTGGCTAGTTAAAATTGGCGAAGGCAAAATAGGCGTAGTAACCAATTTACCTGACGATACTGTGGAAATACCAGCAGAAATGATGTGCAAAGATTCACTCATATCAGCATTATTCCCAAATGGAATAACCCCAGAATATTCATCAGAGCTTGCACAGAAAGTAATCTTAACATCAAAAATAAAGATGCAGGAGGGGGCGTGGCTACCGGCTGAAGAGAGCAGACGTGTGACTCCAAAGCTCCCTAGTCAAAACCCCAATTATAGCGTTTTTTCCCCAAATAAAAAGCAACCAGACACACTCAAGAAGCACTTTAAACATCCCAGCTCAACGGGCTGCTGAAGGAGATACCCGCCATAGTGGGGTTTGCCGGAGAGATCGGGATCGGCCTGCCACGAGGGAGCGGCCGGTGCAGGGGCGCCATCTTGCCCAGCACAGCGGCGTCCTCTCACCTGAGAGCACTCAGGCGGTGAAGGCCTCCCCAGCCACCTATAACGACGCAGACAACACCGATACCGGAGCCGACTCCGGAAAGAGGCACAAGGAGCGACAGCCCAGAGGCCAGCTGCCCAGGAGGGAAAAGAACAGCCAAAGGGGCGCCCTGCACAAGCAGCAACGAAGCGGAGGAGTTCGCGGCTTGGTGGAACCGCAGAAAGGGGTGAGTGAGGGAAAGGGTACTGCTGCCCCAAAGTAGCCGTGTAGCAGTACCATTAATGAAAAAGGCCTGGAAGGCTGCACAGACCCGAAGCCTACCATTCCTCACCCCCAACGTGCAAAGCTGACACACATCCCAAAACGCATCTCACACCAAGGCACACAGACAGCGCAACCTCTGCCCCACAGCCCTATTTGACAACCAGGGCTGCACTACCTTACACACAACAGCCCTAATAAAAGAGCCCTACTACAAGCACCAAATAATCAAAAAGACTTACAAAGGGGCAAAAGGGCAGCAGAAAGACTATTCAAGTGTTCTAGTGCAGAGCAGCCAAATTAGGTTTGTTTGGCGCCAAAAGCACCCCCATGAAGGAGGGAATCCATTTTGGTTTGGCAAAAGAATGAGTTATATGCAAAGACTGCAAAGCTTGAATTGAGCAAAGTAAGACTTATATATATACCCAAGGACAACACTTGTTGCACCACTATACAGATAAGTGCCTTGCTGACACAAAGTACTGGACCCATGTGGGTCAAAACTTGCTAATAAAACAAATAAGCATTTACAAAGATTACAAAAACAAGATTCCCCTTTGAATATACACAGAAGCCCAATATAAACCGGGTTACTCCATCCACCCCACTTTAAATAAGGGCAAGAAGACTGCGTGAGTAAAAGTGCACTTCATTAAACTCAATTCAGTTAAAGCAGGAACGGCAGCAAAAGTTAATTAATTTAAACAATAGAGGAACTAAGTAAATATACCAGAATACCTCTCACAATCTTACATCACCGATCGCATGCAGGGAAATGCAGCCATGACAAAACAAAAGTTTCATGTCAATGAAAGTTCCTAAACAACAGCCCCCAAATGAGTCCCTAGGACTGGCCAATTGACCCCCTAAATGCGGTGAAATAAGAAGCTAAAGCCGGAGGGGATACCCCACCCTGGAATAGATACCTGACATTTTTGATATCTCTTGAAAAGATTATAACCTCTAAATCATACCTTTATAACGTGCCGGATCGCATAACAAATTGGGACTCAGCCATGGGTAAATCAAAACGGAATATACCCTCAAAGAGCATCCAAGACCACTTTAAATCACATCAACAAGCGGGAACATCCCCGCAAATATCAGCAGTAGGTTCATCAGAAGGCTCAGACGTGGAAGAAGAGTCCTCTCACACAAAACAACCTATGAAACTGTCAGACATCTCATTGACGGACTTCAATAACCTACTTGGTTCTCATTTTGACAAGGCAGTGGGGGAGATCAGACAAGACTTACAAGACCTTGGGCATAGGACCCACGTACTGGAAACAATAACGGATCAAATAGTAGACACCCAACAAAAGGACTGTCTGGACATATCCCAAAATTGGGCACATATTGAAATGCTAGAGAATAAACTGGAGGACCTAGAAAATAGGTCCAGTCGCAATAATATTAGATTCAGAGGGATACCTAAAGCAGTGGGTGACCTAAAACTATATTTAAATGCAATTGTCCACAGCTTACTTCCTGATCTCCCTCAAAACTCCTGGGAGATTGAAAGAGCACATAGGGCCTTAGGCGGCACAAATTCACCAGAGCAACCGAAAGACGTCATAGCCCGTTTTCTTCGGCAAGGAACAAGAGATATATTACTGGCAACTTCTAGAAAGACGAAATCTATAGTTGGCCCGGATGGAGCCCAGATTCAAATGTATGCGGACCTAGCTCCATCCACTCTTCTAAAAAGAAAACAGCTAAAACCAGCCTTAGCAATCCTAATCCAAAAAGGTATCAAGTACAGGTGGGGGTTCCCCTTCAGCCTGTCGTTTCAAGTAGGGACGACAAATCACACAATCCACACTTTGACCGAATGCAATGCAGTCCTCGCAGATTTAAACCTTTTGCCCAGAGAAGGTACTTTAGAACTTACCCAAGATCAAAATCCACCGCTGAGACCGGCAAGACAATGGACAGAGATCCAACGGTCAAAACAACAGAACAAACAATCCGATCCAGCAGAGGTATCTGCTACATCGTCTCCAGGATCCTCAGAAGGAAAAAAATAGAGGGCCACAGAGATATATACAAAGAGCGACCAGAGTAATAGAACTGAGGGACTCTCTGGACATTAAGCTCAAACCTCCCTAAACCCACGAAAGCATCAGAGAACGGAAATCATTGTAGCAGGGAACCTTTGAAAAAAGAGGCTAAGGGAAATGACTATATATATATACATATATCATCCTATAGCGGGACTACTAATTCCGCTAACCCAGAGGACTACTTTCCTTCGGCAACTCAATAGGAAGCTCTATGATGTTTAGGTGTTGAGTTCATAAGTCAAGTAACAGAAATGCACTGATTGTGAAATTGGTTGTTATGTTTGATAGTGTACCGTAACAAAAGCTACCAGTTAAAAGTCAATATAGGGATCAGGTCTCTTGAATAGGGACTTTACAATGGGGCAGTTATGGGTAACCCTTTAAAACTCACATATGTTAATACGTTAGATTCTACATCCTCAGCAGAGGGGATTACTAGGGAAATGGACATTTTCATTCCCCTCCCCTGGCACGTATGTGCCTTATGTAATTACCTGAGGAAAAATCAATGTTTATGTATTTTTACTGTTTGGTTAACTATGTTTTGCTTTTTCTTTCCAATCTTCTCAGTTTTGAATATCAAACTTTACGAGGCGATTCCTCCACTTTCTCCGGTGTCACTCCCACATTCCCTTGAGACCCACGTGCAGGGATCGTTAGGGGATAATGAAGGTAAAGCTCTGGTTAGGCACAATCTCGACAGTGTTATAGAAATACCATGACAGGCACCACATTTACTTTTGTCTCACACAACGTCCGGGGATTCAATTCCCAATTTAAACGGCGCAAAGCCTTTTTATCTTACAAACCACTACGCCTGGACGTAATATTCTTGCAGGAAATACATTTCGCACACCGCAAGCTCCCTCAATATTTACACAAAGATTTCCCGATATTTGTCGCTTCCACCCAACCTACCAAAAAGGGGGGAGTTGCTATCCTGCTACATCAGCATTTCCCATTCATTATAGAGCATCCAAAAATAGACACGGGTGGGAACTTTGTAGTTCTAACAGGTACATTATGGGGAACCAAAATTTCCCTAATTTCATTCTACGCGCAAACTTCCTCACCTCACAAATCATTGATAAGACTCCTCAAATATCTAAAATCGGTTGATGTCGGCAGGATGGTGTTGGGGGGAGATCTTAATCTGGTGCTAGATCCTTACATAGACAGATCAAACTACGATAATAAAGTTAAATACTCAAATAAATTGAAACAAATGAACTCTCTGCTCAATGACCTGCGCCTAACAGATGCTTGGAGACTGCTCCATAAGGGTGAGAGGGGGTACACCTTCTATTCACCTGTCCATGGCACATATTCCCGAATAGATACTATTTTAGTAGACTCTTCGTTCACAGATAACGTAATTAGGGCAGAAATCCATCCGTGCCCGTGGTCCGACCACTCTCAGGTTAGTGCCTCCATAGATTTAGGCCTAAAGAGCAGACCCCCTTATAGCTGGAGACTCAATGAAAACATGTTATCTAACCCAACAGTGAGTGAACAAATAGCCAAAGATCTGGATCTATTATTTTTTCGACCAACATCACCCCAGAGTCGGACATGGGGTGGTCATGGGTGGCCCATAATGCCTTCATTAGGGGCTCTCTGATCAAAATCGCAAGTGGTCTCAAAAAACAAGCCAAATTAAAAGAGGAAACCCTAGAGAGGGACTTGAGGGAGTTAGAAAAATTAAACCAGCAAAACACCTCCAACAATTTACGTAAAAGAATAGATAAAATTAGATCGGAACTAGATCTATTGTTGTCTAACCGCACAGAAAAAGCGATGAAGTGGACAGGTCACAGATTCTATACCAAAGCTTACAAACCAGATAAGTTACTGGCAAAAAAACTTAGAAACAAAATATCACAATCAAAAATCTATAAAATAAGAACCTCGTCTGGGGAAGTCACCACCAGCCCAAACTTTATACAAAAAACATTCCTGGACTATTTCCAGAAAATGTATTCCTCTGAGAAACATCACACCCAGCAAGAGCAACAACGGCATGGGTTTTTGGAGTCATGTGATCTGCCCACTTTATCCGAGGAGGAAAAGGAGCTCCTTAATTCAAAAGTGGGGGAAGCCGAAGTTAAAAAAACCCATTAATAGTCTGAAGGGTGGGAAGGCACCAGGCCCGGATGGATTCACCAACTTATACTATAAAAAATACATAGACACGCTTACCCCGCACCTTACCACTCTGTTCAACCAGATCCTAGAGGGTCATCAAATGCCCCAAGAATTAAACCAAGCGGACTTGATATTCTTCCATAAAGATGGGCGTGACCCCCTAGAAGTAAAAAATTATCGCCCAATTTCACTCCTTAATGGGGACATAAAAATTTTAGCAAAACTGATGGGACGAACAGGGGATAACTTCAGACGCACCTTGAACCTGATATCGTGGGCTTCTAGAAATCACACTTCAACGTGTTTAGTAGCCTTAGACATAGAAAAAGCCTTCAATACCGTAGAATGGTCCTATCTAAAAGCGGTATTACTCAAATTTGGTTTTGGAGGGAAATTTATGGACCTAATTGAAACTTACTATAGATCTCCCAAGGCCAGATTGAAATTACCAGGCGACACTATGGTGCAAATTGAGGTACAAAGGGGAACCAGACAGGGATGCCCCCTCTCGACCTTACTCTTTGCTCTAGCAATAGAGCCATTGGCACAGTCAATAAGAGCAAACTCAAAAATCAAGGGGATCCAGATAGGCCACCACCACTTTAAATGCAGTCTCTTTGCAGACGACTTTCTGGGCTCACTCACAAGCCCAGCCACTTCCATCCCAGAACTTATTCATACCCTTAACCACTTTGGAAACCTCTCGGGGCTCACCATAAATGTAGCAAAGTCGGAAGCACTAGGTATAGCCCTTACCCAATCAGAGACACAATATCTTAAACAAAACTTCAATTTCTCCTGGCCTGATTCACACATTAAATATCTAGGGGTATGTATAACCAGAAGAGTAACAGATATATATAAAGCTAATTATATACCCTTATTCAAAGAATTAACGTTAGACTTACAAAGATGGTCAAAAAATAGAATCACATGGCTAGGCAGGATACATGAAGTTAAAATTAATATTCTTCCCCGGCTACTATACGTATTTTGCACACTTCCGACCCTAATAATTTACAAAGATCTAGAAAAGTTCCAAAATCAAATCTTCAAATTTATCTGGAATCACAAATCCGCAAGAATTTCCAAATCTACCATGTATTTATCTAAAACTAAAGGAGGTCTCTCATGCCCCAACCTCAAATTGTACTATAAAGCAGCACAACTCTCGTTTATCCCCATGGCGCACTCCTCCCGTCATCAACCTCTATGGATCTTTATAGAAAATATACAAATGCCCCCAATACATATGGGACACCATCATATGGCTTCCCAAGTCAAACATTTTAAGGGGAAAAGTAACGAACCCAATAACCAAACACTCTCTGGGGTTATGGTCATGGGCAACTCAACACTATCACATAGCCCCTCCATTAGCAAGCATTTCTCCGATTATTCCAAACCCCTACTGACAATGCAATTGTCTCCAATGTCTAAACACTGGTGGAAATCCAAAGGGCCTGTTGACTTTTGGGGCTTGGTATCAAGATGGGGCATTGGCCACATATGACTACATAAAGACTACTTACAACCTACCTTTAATAGAGCACTATACATTCTGTAGGATAAGACATGTTGTAAATTCCACAATAACTGCGCTAGGAGCACCGGAAACCAGTTGGCTATTTAGAATTTGTAGAGATCATCCACTGTCGAGCTTATTCTATAACACATTTAATGAGCCACAAAAGTCACAAAAAGTAAAATTCATACAGCAATGGGAAGAGGACCTAGGATACACGCTAGACCAAACAATCTGGAAACAAAGCTGGCGCAGCCTAACTAGAGGGTCCCTAAACTATAGCGTTTTGGAGACATCGATAAAAGTCCTACACAGAATATATCATACACCAGCTAAACTTTTTAAATGGGGATTAACCCATGATGATAAATGCTTCAGAGGCTGTGGAGACTCCGGGACATTCTTGCACACATGGTGGACATGCCATACTGTGAAAGGACTATGGGCAGAAGTATTTGAGTTAGCTTCAAAAATGTTCAAAACCAAAATACATGAATCCATTGAAATTGGCCTTTTAGGCCTCCCCAACTCACTACTGACATCCCATCAAAATAAGCTACTACAGTACTTAATGCTGGCTACAAAAAGCCATGTTGCTCGGCAGTGGAAATCCTCAAATGTGAGCATACAGGCAATGAAAAACAAATTAAATTATATTTTAATAAATGAAAGAGTAACACACCTCTTGGAAGATTCAATTCCTAGATTTATGGATGTGTGGTCTCCATGGCTATTAGAACCCGATAGCATATCTTTAGATCGCAAAATAAACCATTGAACCAGGGTGAAGGGGGGAGAACAGAGGACACCGGAGGAGGTGGATGGAGGTAAGAAACGCTTCAGACTAGTGGAACGGAAAGGAATAGTTCTTTAAATTAGTTATTGTTTATTTCTATTATTACGCCGGTTTGGCTTTTTCCCTTCTCCTCTCTCTCCCCCCCAGCGATTTTGCTCCCTTCTTACTATCTTCCCTAACTGGGAAACTAGAGGGTATCAGCATGATGGGATGGGGAGGGGAGGGGGGGAGAAAGAAAGAGGAAAAATAAAAAAAATAGTTGAAAAACAGGCAAGGACAGATGGCTTCCCGGGTAAGTACTAACGATATAGCACTCTATCATGTAGATCCATTACAAGTCAGAACTAGCTTTGTAGGATACAAAGAACATGAAGTAATTGCTGACATGATTGGTGTATTTTCCGGAAATGATGGTTTAATGTTTGTAATGTATCACACCCTTGCCTAATAAAACTGAATGTTAAAAAAATAAATAAAGATGCTTTGGATCTCAATAATGACATTTTGAAATTCATTGATGCACCACAAAAAAATTATCACAGTGCTGATTCAGTTCTGACTGATGACAAAGACAGTGAATGTAATTTCACCACTGAATTTGTCAATTCATTTACTCCCTCTGGAATGCCACCACATGTTTTGCAGCTCATAAAAGGAGCAATTGTCATGTTACATGCGAAATATGAACCCCAAAAAAGGACTTTGTAATGGGACCAAATTAATTGTTCATAATTTAAGAGACCATTTCATGCATTCAGAAATTCTGAATGGGACCCATAAAGGTAAAGCAGTTTTCATGCCAAGAATAGATTTGGCTCCAAGTGAGCCTAGCTTGCCTTTTATACTTTTCCCCAATTTCCCATTATCATGGCATTTGTAATGAATAAATCCCAAGGACAAATATTTAACTCTGTTGGTCTCTTTTTAGAAGAACCTGTATTTGCACATGGCCAACTATATGTGGCCTTTTTAAGATGCAAGAAAACAAGAAGAAATTAAAGTGTACATTAAAAAAAACAGAAAATCAGTGTGAATTATTAGATGATGGCAGAGTATTTGCCAAATATTGTCTACTATGAGGTGTTGTAAATTCAAAAACATAAAAACAAATAAATACATATGAAAATATAAAAAAAATAGAAACAAAAAATATTGGTTACATCCTAAAGAATACATTTCACATCTGTTGGACTCTTTCTCTATGTACCAGTCTCAAGAACTGCAAAACACATACAGAACAGTGGTTTTATTTCAAGGACAAACTTTTATGACACTTGGACTCTTTGTAGAGGACCATACTTTCACATAGAAAGCTGTATGTGCCATTCTCAAGAGCTGAAAAAACATACAGAACAGTAGTTTTATTTTGAATACGAACTTTTACGTCACTTGGACTCTTTGTAGAGGACCACTCTTTTATATATAAAGCTGTATGTGCCATTCTGAAGAAGTACAAACAAAAAACCTAACAGTGGTTACATCCCAAAGACAACATTATTCGTCTGCAGGGCTCTTTTTAGAGAAACCTCTCCTAAATTATATAAGCGGCAACCAAAAAACTAAATTGACAAAGCATACCACAAATCAAAAATATGCCATCCATTACGATTTGCATTGCCTGTATTTAACAGTCTATGTATTTGAAATGTGTTTATACAGTTGTTAAAGGTTTTATTCATTCAGATGTTACTTTGAGTTTTAGTTTCTAAAAACTTTATTTGTATGTATTTACATGTTCAATTACTGAGAGCCTATTGATCCAGGGAGTATGTATATATGTTTGCTTTCCTCATGTAAACATCTGTTAAATAACATGTATTACTTACTACTTTGAGTCTATGTATTTCAAGTTGATTTATACATGTATTTAAAGTTGGTTTCTACAGTTCTAATGTGTTTGATTACATTATATGTAGTTACACCTTTTACAATTTGAAGGTATAATTACAGAGGTAGTATTGATCCAGGGAGTAATCCGATCACCAGAATCTGAGGTCAGGAAGGAATTAATTTTTTTTACCCATTTGAAACAATTGGCTATGTTTCACTCGGGTTCTTTGCGTTTTGCCTTCCTCTGGATTCAATATAAACATTTAGAAATCTATTAAATAACATGTAATGCTTTACATATACATATGCTTTAAAAAAAAGTTTCAACTGTCTAATAATTTTAAGTTTGATTATCACTTGCATTGTATTTCAGTATGAGGTTTTTGAATTGTTTTGTATTATGAGGTTTAATGTATGCATTTAGTGGTTTTGAAGTTTTTATGTACAGTGGGGGGAAAAAGTATTTAAAAGGATCAGGCTATAATTGTAATGATAGGTGTATTTAAACGAGAGACAGAATAACAAAAAAACAAGAAAAACGCATATCAGAAAAGTTATAAATTGATTTTCAGGTCAGTGAGGGAAATAAGTATTTGATCCCCTATCAATCTGCAAGATTTCTGGCTCCCAGGTGTCTTTTATCCAGGTAACGAGCTAAGATTAGGAGCACTCTCTTAAAGGGAGTGCTCCTAATCTCGGTTTGTTACCTGTATAAAAGACACCTGTCCACAAAAGCAATCAATCAATCAGATTCCAAACTCTCCACCATGGCAAGACCAAAGAGCTGTCCAAGGATTTCAAGGACAAGATTGTAGACCTACACAAGGCTGGAATGGGCTACAAAACCATCGCCAAGCAGCTTGGTAAGAAGCTGACAACAGTTGGTGTGATTATTCGCAAATGGAAGAAACACAAAATAACTGTCAGTCTCTCTCGGTCTGATGCTTCATGCAAGATCTCTCCTCGTGGAGCTTCAATGATCATGAGAACGGTGAGGAAGCAGCCCAGAACTATGCGGGAGGATCTTGTTAATGATCTCAAGGCAGCTGGGTATATAATAACCAAGAAAACAATTGATAACACACTACTCCGTCAAGGACTGAAATCCTGCAGTGCCCACAAGGTCCCCCTGCTTAAGAAAGCACATGTACAGGCCCGGCTGAAGTTTGCCAAGGAACATCTGAATGATTCATAGGAGAACTGGGTGAAAGTGTTGTGGTCAGATGAGACCAAAATCAAGCTCTTTGGCATCAACTCAACTCGCCGTGTTTGGAGGAGGAGGAATGCTGCCTATAACCCCAAGAACACCATCCCCACGGTCACACATGGAGGCGGAAACATTATGCTTTACCGTCAAATCTTGGGTGAGAACCTCCTTCCCTCGGCCAGGGCATTGAAAATGGGTCGTGGATGGGTATTCCAGCATGACAATGACCAAAAATACAAAGCCAAGGCAACAAAGGAGGGGCTCAAGAAGAAGCACATTAAAGTCCAGGAGTGGCCTAGCCAGTCTCCAGACCTTAATCCCATAGACAATCTGTGGAGGGAGCTGAAGGTTCTAGTTGCCTAACATCAGCCTTGAAACCTTAATGATTTGGAGACGGTCTACAAAGAGGAGTGGGACAAAATCCCTCCTGAGATGTGTGCAAACCTGGTGGCCAACTCCAAGAAATGTCTGACCTCTGTGATTGCCAACAAGGATTTTGCCACCAAGTGCTAAGTCAAAGGGGTCAAATACTTATTTCCCTCATTGACCTGCAAATCAATTTATAACTTTTTTGACATGCGTTTTTCTTGTGTTTTTTTTTTTTTATCCTTTCTCTCACTGTTAAAATACACCTACCATACTAAAAATTATAGACTTATCATTTCTTTGTCAGTGGACAAACTTTCAAAATCAGCAGGGGATCAAATTCTTTTTTGTCCCCACTGTATAATTACAGACAGACTATTAATCCAGCAAGGAATCCGAACACCATCATCTGGGGTCAGGGAGGAATTAATTTTTTGCCCATTTGAGACTACATTTAACTTTGTTTTTTCTGTTTTCCTTCCTCTGGATTCAATAAAACAAAATACATATGTGTTAAAATACATGTAATGTTTTACAATGGTTTACAAAGAAAGTTGATACAGTGTTATAATATTGATTTACCCATTACAATTAAAAATGTTAGAACATAAAAAAACATGGTTTTTGAGTTGGTAAAAGATATTACTATACAACTTGCCGGTTACAGCAATAAACACATTACAGTATATACACGAGTATAAGCCGACCCGAGTATAAGCTGAGGCACCAATTTTACCACAAAATACTGGGTAAAGGGTGGGAAATGTGCTGCCCCCTGTGTCCCTCTTGTGCCCCCATCAACCTCCCTCCTCAATCTCAACCCTCCTCCTCAACCTCCCTCCTCAACCCCCCTCCTAAACACCCTTCCTCATTCTAAACCCCCCATCTCCTTCTAAACCCCCCTAAATACCTCCCCCTCTCCCCTCACTTACCTGCTTTTGCTCCTGCCTCCGCTCCGGCACCGGTATATGCTAATGATGTGGAGCGCATGTGAAGTCACATGCGCGCCAGGTGAAGAAGGAACGGAGGCAGGAGCAGAAGCAGGTAAGTGAGGGGAGAGGGGGAGGTATTTAGGGCTGTTTTTAGAATGAGGATGGGAGTTTAGAATGAGGAGGGGGGTTTAGAATGAGGAGGGGGGGTTGAGGATGAGGAGGTGGGAGGGAAAGAGACACGGGGGGGTTAGAGAGACATTGGGGGGGAGAGTGACTCGAGTTTAAGCCGAGGGGGCCCTTTTTAGCCTTAAAAAATGGCTGAAAAACTCGGCTTTTGCTCAAGTATATACAGTAATTACTAAAACAATAATTTGTTGTCCTTTTTCAAAAATATCGATTATTACATGCAAAAACAATAAATATTAAAACCTAAAGAACAAAAAGGTAACAAGGGTAAAACACTTTCATTGGGTGGCAAACAGCATTTCCAAACTGCAAATTTAACTCCCGTCATATTTGATGGGCAAGTTCCTAGTAATACAATATACCACTTCATATTCTAAAATGGACATTTGTTTGCCATATATTATTTATATTAACACTTAATACCATAAATGAATAACTGGTTATACATCATATTTTAATTTATGTGGTTATTTTATCTGATTTATATTTAATGATCCTCAACAAATCTGTAATATTTACAGTGTTAATGATTGAGTATTAAAATTATATATTAAATTAAGTACACACATACTGCAAATACTTTGGCACCAACCATTTGTCTTAAGCATTTCTCCTATACAGCTGGCAGTTGTTGAAATAGAATTGATAATGTCAAGAAACTGGAATTCACTGCTTCAAAGAATAACTCTAAAAAATGTGGCACCAGGAGCTTATCAAAATAGAGCATTATTCCATACTAATGACATGCTGAAAGTTTTGTCACCTGACACTTTGTTATTAATCAACACCCTTCATTATATTACAGCATGTATATGTGTGCAACATTTATTTGACAGCCATTAGCAGTATTTTCTTTGATTATTAATTAGATTTTTTGTGCTTCCATAGAGCATGTTCATATTTTTTTTTCAAATATAATTTTTGCTATGAATTGTTCCAACAAAAAGTGTATTGTTTTTATATTTCATAGAATACTCCATTGCTTATGTCATGACTGAAGCATGCCAAGACACCAGCTGTGCAATACCTTACAGACCGTTGCCCTCAGTCTTATAAGATAGGCGTATTGTCCCAGGGGAAAGGGGCCCACTGAGATGGGTTAACATTGGGGATATTGTGACTTACGTGTTATTCATTGTTATGCCTGTTAAAAGTTGCCTGGGTGCCACTGGGCCCATACTATGATATCCATGTTTATAGTTGGGGTGTGCATATGAACATGATGGGAGTGATGGGATGTATGTCTGTGTTGTGCTTTGGGGGCTAGCACTTACAAGGGAAATGTTGTATCTGCCCAATATTTCATAGTAATGGACTAGTCCCTTATTAACAAGATTAGGGAGATAATAGACCCCAAGGCGTCACATGACACCAGTATGTCTCCCACTACCACAAGCCTGGTGCCTCCATGACTATTGTATGTAATTACACCTACTAAGAATACAGCATTGGAAAAGGGAAAACAATATGTAATTCTCTTAGACTTGCAGGCATCAGTGATAACGTGAGCTTGAAGGATTGGGTGTAACCATGGATGCACATTTGAATTGATTGGTCTGTTGTTGCCAGAATGTGGTATAAATATGTCTGATGGTTTCAGTAATAAAGTTGTGATACTGAGAAATAAGATATAGGTAAACATAAAAACATAGAAAAACATATGACCTCATTCAATTGCAAGCCCGCAGTTTATGTTATACAGGCCGTAAGTCTGCAGGCTTGAAATTTGCTACAATTACAATTCGATTCAATTGAACAAGCCCGCAGCTACCTGGCCGAAAGCCAAAACCATAAACCATGTAATCGTATGCAGCATTTCAGAGCGTGAACGTGATCAATTAAGCAAGGCCATAAATACCCATTTAAAAACAGCCAATAGAAAATGAGACCATTATCATTACGTCAATAAAACATGGAGGTTAGATGTCAATCAATTAGCATTAGGGGTCTGATATGCGATCAGACTCTCAATCCTGCAATGTACAAAATAATAAAAGTTAAAGAAGGAAATGTTTTAGTCCATGTGGGTGGCCTGATATGTATTAACTCATTGATTCCCAAGATTGATATAACAAAGAAATGACACATAAAAAAAAAATTGATTGCAGATTTACGAGCTTGAGACTGTTGTGCAATTAATTCTAATGTCTTTCTTCACTTTCATTGTCTTTTAAAGTGCAGTATTGCTTTTATATTTCCATTTACAGTGCTACGAACAGAGGTTAAACCGCCTTGAGAGTCCTATCTGGTACCTGTAGGATTTTTTTCTGCATTTGACATTTAGGGGTGTGAAAAAATTGCGGCCTTGAGGAATTGTAGCAATTGAATAACGATTTGCGATTGTAACATTTACGGGCTTGCAAGATCAAAGGCTTAGTTGGAAGTTACGATCTTGACAACAGCATCGATTTTCAGCCTGTAGCCCGTAAATCATTTGCAGCTCGCAAAAAGATGCCAATTGAATAGCAAGTTAGTTTAGGGGCTCCATTACAGGCTCCCGTAAACAACAATAGCTCAACTGAATCGAGGCTATAGATTGTAATGGCTGTTAACGTCAATATACCTATCAAATCTTCCCAAGCTAGCTAAAATACTTTAACTTAATAAATGCTCTGGATGATCTTAAGAGGCATGCTTAAATTTCATAGCACATACTGTATATACCAGCATTTAAGTAAAGTAGGCCTTCTCCGCTTTATACCTATGCAGTGAATACAGTATATTATGCTGTATACTACTGTATGTACTATATATTATATTGCATTATATATAACTATGTCTTGTTGCAGAGAGAAGCAAATGTATTTGTAACCATTAATCAGTTATGTTTACTTGTTATTCTGGAGAGGGACTGATATCCATATTAGACTGGCAAATTATGTCTATGTTATCGAAATCCATGATAACTGAGTTCTATGTTATAGACTCGCACCTCATAAAGCCACGTACTGTCTGTTATATACAAGGCCTTGCACAGTATGCATAGGGCCCGAATTACCTGATGTATTGGCAAGTTAGGCAGTCTAGTTTAATGAATTTCATACTGCGCAACACTCATACTGCGCAACACTTATTTAAGTCAGCAGATTTTAAGAAAAATAAGATTGCATGGCAAATCATAAATATTGTTAAAGACATTTTATGGAAATTAAGAAATCTTGTTTTATTCAAAACATAAATTGTACCCGTTAATCAAGGCATAGGTATTTATATTTCCTATTAGACAAAAAAAAAGATAAAAATGCAAAGGTTTTATGGCAGACAGAGAAATGGAACAAAATACTTGCACAGTAATTATATATGCATTTTAACCATTCTTATCTGTTTTTAAGATTAATCCTTTTAAAAGATGACACCAGGGACAACACGAGGGATAGAAGATAAAGGGAGAGTGGTGGAACCTTTTTCAGGGGTAGTGGTGGGTGAAGGGAAAGGATAGCTTAGAGTGAAGGGACAGGTAAAGGGAAAAGTTAGGGAAAGTGTGTTTTTTAAACTGTTGCATGTATTTTATGAATATGTAAATACATATTAGACTTTTTAAATTTGCCTGTAAAATAAACAAGAATTGTATCGTAAATTTCCATGTAAATTATTTCTTTTAACATGATTTGCTTGTATTTTATGATCTGCCTTTACATTTTTTATTGTAAACCTTATACATATCACATATAATAGTTGACAAACTGCGAGACGTTGTCACGATTTGAGAGGTGTGTAGGACGTAGGCGATGAGCGCCACAGGCGCACATTGCTTGCAAGCCTTGCGAAGGAAGGCAAGCTGTTAACGCGTAGGACTTAGCTGATGAGCATCTGAGACACGGGACTTAGAAAAAAAAAGGTACGAGACACAAAAATGTATGAGATTAGCGGCCAAACAAAAAACGTGAAAAACACACTAGATACACTCAAAAAAATTACAAACACATCACAGACACAGCACGGGGCAACAGCCAGGACGTCAGTGAGTGAGGTGGAACGCAAATTTAACTAGATTTAGACGATTTTCGCCACTCAAAAATCGTCTAAGCAAGTAAAAAAATGGCCGCCGCCAAAAAATGAAAATAAGGCTACACGACCCCTGACCCCGCAAAACACTGAGAAAAGGCACTTTACACATCACACTACAACCTACAAGATACATTATTACAAAAGCCGGAAAATGCTCACGAGACGCGTACCACATTAATAACATTACGACTATACAATGCCACTTTACACAATAAACCACCGGCTTTACTTCGCGCACGTAGCCTATTTAGAATGCACACTTCAAACATTCATGATACTTTATAAGCAGGGCACCAACACTCAAAATGTATATTCTATACAGAGGCAAAATACAAACAGATTTTTAGCTCTTCAGCCTATTGCTCGCTGCATACTGAGTATTGAATAAATCATTAATTATTACTTAACTACATATACATAGAAATATATATTTCTTTCAGAGGACCAAAACTACACGACAGGAGAGGCTCGCAATGAGTGCTGAAGGTCCTCACAGTACAAAACGGTTTCAATTATGTCTCAAACAGCATTCCCATGGCTTCAAATTTTACTGCCCCGTCATTTTTGACGGGCTAGTCGCTAGTGATTATTATAATTCATGATACATTTTATGATTTTAACAATTTCATGATTGTAAAACAAAATTATATGTGTTATAAATATGAATTGTTTTATGTAGGAAACTGGTTTGTAAATAATCCATCCTTTGTTATGCCTAAAACTGGGAAATACAGTAAGCATATGCTTAAAAGGAGCCATGTATAAAATGGTATGGATTAACAGAATGAGTGTGCATTGTGGTCTCATTTGCATGTCTCCACCCAGTTTTCCCAGAGTGTAGTGCATAAACTGTATTTCTGAGAAATACATGTACATATTTTATTGGTTTTCCTTAATAATCATTATTTTTGGGTTTGGGTATGGAGGGAAGAGGGGAGAGGAGGAAAGCAGACAGGGTATCATCAGGAGAAGAGCAGAGAGAGAAGGGCGACAAGGGAGTAGTAATTAGAGCCTGGCCAGAGAACCAAGTGTTGGCATAAGATGGCAAATTAGGTAACTGCCATTGGATATTCTTTCAGCGATGTGAGGTCTGTCAACAGTGGCGTAGATAAAACTTTTGCCACTGTCCCTGAGTTTGTCGCTCCCTCTAGGTGCAAACATTATTTATTAATTTAGTTATATATTGCTTTTTGACTTGATAAAGAGAGGCATTATCTCTCGAAAGCTCGTCGCTTTATTATGAATACGTTTGTCCAATAAAAAAGGTATCACTATTCACTGCAATACTCTGATTATTCAACTGGATTACTGGACATTCACAGCTACCTCACTCTTTATATATATATATATATATATATCTATATATATATATATATATATATATATATATATATATCCAATGCAGCCTCTCCCTTCACACACTCTCTCACTCCCTCCCCTCTCTCCCCCCTCTCTTCCCCTTGTATTTCTTCTCCTCCTCCTTGTCATTATCCTCCTCTCCCCCCTTGTATCCACCCCTCCCTTGTCTCTCTATCCCCTCTTGTCTCTCTCCACCTCCTCATCCTTGTTTCTTTCCCCCTCCTCCCCTTTGTCTCTTTACCCCTTATCCCCCTTGTCTCTCTCTTCCCCTCGTAGACCTTATCTCTCTCCCATTGTTTCTCTTTCCCCATTCCTCCCCCTTTTCTCTCTCCCCCTCCTCCCTATTGTCATTCTCCCCCTCCTCCTCCTTGTTTCTCTCTAACCCTCCTCCCCTTGTCTCTCTCCCCAGTCTCTCTCTCCCCCTCCTCCCCCTTGTCTCTCTCCCCCTCTCCCCCCCTTGTCTCTCCCCCTTGTTCCTCCCCTCTTGTCTCTCCCCCTTCTTTCATTCTCTCTAATCACCCTCATCTCTTTCTCCCCTCTTGTCTCTCTTCCCATCCTCCCCTTGTTTCTCACCTCCCTCAACCCCCTTGTTTCTCTCCCCCTACTCGCCTGGTCTCTTCCCCCCCTCCTCCCCCTTGTCTCTTTCTCCCTCACTTCCCCTTTTTTTCTCCCCCATCTCTCTCTACCATCTCCACTCCTTGTTTCTACCCGAGCCTCCCCATTGTCTCTCTCTCTCACCCCCTCCTCCTTGTCTCTCTCCCCTGTTTCTCTCTATCCTCCTCCTCCTTGTCTCTTTAGCCCCCTTGTCTCTCTCCTCCTATCTCTCTCTCCCATCTCCTCCCCCTTGTCTCTGTCTCCCCCACCTTCCTTTGTCTCTCTTATCCCTCCTCCCCTTGTCTCCCCCTCCTCTCCCTCCTCTCTCTCTCCCCCTCCTCTCCCTTGTCTCTCTCTCCCCCCTCCTTCCCTTGTCTTCCACTCCCCTTCCTTCTTCTTGTTTGGCATCAAACTCCTCCATGGCCATTTCCTCCTCCCATCACCACCTTCTGGACAGAAATCACTGTGCACCCTCCACCAGTGCCATAAACACCAGCCGCATCTCACCACCTTCAAACTTCACCACCATCACCTATTCCTCCACCACTCAAGCCTGAACTGCTAGTCTTCAGATCCCACCCCAATTACCCACAGTTGGAATCTACAATGTACAGATGGTAAGCTACATGGTTTTGTGCATGAAATGGGGATATTTAGTAACCATGAGGCTACACATAGTCCAAAATTCTCTCCCATGTGGAAATATGTGGTTATGGTTGACATTTCACAAATCAATGATCACTGATAAATGCTGTTCAGAAGAAATTATGTAGTCCCTTTTTTATTTTTATGAATAAATAACTTGTGCATTTCTTTGTTATGTTTTCAAATTTTTACATCCATTTTGGCATTTTGTTCATCTGCAAGCAGTGTTAAAAATATGTAAGTACACTATCTACACAGTGGCTTCCATATAGCAGTTCCACCAATGACAGCCCCCCAGCAGAATGATCTCACATGTCATGTTTTCATCCCCATGATTGATGTTATGTTTAATTTGTACCAATGCACAAATGGCTGTAGAATTGCATATACCTAAAAATACTATATTAATCAAACCCAGCAGTTGTACATACATTATTTAAGCATGCCATCCTCTTAACAATATGAGACCAGATATTGTTTTCTAATGTAATATAAAAGATATTAAGTCTGATGACCTTTGTTTTCCATTAGTAATCACGTGTACATATTTGTATGTCATAATATAGCACCTGTAGACCTCTTACATGTAATATCAATGTGGCTAAACCGTATCATATAGAGTTGGTGATGATACTCTTGACCTAATGATTGTGGTCACAGCTAAGCATTCCTTTTGAGATGCAACATCATAGCTATTGGTCATGGCATCTGATTTCTTATGACAAATACAGCCTGGTTTGCACTGCTTGTAGATGAACATCAGCAACATTGGTTTATTTTTAAGGTAACAGTATAAAGCATTGTAATGTACATACAAATATTGCTAGATTTTTCTCCTTTTTCTTTTTTCTTGTAAGAATATGACCATATGATCATTTTACATTTTTTTTCTGGTCAACCATATGTGTAAGATTGAGTTGGATTACATAATCCAGGAGTTACTGCCCATATTTAATTGAAATTAAAAAGATGAAGATAGAATGTAATTTATTTGTGCATTACTGGTTACTTCTGTTACATTAAGTGATCAATAAAGAGATTTATATTCATCTAATTATTGTGGTTGCAATGACCATATGGGACTCTTGTAGATGCTATGCATCATTATTATTATACGGAATTACATTTAACCCTTCAGATCTTCCCTGTTCTCAATAAAGCCTATTTTCCTCTTGGTCTCGTGCACACCCCACAAATTATATTAATGGGCAGTCAGCTACATTTATGACTCTGCGTATATAATAAACTATTTTATCATTATACATTGATAAATGTGTTCATGCGTTTCTAATGGTTACTGATTTGGGACATACAGTAGGGGAAAAAAGTATTTGATCCCCTGCTTATTTTGAACATTTTTCCACTGACAAAGAAATGATAAGTCTATAATTTTCATGGTAGATGTATTTTAACAGTGAGAGACAGAATAACACACACAAATAATAAAAACGCATGTCAAAAAAGTTATAAATTGATTTGCAGGTAAATGAGGGAAATAAGTATTTTACCCCTTTGACTTAGCACTTGGTGGCAAAACCCTTGTTGGCAATCACAGAGGTCAGACATTTCTTGTAGTTTGACACCAGTTTTGCACACATCTCTGGAGGGATTTTGTCCCACTCCTCTTTGTAGATCCTCTTCAAGTCATTTAGGTTTTGAGGCTGATGTTAGGCAACTAGAACCTTCAGCTCCCTCCACAGATTTTCTATGGGATTATGGTCTGGAGACTGCCTAGGCCACTCCAGGACATTAATGTGCTTCTTATTGAGCACCTCCTTTGTTGCCTTGGCTGTGTGTTTTGGGTTATTGTCATGCTGGAATACCCATCCAAACCCTATTTTCAATGCCCTGGCCGAGGGAAGGAGGTTCTTACCTAAGATTTGACAGTATATGGCCCCATCCATTGCCCCCTAAGCAAAAAAGCACCCCCAAAGCATAATGTTTCCACCTCCATGTTTGACCATGGGGATGGTGTTCTTGGGGTTATAGGCAGCATTCCTCCTCCTCCAAACACAGTGAGTTGAGTTGATGCCACAGAGCTTGATTTTGGTCTTATCTGACCAAAACACTTTCACCCAGTTCAACTATGAATCATTCAGATGTTCATTGGCAAACTTCAGACAGGCCTGTACATGCGCTTTCTTGAGCAGGGGGACCGTGCAGGCACTGCAGGATTTAAGTCCTTGATGGCATAGTGTGTTACCAATTGTTTTATTGGTGACTATAGTCCCAGCTGCCTTGAGATCATTAACAAGATCCTCCTGTGTAGTTCTGGCCTGATTCATCATCATTCTCATGATCATTGAAACTCCAAGAGGTGAGATCTTGCATTAAGCATCAGACCGAGGGAGACTGACAGTTATCTTGTGTTTCTTCCATTTGCAAATAATCGCACCAACTGTTGTCACCTCATCACCAAGCTGAGTTTGGTATCTGATTGATTGATTGCTTTTGTGGACAAGTGTCTTTTATACAGGTAACAAACTGAGATTAGGAGCACTCCCTTTAAGAGAGTGCTCCTAATCTCAGCTTGTTACCTGTATAAAAGACACCTGGGAGCCAGAAATCTTGTGGATTGATAGGGGATCAAATACTTATATCCCTCGCTGACCTGAAAATAAATTTTTGACTTTTTGACCTGCGTTTTTCTTGTTGTTTTTTTGTTTTATTATTCTGTCTCTCTTTAAAATACACCTACCATTACAATTATAGACTGATCATTTCTTTGTCATTGGACAAACGCTCAAAATCAGCAGGGGATCAAATACTTTTTACCCCCACTGTAAACATATATTACATTTAGTTAATTATCTGATTTGCCTATATAGATCATCTATCAGTATGCCCATCCTGTGTTAAGGTATAGTGGATGTGTATAAATGATCCTTTCAGATATCATCTGCATGAAGACATTAATAACCTATGGATAACAGAATCATTTTTTTCCATATCAAAAATGGTTGATGGTAATATATGTATTGGCACCTATGTCTTCATGCATTTGATTATTGTACTCTTATGTTTCCATGTCACTAATTTTGTATATGGGCAAGGGTTTACACATGTCAAATCTGATGTTAATACCATAATTGTTTAATATCAATTCACACATTGGTGCACACAACACCTGTAATTTGCAGTAAGTGTGACATCATAATGAAATATTTAGCTTTATTCGCTCTCAAAAACATTGTCATGCCAACAATATACTCCATTAAAGTGACATAGATGTGGTTATCTAGCTGTCATTTTAAATTAATGTGACCAAAGTGTGTTCAAGCACCATTTCACATGCTATTATCACATGTATCTACATGGTGTGAGAACAACTACAACTCTGATTTTTGGGAGTTTATACTATCAAATAATGACATTACAAAACTGTTGGATCACCATTCGACTGAAGTGTTGTTTAACAGCTCACACGTAACATTCATTATTAATTAATCCAATAACACAAGCTATGTTTAACATATTTCTTATTGGTATACATGTTGTCACATGCACAGCAACAATGGCGTGGGTCTTAATAAGACAGTTGTACCCAAGATTCCTGTTAATGGAGCTAAGTTTCCTGGGGCTCCATCTGCCTCTTCACAGCCTCCTTGAGCTGTTGCTGGCCTTCCTAATACACATGAATTCAATATCCCTTGTCATGATTTGGTGTTGATATATGTTATGTGGAGGTGTATTATTTCCAATAGTTGATGTTCCCACATGTATACTAATGCATATTGAAGATTTATAGTAATTCATATTGAAGTTACAATTTCATTATATGAAGCAAGAGTGGATATTTTCATTTTAGTTTGTGCAGTAAAATTGATATAAAAAAGAGTACTATATTGGAAATGCTAACCATTTAAATAATGCAAAACTTGTTTTACATTTCTCAAATTATATTAGGTATCACTTGTTTTACTTTTCTCAAATTATATTAGGTATCTACTGTAATGGCATTATCCTTTCACACTTGGCATTATTGACATCTTAATTCCATGCCCAGCCCAACACCCTGCAATAAAAGAATGGAAATATTACATCCACCACATTCCTCTAAAACTCTGCTAGCATAAATTCTTTTCTAATGTCTAAATAGCCGAATTCTTCACAAGAATATTTTTCTAGATTCATCGACTAAGCCAAATATTTAATAAATTATGATATTCCATGAAACAATTTCAGATTCTGTAACATACTTTGCAATTCAATTAATTGTTATAATTCCAGATATTAAATGACAAGCAGTCATCACATCATAAGACTGATAAATCAATCAGCAATCACTAATGTTTGCTTGAAACATCCATTAAATAGTATAATTCACTTCACAAATTCCATAGTATAATAAATGGTGTAAAATATGTTTAAACTATATGCGTGCCCTTTCCTCTATAACTAGCTTCAAAGCATAAAACATCACTGTTTTTCCAAAACCTATAGGTTAATGTCAAAATTATATATATTTATTTAAACATATGAGAGTTATCTAGCCAGTACTTGTATGCACAGTCAACAATCTTCTATTATTCTCTAAGACAAGTCATCTAATGAAAAGGTAAACATCTGGCAGAGGTCAAAGTGATTCAAACTATTATAATTTGTTTTAACTGTGCTTCCATCTTTATGTATGAATGGCATCTACTGCACTCTTTATGTAATATATTTTCCATAATCCTATTAATATGGTTATTATTATTATTATTATTTTTATTATTACTATAATAATAATTATTCATTTATATTTATCTCAGGACATAGTCAAAGTGCTTTAGAAGGAAATAAAAAGAGTGATACCTTATTTAAAAAGCTGGTAGAAGTTACATGGTCCATTTTTGGTGTATCTCTGATTGAGAGTGGCAGAGAATTCCATAGTCATGGAGCTGCAGACAAAAAATAAGTTTGAGAAGATTCTGGGTTTGGTTGATAGATCTCAGAGCATGAGTTGGTGTATAAAGAGTGAAGAGGTCCTTTAGTAGCTGGGTCTGCGGGTGTGTTGCGGGCTCCCATTCGTCTCTATTCAATTGCTCAATCCGGCAAGTTACTGTTCCAAAGCCGACTCCGTAAACCATGCACTGGTTCGTATCAGTTCAGGGCGGGTAACTCGTTACACATTTGGAGAGCACAAAAAGATGCCAAATGAATAGCAAATTAACTTGCAACCTCACTTACGGGCTCCAGTAACATGTGAAAGCTCAACTGAATCCGGCTTTATGTTTTCTGATGATCTTTCCCATATGTTGCACATATACAGCAAGCAGCATTAGAAATAAAGTAGAGCCTTGCAGAATCCGACATGTCAGTGGTTTAGAGAAGTATGCACTCTTGGAATACCAGCTTGAATAGAGGACACAATGCTTGTTAAATGTTGGGCAAACCTATTCAGACATCGTATATTAAGCTGTAGGCAGGTGGCTTGCATAATAATCTTTCCACAGTACAAAATAACTGAGCTGGTCTGCTTTCTGCAGCCTTCAACTCTCTGTATAAAAAAATATACTTAAACATGATGATAGTTTGACATTTTTGGGTCAGCTAGGTTTATCTTATTGTTCAAACGCAATCTTCAAGTGCTTTGAGTACTAGTAATATATCTTGTTTATACGAATATGGTAATAATAGTACTCAAAGTAAAAATAATGAATTCCTTGCTTTGGAATTCAGGACATAAAGGAAATCCATATAGTAGTGATTTACTTTTCTACTCCTTTTCCACATCAGATAATTCTAAGGAGAAACCAAAAGATAAGAGAGAGACAATCAACAGTGCAGTATTTTAAATTATATTTGTTTTTCAAAAATCGTAGACCAAAGGCATACTTAAAACCATATATAGTCTCAAATAAAGCTTTTAAATCAAGAGTTCATAAACAAGTACAGTATATACATTTACGCCATTACTTTATTACTAGTCCACATTAAAACATATATAATGAAATGCCCACATTAAGCATGTAACTGAAATATTTATATTAACAGCTCTTATAAATTGTATAAGCCTTACAACATTAATATAACGCAAGATAATGCAATAATAAATATTTCTTTACCGTCCAAATGTATGTGCAATTCCTCTATTAAAAATGTCAAAATGTTTCCACAATAAAAATACTGCAAGATAAATAAAGATTATAGAAACTTAAATCACGATCAACAAAGTAAAGTAAATTAAATAGTTTTTTTTTGCAGATACAAAATAAGACAGAATTCTACTTTAACATTTAATGCAAAATGTATTAGTCTTTAAAATTCAACCCGTTTCTTCTTGTCTCAAACTACACATATATTTCCACTTCTATCTCTTTTTAATGCCCATGAGATAAAACTTATTTGCATCACTGTTTTTAATCAAATACTAAACTCTGTATAACATATTATCTTCAAAATATTGCAACAATGTTTCCTGCAATACTTGCAACAATGTTTCCTGACTTTAATTTCCTTGAGGTTTCACCCACGTACTCCTTGCTACTTGTACACCATAATGAACATTTGTAGTTTCAGAAATTATAAATCAATCTATTGTTGATCATTGAACTAAACTGCAGTATATTGAAGACATTCATAGAATTCTTTTAATACATTTATCCAATTGTATGGGGCTGAAACATCATAATATCTGAAGTGACTTTTCCAATTTTATAATAGTAACTTTAAAAAAACAATTATACGATTCTCAGGTATTACACTGCACAATTCACTATGTTTTCGACAACAAAGACTAGTGTTTTTAATAACCTTTTCTCAAGGAAATAGTCCGTCAAAAATGACGGGAAAAAAACTGTAAGGCTGGCAATGCTGTTTCCCATACAATGTGAAGCTTTTGCCCCTCTGAGCACCTGCGTTGGTTTTATTTTAAAAGTCCTGGTATTGTTAGTGTAAGTGTTACTGTTTTCGCCGTCATGCATTTTCTAAGTCCCACATTGTTTGTGTGTGTTACTGTCTTCGGTGTCATATATTTTCTAAGTTCTGCGTGCCTGGCATTGCTGAGCCTCCTTTTCATCCTGTTTCAGAATTTTTACGTTTTTCGTCCGCCATTTTTTCCCTTGCTTAGCCGATTTTCGTAAAAAAAAAATGCAAAGTATGGCTCCAATTAGTTTGCAACTTCACTCCCAGGATTCCTGGCTCTCCCCCTGTGCTGTATGTGAGTGTGTTATTATTGTTTATAAATTATTTTGGTGTTTTTTCTGTGTTTTCGAAGTTATGAGTTTGAACCAACTGCGTGACTCAACTGCTCGCCTCACTTTGCGAGGTTCTTGAGTAAGCAACCTTTGGTGCTCATTGCAGCCTAAGTCCCGCGTGCCTTAACTGCTCGCCTTGTTTCGCGAGGCTCTCAGTGCAATGAGCGCCTTTGGCGCTCATTGCAGTCTAAGTCTCACGTGCCGCAACTATAAATGATCATGCTTTTTTCTTAAAATTTACTTTTAATTTCTTTGGTTTGAGTGTTTAAAGGTTTGTTCTGTACAATTACCCTAATTTGGTTAAATTAATTTATTGGGATATTGCTTAACCAAGGTCAACTGTATCAAACAGTGTATGCAATATAACAATTGGCATTAGGTTTATAAAATGTTTCAGTATAAACAGATGTATCCTTAATACGATTTCTAAATCTAAACAAAGCTTATTGATTGATATTACTATTGCTAAAATATAGACATTTAAATAACTTATTATTTTCTTAAAAAGACAGCTATAAATAGAAACAGTACACTATGGCCTCTATTTAATTGCAACAGTTACAGAGAGATTCATTTGATCAAGCCCACAGCTACCTGGCCTAAAGCGTAAACTGTAAACCATGCACCCGTAAGTAAAATTTCAGAGCATGATCAATTAAGCAAGACTGTAACTACCTATAGTTAATGAGACCGTTATCATGACGTCAGTAAAACATGGAGGTTAAACCACAATCAATTAGCATTTAGAAGCACCATATGCGATCGGACTCGCAATCTGGCAATGTGCAAAATAATAAAAATGAATGAAGAAAATGTTCTAGTCCATGTGGGTGGCCTAATATGTATTAACTCTTTGATTATAGAGATTGACATAACATAGAAATGAAACATAAAAAAATGTATTATAAAATGATTGCTGATTTGCGAGCTTGAGACTGTTGTGCAATTAATTCTAATGTCTTTCATCGCTTTCCCTATATTTTAAAGTGCCGTATTAATTTTTTATTTGCATTTACAATGCTACAATACAGTGTTTAACCTCTTGCAAGTCCTATCTGGTACTTGTAGGATTTTCTTCTACATTTGCCATTTACAGGTGTGAAAACAATTGCGGGCTTGAGGAATTGTAGCAATTGAATAGTGATTTGCAATTGTAACATTTACGGGCTTGAAAGATCAAAGGCCTAGATGGGTTAGAGTTATGGTTTTGACAGCCGCAGGGATTTTCAGCCTGTAACCCAAAACATTTTTTGGGTAGCTAAAAGACGCCAATTGAATAGCAAATTAGTTTACAGGCTACATTACGGGCTCCAGTAACTAAGAATAGCTCAATTGAATAGTGGCCTATGTTTGTTTTCAGGGATTTTTGTCCTCAACATAACCTTTAATAAGTTTGCACTATTGGCCAAAAACATGGAGCCCATCACAAAATAATTATTAAGTGAATAAGATAAAGATAAAACTGTTGCATTTTTTCACTGTGACCAAGCCTTTATGAAATAATCAAAATATTTTGAGAGATAAAAAAGTGCTATTAAAGGGGTTATAACTGATTGAGAATGATGGGCAAATCTATATAAGATTATCTTTGAAAAACGAAATATCCAAAAACAAAATTTTCCTATCTTTACTGGGATTCCTGAATAAAACCATTCTTTTCTTCTTTTTTCACACATATTCCTTCACAGAAGCAGTTTCAGGAGGAGGAGAGGATTGTTGCTCCCACAAGGAGAGAAGCCTGGGAGTAAATTAATGACAAAATTCTAGAGTCAGCAGAGTGGAGTGAATGTGTGTTATCTTGCTCCTTATCAAATACATTCAAACAGGCACTTAGATGACAAAGGGTATTCAGGGCAGTAATATCACATGATATTCAGTTGCTTCTTGGGCTTTACTATGAAGGTATGCTCAATATGAAAGTATCAGTGGAAGAGTAGAAGACCTCCAGAACAATGCTCTCTTTTGTGGAGGTATTTGACACCCAAACATTGGAGCAATGTTTTTAAGAACTAATAATTCTCAATACATAAATGGACAATGTCCTACATGGGTTCCAGTGCTTGACACTATAATAAACTAGTAACCAACTAAAATATGGAACTTTATTTTCTTTGATTTAAAAAGATAACTATGTTGCACAAATCCACAATGTTGTTTGAGAACTATCCTGACCAAGCCCAATACTTTTCCATCTGTGTATGTTATTGTACAGTATGTGTCTTAGTCGTGATCTGAATGGGAATACCATGCTTTTGAGCTAAATGTAATACAACAAAGCATCCTGCTGCTCTTGAAATACAAGTTTCTGGTTATACTGTAGATGGAGTGACCCTGCCTGGTCACCTAGACATGGCAGACTATCCAGTTAGTTTGCTTTTAGAGAATAAGCAGACTAAAAGGACCACTCAGCATTTGAGCTCTCTCATTTCCTGGCATGTTGTGGGCTATTCTGTCTCAATAGAGATAGATACCTCAACCACTGTGGCTCTTTTCCTACTCTGGAGACAAATCTACCTAAACTCTCCAAAGAAAACTGACTGGACACAAGAGGCAGATGCTTATGCAGCTGGAAAAAAAGAGGAGCTTTGAAGTAAGATGTCAAGTTGCCAGGGTGGCATTTCCTGCCTGTTTCTCTTCCTGGCATTCTGACAAATGTTCACAATGTCTAATATCCAGATAAATGTATGACTCAATAGAAAGATGCCGCAAGAAAACACTGGTAGCATGACAAACAAAAGGGGCACAAGCATGGCCAGATTATCCATTAGGCCAAATAGGCAGCTGCTTAGGGGTGCTTCACTGGGAGGGGCGCAGTTTTAAAAAAGAATGTTTACTGGTTTAAAAAAATGAAATCCTACAGTTCCTAGACTGGCTACTATGGGGTAACCAGTTAGAACAAGAGAGCTACAACAGAGAAAAAAACTTACACGCACAGAAAAGGCAAAAATAGGTCCCTGCATACTTTTTATACTCACTCGCAGGGGCTCCTCCACTGCCTATGGGCTCCAAAAAGGTGGATCCAGCACTGGGCACAAGGCACTTCTCCCAGACAAGATGCTGACAGGAACCAACAACCTTACAGATTTTATTATTCACAGGGATACTTCTGATCTGTTTTAGTTTATATATTTTCAGAGTGAGGTATTTTTATTTTTAGTACTTTTACTTAGTTAAATAAACAAAAAAACTAAATAGAGATGCTCAATCAGAGAACAAACTTTCTAATTTCCTTAAAGTGCTTTTTCTATGTACTGGATTAACCTCATCAATTACCTTTTCCATGCCTCCATACATTTCTGTCTAAAATCATTTGTTCTGCGATATATTCTACTACTCTTCAATGAATTAGAGGTGCTTAATCTGAGAACGGACAATACCTGAAGTAGGTTTGTCCTATAGGTCTGGTTACCTACTCAGGCCCTCATTCAATTGCAATTTTGCCAATTCAATAGAGGTCTAAATAAGCACATCACATATTTTTTGAAAGAAGTTTTTAGTTGGTAAACATCTATCCACAAACAAGGTTTTCACTAACTAAAAACTGATTTAAAAAAAAATGTTATCTGCCTATTTAGAGCACTTTTGAATTGGCCAAATCGCAATTTAATAAGGGCCTCAGAGAGCAACCTGTTTTAGCTTACTTGTGCCTATCACAGGGAGAAATATCTTGTACTATATCAGTCTAGTCTCACTCAAAAGAGTGACCCAGCCCCGAAATAACAGGCAATTCTACTACTCTTGCCTTTCTACCAAGAATCTGCAGCTAGTTCTACAGACTGTTAAAGTACAAAGGACAGCATGGTGGACTTTAAAGCTGTCAAAAAGGGTGACATTGTCAACAAATCTTAACATAGTAAATTATGGGAGAATTCAGATGATAGCCAAAGACGACCAAAAAGTCATAGGGACAGAAAAGAAGCACCCATAATATTGGTTACATCCCAAATATCTCCACCCTCTGTAGAGAGGGGAGCTAAAGCTTGCAATCTGTCGTGTGTGTATGATTTCACAAACTGATCTCAAGGTGTTGGAATTGAACACTTGTCCGAACAATCTGTAAACTAAAGATAAGTAATTGATGAGTGCTTAAGGTATCAGCGGATTTTCAATTATCTTTATTGTTACCATACAATCATCTCTATTGTTGGTACAAATGTTAATATGAATTAATAACAAGCTTTTTTATTGGGCTACATATTTAAACCTGTGCTATCATTACAGCAGTTATACTGACTACTATCCTAGTTACTGAGCATTGGAGCATGATATATAGTTACTGTACATTATATAGTTGTCAGTAGCCCCTTCTTCATTGATGACTTTAAATTCACTACTTCTTTATAATCATTTCTACTTTGAGGCCACGTAATATCATATATAGGTTGGATATATTTATTTATAATTAGATGATGGTTTCTTTACTTAAATATATATTTTTCTTTTTTGTAACCATATAGGTTACTTTGCACTATAAAACACACCTAAATGACAAATGCACACATTTAGTATCCTCTAAAGCAAGAGGTATTCCATATACATATACAGGTGAAGATAACACCTTCCACATGTACGTATCCACATTCGATTTTATATAGATCCTCCCATTGCATGATTTATGATGTTAAAGCAAAGATGGATTCCATGCCTAATATCTTCAAAATACACTATTCCTCCAATGAAGATATCACAGTCTACCTACTTAGAGGTTATTGAGCCCCATTACATGGAGTCTGGGGTAGGTGACTGTGTCTTCAAGATAGGAGGTTTATGTAAATCTTGAAAAAATCGAATGACATATATGTAAAAAATATAACATATAACACAGTATATCAATTCACAAAAAATATATATATAAAAAGTTTAAAAACACTTAACTGTATATTAAACATATCCTAAAAGTAAGAAACAAAAGACACAAAACAGTATCTAATTTGTGTTTTATATTAAAGATTTTACTGATTCGCACTAGGAAGTGGTGTGCACTCTCTTGTATTTCTATTCTTGGCATTCTAGTTTTTGCTCTGCTGTGACCAGAGTTTTGGAGACAGCTGCCCCACTGCTTGATTGGATAAGGCTCATATGAACTACTCTACGCCTAAGCAAGAGGGGATCTGAACCAATCAGGACGGGACATGTACAGTTACTCTCAGTGACATTCTTGGATTCACTTAAGTACCCCTATCTTAAGTTGAAGATTTTATTGTGATATACAATGATTGTGATTATTTGGTATTCTTGATTTATAATTTAGTTATTTTTTAGGATCTATGATGTAAGTGATTCTGGTCATATATTAGCTGTTAAATTAATTTAACAATCTTTTACCCATATTATAAGATCTTTATTAGGAAGGTGAAGTGGGAATCCTTTAAGAGCTATCAAGTGGCAACATAAATTTGGATTTTCGTGTGGAAAGGCGCTATAGTGAGATCAGGGGATCTAAGTAGTAGAATCCTGATCTATTTTTGTTCTTGTACTTTGCACTATAGTATGAAGTATATTTAAATTGTTTCTAGCTGATTTTGATTTGTATATATCTATATTTTTCAAAATAGGGGTGTATTAGTATATGATAAAAGACTTATTTCTATTATATTTAGAGTAGTTTTTTGTTGGCTAGGGCTTACATAGTTAGAACTGGGGTATGCCAGTAGGGCAACCTTCCAGGTAGGAGGCACCCACAGAGGTCTTAGTCAGTGTATCACAAGGGATTATTATTTATTATTTCACTCTGGGTTGGAGTGTTGTGATTGTTTGTGTTGTTATATTGAAGTATTGGGTCTCATATTCACATATATTTGTTGACGGTATGACCTAGCACCTAGATTTTTTTATTTTCCTCAGCTGTATTCCACCCAGAGATCTTCAGTATATAGAAGCTTAATAGCTTCAATTTGATCTCAATTTTAATCCTTGGCATTCGCGTTTTTTTTATATATAAATTTTTGTGTTTTTTGTTTAACTAATAAAAGTTACATTTTATTTCTTACTTCACCATAGTGGAGATATTTGATGGTACCAGTATTATGTTTCTTTTCTGTCCCAATTACTTTTTGGTAATGTTGTTAACATTTACTGGACTCAACCCAGAGGATTGAGGATTTACAATATAGGTTTTGTGCACCACCTTAAGATAGTCAGAGACAAGAGTCAGAAATGCCCTCAATACCTGCTTATCTCTCTCAAAGGAATTTATGCAGAAGACACTTTAATATGAATTCCTAGATGTGAATAAAGATTCTGTAGAACCCATCTATGAACTGGAATCTGTTGGTATGCCATGTAGGTGGAATCACATATTATAATTGTCTAACTACGATTCGTCGTCACGCTGCGTTGCGTAGTGCGTACGACTTAGCGATGAGCGCCGCAGGTGCTCATCGCCCGGCGAGCCCCGCGCAGCGAGGCGACCGTTAAATCGTACCACTTTGCCGATCGTATGATTTTGCGATGAGCACCGCAGGCGCTCATCGCCCATCGAGCCTCGCGCAGCGAGGCGAGCCGTTAAATCGTAGCACTTTGGCAATGAGTGCCGCAGGCGCTCATTGCAGGTGAGCCTCGCACAGCGAGGCGAGCCGTTAAATCGTAGCACTTTGGTCGTAGCACTTTGGCAATGAGTGCCGCAGGCGCTCATAGCAGGCGAGCCGTTAAACCGTAGCACTTAGAAAAAAAAATACTACATGAAAAAAATTACGAGATAAGCGGCGGAACTAAAACAATAAAAAAAACACTAAATACACACTAAAAAATAAAAAAAAGGTCACTTACAGCATGGGGAACCAGGCAGGACGTCTGGAAGTGAGTTGGAACTCCAATTTACATCGATTTAGCCGAGTTACAAAGATCGAAAATCGGCTAAGCAAGAAAAAAATGGCCACCGAAACAAATGAAAACAAGGCTATACTACTACGAACTGCGTAAAACACAGCCACAGACGTATGTGTTTGAAAAACAACAAGATAAAGGATGCGGATTAACCGCGCAATGAGTAAACAGACAGTAGCGAGTACATTTTACGAAATGCAATTACAGTTGAAAGTTAAAAAAAAAAAGTTCGAAAAAAAAATGTGTATTTATTTTAAGAAAAAAAAAAAAGGGACAAATGTAGCGTCATGTTGTGTGGCAAACAAATTTCACAACATTTAATTTTTATTGACAGTCATTTGACAGTTTGACCATATTTACTGTTAAACCGTAGTACTTTAGCGGGCTTAGCGATGAGCGCCGTAGTACTTTGGCAATGAGAACCGCAGAAAAAATGGCGGACGAACAAAACGAAAACGAGGCTACAGCACTATAACCACGGAAAGCACGTACTGATAATCCGCTAAGACGCATACCACACATTATCCGCCATTTTAGGATAATGCGGAAGTACACAGCTACATTAACGGTTTCGGATCGCGCACGCACACTATTACACTGCACACGTTCATCACGCTTACACAGCACCTCCACACCACTAATGGTGCAGCAACATCAACACAGATTGCCAGCTCTTCAACACAATGCATAAAAATACGTATATTCATTTATTAATTTGAATTCTATATTTCAGTAGTACACAGAAAACAACATTAGCCACCTTACAATTCCATATGTACATTAATAACTAAACAACTTTTAAAACATACACATCTCATTGCCGTCATTTTTTGACGGGCAATACGCTAGTGCTTATATATGAGTTGTAGTAGAAACAGTGGGAGACTAGTCTTGAAGATGTTGAGTTTGAGGTAATGGAAGAACATCCAGGAGGACACATTTGATAGGCAGTTGGTGACATGTTAGATTAAACATTAGGAATGCCTAAAATTAGAGAGCTACAAAGGCAAATATTACATTACAAGTACTCTTAAAATAAACACATTTGGGACTAGTAACTAACCTTTCAATATTTTTATTTTATGTTGAAATTTCTATTATACAGAACATTTCACTTCAAATACAATAATTAAATGTATAATGGATGTTTCAACTCAGCAATCAGCTATTATTTGTGTCATTTCTCCAAAGCTGTCATCATTCTTACATTTTTACAAAAATACTTTTCTTTAATCTAGTACAAATGTGACAGCTATGAGCGTTAGGTTTACATTTTTCCATTTCTCAAACCATTTACATACTGTATATAATGCAGCTGCCAAGTTCATCTTTGTAGCAATGACAGCCTTCTTCTTTTATAAGTCGTGTTTGCTTTACTACAACTTTCAAAGATATTACATGTAACATGTAAGTGCTTATACAATACCAACATCATGACTAAAAACTGTGCTATGTACATATTTATAATTTCATTAATATGATATGTAGAAGTGAGTATTTATAGATGTTATTAAAACTGAGCAAGTGTTTTATAGTATTGTGTGCTTCAGTGGTCAAATTTTTAATTTGTCAAAATAATCAGCAGTTATTGTTATTATTGTTCTTATTTGTTTAGAAAGTACTAACATTTTATACATTGCTATATAAAATGGGTAAATAAAATGTATACAATACAAAAGTAAAACAATTTAAATGGATTGGTTATTGAACAACAAGCTAAAAAATTATGAACAGAACAAAGCATATACATACTGTATGTACTGTATGGGCTACAGTATACGGTAAGGTAATCCAAAATAATTGTAATTTATAAAACATGATCTTTTCAATGAAAAATTAAGGACTTCTGGATCCATTTAGAACTACCAAATGGTATATATTTCCAACTGTTTATTTGTGGCTACTTCCATATTTTGTGTGAGAAATCTTGTTGTACAAATATATACTTATCTACAGATTTCCATTGTGCATCTAAAAGAGCATGTTTATTAGATTACAATAGATGTTTTTGCATGGTAAATAAGTGGTCCATAGTGAGACAGGGAAACTTTGCTCCTAATTTGACCTGACTTATTAAATGATTCAAAGTGGGAGAAAGCCTTCAAAGCTATTGTGCATCCACAAAGATCTAAACTATTACCACCCACTGAATTCCTTTTTAAGCAAATCCAGGTCTTTGATTTAATAAGTGTCTGCTTTTTATAATGGTCAGGTGTTTTTGGAAAATAAATAAATTCAATGCAGTTATGCTTTACTCCGGGCTGTATTTTGTCAGTTTGTTTCGTGTTTTCTTACAGTTAATTTACATTGAATATTCTAATTTTATAATTTGTACATGTCAGTTAGCCAATCTGATCTACTGAGCATGGACTGTTATCAGTTCAATGATTGCTCATAATTGCAAATTACTCCCCAAGCTCTGCCCACATTGACTTCAGCATCTAACACTGAATGAATGAATGTTTGTGGAACCCAGGAAGTAATTAGGCAAACGAAATTCTGCTTCTTCAGGGTAGCAAGTGAATATAGATATAAAGTACAAGGATCAAACACTTATTAAAAACAAAGGTCCCTATTAAATTGTCCAAATTGTAGTTACTGGAGCCCGTAATGTAGCCCACAAAAGTTACGGTATTAAATTGACCTCTTTTAGCTACCAGCAATCGATCTGCGGTTTACAGGCTGAAAATCCTTATGGTTGTCAAAATCGTAACTCTTACCAAGCTAAGCCTTTGATCTGTCAAGCCCGCAATCACTAAATCGCAAATCACTATTAAATTGCTACCATTCCTCAAGCCCGCAATTGTTTTCTCACCTGAAAATGGCAAATGTCGCCAAAAATCCTACGAGTACTGGAGAGGACTCGCAAGGGGTTTAAACACCTGTTCGTAACACTGTAAAAGCAAAACAAAAACAATACTGCACTTTAAAAGACGGGGAAAGCTATGCAAGACATTATAATTAATTGCACAACAGTCTCAAGCTCGCAAATCTGCAATAAAAAAAAATGTATGTGTAATTTCCATGTTATATCGATCCCGGCAATCAATGGGTTTATACATATCATTAAACATACATGGACTAGAATTGTAGAATTATTGATTTTTTTAGATTGCAACATTCCTGGATTACGGGTTTGATCGCAAATTGGACTTCTAAACACTAATTGTGGTTTAATGATGTCATGATGACGGTCTCGATTACTATTAGTTGTTTCTAAATCGGTAGTTACGGGCTTGCTTAATTGATCATAATCATGTGCTGAAATGCTACTTAGGGTTTCATGGTTTACAGTTTTGGCTCTAGGCCATGTAGTTGTGGACTTGTTCAATTTTAACACTCTTTAACTTTTGCAGATTTCAAGTCCGTGGATTTACTGGCTATATGAAGGCAACTGTGGGCTTGGAATTGAATAGGGGCCAAAGTCAACTAAAATAGCCTCACATACAAAACTAAAGGTGAGCAACTGGTTACAGTTAGATTTGGTTTATAAGTTCAATACAAGTTACAACATGAAAATGGATGACAAAAATAATAAGCACAAATATTTATGGCTATATAAATATCCAGTAAGTCCAATTATTATGTGCCACATCAGCCAGGAACGTGCAGGGCTGGGTGTGTCATTGTTCATAGATTATAGTTTCCTTTAGATGCAGCCATGTGCTATGTTCCTCACATCCTTGACTTGTTCAATCTCTGTTGTCTGCAGCAACGTTACTTCCATGTATTGCTTGCTATTTACAAGCAAACCAGCTTTTTCGATAAGAAAGAACAATCAGGCTAAATAGTCTAATAGGTCATAGGGATCTCCATGTGCCCATTCTTGTCACCATCAAATGGATGTGGAATGAAAACAATGCAGGCATACCCAAGGGAGTTATTGCAATTGTGCGCAATAATTGCACTAATAACAGGCCATAAAAGCTATCTAGCAGGTAAAAAGTAAAACATGCACAAAATGCATTTTTAAAATATTGTTCAATTGTATAACTATATTCTAAATAAATATGTATATATATATATATATATATATATATATATATATATATATAAATATAAATACATATATATATATAAATTCTAGGAAATACAGTAATGGTGATGCTCAGGGTAGTTAATATTAATGAATTATCAAGTATTACAGTATTATTAGAGACTAATAGTGTAAATAGCTTTTGCCAAAGTAGCAATTAAAAAAAAGTATTCTCACTTACCATCTAGATGCTTTCTCACATTACCAACCCACCTTTAAAATATACAGAAGTTGCTTAAAAATCATTAGGTTGATTGCTAGCAGCAAAACAAGAAAGTATTTAGTTTTAGTGCATGGTATACTCAAGACATTAACAATATTTATTAAACAATTTGTCTAGATATTATTAGATTACATATTCTAGGAAATATGTAAAATTGATATTCTATATTCTAGGAAATACAGCAGCATTGGTCTTCAAGGTAATTCATTCTATTGATTTATCAAATGTTATAGTATTATCATAGAAAATTATCATAAATAGAATTGACTTAGTTATGTAACATGTTATTTTTATAACTTCAATATGCAACTTTCAATGCAGGTTTTCCTGTACAGTGTCCATTTGTTAAACATTGGTTTAAAAAAAAAAAAAAACATCTTATTTGCATTTCTGATTCCAGTTTCCAGTTGCTTTAGTTCAAAAGGAGACAAAAAACGGAAAAGAACTTAATTCATAAAAAAATTATAACATAATAAAAAATATTTAGAAAATCCTTATAAGAAAAAGATAAAAATACCTGTAAATGAATAGAAAAATGTACCTGTTCTGCTTAGAGGTATTTTATGTATATTACCAATGTCTCTCTTAGGCATATGTGTGTCCCTGATGTCATAATGCTGTACAGTATGCTAAGGTTAATGTGGTGATGTCATAGTGCTTTGACAAAGGTACTTAATGAAATATCTAAATATCATTCATGGCATTATCTATGACATCACATATGATGTAAATAATTACATCAGCTATGATGTCAGTCAGGACCTCACATATAATAAGAAAAATGTCACCATCCATGATATTACCGATGACAGCACACTAGACTCCCTATTTGTTGCATAATGGTAACACTGTTCTTACAAAGTATTTTTAATTTATGAGACACAAATAATGAAAAAAATTGTGGACAAAGAAGCCACGGTCAAAACTGAACATGGGACCACAGGATGGTTCAAAATCGAAAAAAGGGAGACGGCAAGGAAGGTCCTCTTTTTCCAGTTCCTGCATCTTAGCTCATTAAAGGACAGACAGATTGGCTCCAGCCACTCCATTGTATTGTAATCTGTTTTATCCCATTGCTGGCAGATAATTTAAGTACATCTCTAATATGCTAAAAAGATCGGCAAAGTGGTTTGTGACAATGGAAGAAATTTGTTGGCAGCATTGAATTTGGGCAAGTAGACACATGTGACGTGCATGGCACATGTGTGTAATCTGATTGTACAACGCTTTGTGCATAAGCACCCAGGCTTACAGGACGTCCTGAAGCAGGCCAGGAAGGTGTGTGGCCATTTCAGGCGTTCCTACACGGCCATGGTGCACTTTACAGATTTTAGACAGCCCGACACGTTGGAATTCAACACTCCTAATGTTCGACTGCCTGCTCCAACAAGAAAAGGCCGTTAATGAGTATTTGTATGACCAGGGTGCTAGGACAGCCTCTGCGGAGCTGGGGATTTTTTTGACACGTTACTGGACGCTCATGCGCAATGCGTGTAGGCTTATGCATCCTTTTGAGGAGGTGACAAACCTGGTAAGTCACACAGAGGGCACCATCAGCGACATCATACCATTTCTTTTCTTCCTGGAGCGTGCCCTGCGAAGAGTGCTGGATCAGGCCGTAGATGAGCGTGAAGAGGAAGAGGAAGAGTTGTGGTCACCATCACCACCAGAAACAGCCTTATCAGCATCGCTTGCTGGACCTGTGGCAACGCTGGAAGAGGATTGTGAGGAAGAGGAGTCAGAGGAGGAATGTGGCTTTGAGGAGGAGGAGGAAAACCAACCAGAACTCCAGCAGTATTAGCTTATTATTTACAATATCTAACCTGGGCAATCACCCTTGGGTTACCCTAGGGCAACCCTAGGGCAGGCTTCAGTAAGCGACCTCTCCTTTCCTGGGATGATTTTGCCGCCAATTGCTTCTGAAGGGTCTCCAGGGCTCCCCCACTCCGGTCCTTCCCCCAGTGTCGCTTCAACCAGTAACAAATGTTTTATATTTGTAAAGCGACTCAATGATCCCCCTTGATAGCGGTTTATCTTTACAAATTTTGGAGAACCAATTTAAGACCGGTGTCCCCTGTTTCTGGGTCAGGGAGTGTGTGAAATGCCTCAGCCTACACTAATTGTAATATTCTGACAGTGGTAGCTCATGCTTGTCCCTCAGTTCCTCATAGGTGAGCATCTGGCCCTTTACTAACCAGTCTCTCAGTCTATCTAGTTTCCTTGACCTCCACCAGTGTTGTGATGTTGTGTTCATGTGTTTCGGGGGCCTGAGGGTGGTCAAGAATTGGGGTCATTTGGGTGGATCCAGGGAACAAACCTGTGTGTTTCTTGGCCCATTTCCAGTATGATAGTGAGTGTCTGATTAGGGTTTTTTTAAGGCCCTTAACCTTGTCCCAGGTTAAGGGCCTTAAAGTGTGGTTCTCTAAATACACCCAGGCCGGTTGATGCCCTATAGAATGTGCTATTGGGAGGAAAGATAACTGAGCTGCCTTGTGGTAATATTTTAAGTTTGGACTTTGGATAGTCTCCCCTCTGACTTATGAAGGTACATAATATTCTTTGTGATGCCTGAGGAAGAGTGGTTCCAGATAAACTGAAATATTTTCCTTTGAATATTTTCTAATTTTTTTTATTTAATTAGGATCTGGAGTGTTCGAAATATGTAGAGTAACCTAGGAAGGACATTCATTTTTATCGTATTTATTCTCCCTAGCCATGATAACCTATACTTTGTCCATTTACTCAGGTCATTAATTATTGTTTTATAAAGTTTGGAGTGGTTGGCTTTGTACAAGTCCTCTAGCTTAGGGGTTAGTCGGATTCCCAGGTAGTTTATGTGGTTCTTATCCCACTTAATATTAAACTTCTCTTGGAGACCCTACTTCTCTACTGCTGTTAAGTCAATCGCTAGTGCTTCTTGAAATGGTGATGGCCTATTTTTATGCCTGTAATCCCAACGTTGGCCCTAATTGTCTGAGTCAGGGGTTCTATTGCTATTGTGAATAGAAGGGGAGAAAGGGGGCACCCCTGTCTTGTTCCTCTTTCTATTTTAATTAAGGATCTCTCATCTCCCGGAATCTGTAACCTTCCCCTGGATGATTTGTATAAGGAGTGTATGAGATTTATGAAATGGCCTTTAATACCAAATTTTTCAAGCGTGGCGTATAGGTAAGTCCACTCCAGGGAATCAAACGCCTTTTTAATGTCAAAGGCCATAAGACAGGCTTGAATTTTAGAGGCTTTGGTGTGGTACAGTAGGTTCATGACTTTTCTAATGTTGTCTCCCGCTTGCCTGTGGGAGACAAAGCCTACTCGGTCATTTTGTATTTACTTAGGCAAGAAGTATGACATTCTATCCGCTATTATTTTTGACAGGATCTTTGTGTCACAGTTTAGTAATGATATTGGCCTGTAGTTTTTTGGTTCTAGGGCATCTCGACCCTCCTTATGGAATAGAGCGATATCTGCCCTGTTCAGCTCTGCTGGTGTTTGCTTGCCTTCTAGAACTCTGTTAGAGTGACCAAGTGCGGGCCTAATATGTCTATACATTTTTTATAATATAAATTGGTGTACCCATCTGGGCCTTGTGACTTACCAGGTTTGAGGTTCTGGACTGCTTTTCTCACTTCCTCTAGGGTCACTTTGGCATTTAAAGTCTCTAAGTCATTTTCTTCTATTAAGGGGAGATCACAGGAATGAAGAAATCCCCTCATTTTGTGAAGATCTATGTGTTTTGTTGCCGTATAAAGGGTATTGTAAAATTTTGTAAAAATCTTCTGGATCTTATTTGGGTTTGTTGTTTTTTCTCCATTCAAGGTCTTAATTTGAAGTAATCTATTTTGTGTTGTTTTGGTTTGCAGTTTCCTGGCTAGTAACGGGCCAGTTTTATTGGCTTTATTAAATCCGCGCAGTGCCCCAAATTTGAAGGGGGAGGACCGACCAAGCATCTTTTTCCATCTCCCGCTTCCAAAAATCAATGCCATATACACGTCCCCTAATAGTGGACGTAACAGGGATTAAACCGATAGGAATAGTACTACTTAACAGCACACACCTTATAATAACGCAGACAGAGGCAACGCAAAGAGAGGAGTCTGAAGAAGAGGAGTCATAGGAGGAAGGTGGCTTTGAGGAGGTGGAAGACCAAACACAGCAGGCGTCCCGGGGGCTTGTTGTCACCTTTCGGGGACCCTTGGTGGCTGGGTGGAGGAAGAGACCTTCAATGACATCAGTGAGGACAAGGAACGGGACATGGCTACCTTGGTATCCAACCTTGTGCAAATGGGGAGTTTGCGGTTGTACAAAGGGACTGTTTGCGGTTGTTTGCGGTGCATTAAACGGGGAGAATGGTCTGTTACTGTGAAGCGGTTGTAACCCTTACACTACCTGATCGATACAACATCATACCTGATCCAAACAATTTAGGAATGTTAGGTGATTTATGCCCTTTATGGCTTAAAACCAGACTCTGCATCAACTATGTAATTTTTCATGGGAGTTTTGCCATGGATCCCCCTCCGGCATGCCACAGTCCAGGTGTTAGTCCCCTTGAAACAACTTTCCCATCACTATTGTGGCCAGAAAGAGTCCCTGTGGGTTTTTAAATTTGCCTGCCCATTGATGTCTATGGCGGTTCGCCCGTTCGCGAACATTTGATGAAATTCGTGTCCGGGTTCGCGAACCGAAAGTTTTATGTTCGCGACATCTCTAGGTAGTGTCACTGGGTGCACAAGCATATTTGCATCTGTGTTTTGTTGTGGTAAATTACAGGTGTCCTTACATTTTTTATTGTATATATAAATAGCATTTATCACTTTTTGTAGCATCTGTGAATTTTAGCTCAAAACCAGTATTTTTCCATTGTGTAAGATATAAGTTTTGAAATAGTTAAATCTGCTTCCCCCATGATCTAGTAGTTTCAGCTAAAGCCATAAAAAAATATTTTAGTCTAAACAATATGTTCTGTTAAATCAGACCCAAGGTTAAAAAACATGTTATTGACTGCGCAGGGTTGTAAAAGTACAAGGGTGGTGTACGCACAGATTTAGCCTAAATGCATGTTAAATTATATTTGGATCTACTAATATCAATAATCTTTCTCTGGTTGTTGGTGGGTTATACCATGTTTCTAAAAGGTGGGAATGGATTATCCCATTGTCTTTATGTAAACGATTATAAAAAGCTATGTTTTGTTTATATTTGTGGCCAGTGGTCCAGTGACCCAGTAGCAGGAGACAATTATAACTGGTCTTCTGTTGCTAAATCATTTTTTTCCCAAAGAAACCAAACAAAATCAGAGGCCTCTGTGTTTTGGGTATCATGACTGGATTTCGGAGTAGATTGTGGTTTGTGGGTATGATTTTTTCCCAAACAGTTTCCATACCATCATGTGGCTCCACCAGCATCTGTAACTCTAACAAATAAAGCTTGAGCTGCACTAATTGTAATATATATATATATATATATATATATATATATATATATATATATATATATACAGTATATATATATATATATATATATATATATACATTTATATATATATATATATATATATATATACATATATATATACAGTATCTCACAAAAGTGAGTACACCCCTCACATTTTTTTAAATATTTTACTATATCTATTCATACTATCCAGGACTCAGGATTGACTTCTGTAGGGGTTGAGCCAGTGACACTGGGCCCATACCATCCAGCTAAACAGAAGCATTCATCAACTGACTTTCAAGTTCCACTTACCACCAGGACTCAGGCAGCCACTTCTATGGTGACTGAGCCAGTGACACTGAGGCCCATACTACCCAGCCAAGCAGATGCACTCACAAGCTGGCTTGCATGTTTTAAGTGAACTCACCATGGCTCAAGAGGAAAAATGATTAAGCTGATAACAATTAAACCAAGCACACTATATAACTATCAGCTATGCTTTCTTCCATATTCCTCATAATCACTGCATCCTTTACCAAACCTCATAGGTACTACTCTGACACCTTCATCAGTTAGTTTATTTAGTTAGTTTACCTCTGGGGTTGTAAAACATATCAGATCTGGGAACCTTGGGGGGAGATCAAACAAGCCTCTCTTGCCCAAGAGGTTGATCTAGAACTGGGGGTTTATTTTTTGGATTGTTAAATATCTGTGTCAGAGGAATAAACAGTCTGGGGTTCGGTATAAAAAACATAAAAGACCTATATAAAGGTGATAACTTGAAAACATTTGAATTTATCTGTATGGAAAAGAAGATACAAAAAGAGAACTGGTTCATTTTTAACATGTTATATATTGCTATTCTGAACTCTAGTTATAAATTAGTGGGAAATATAAGCTTAACAGATTCTTCCCACAAGACGATTTCCCTTTGGAAAATTTGCTTTTTTTTTCTTCACTCTTTTTTTTTCTTATTATTTTTTTCTTATTATTTTTTTGGGATATATTACCATTTAATGAACCTATAACCTCTTGGAGAATAGACATTTTAGAATTATTATGAGGAATATTCATGAGAGGCTTTGATAAAAAAAATGTATTACATGAAAATGGGATGATATCTCTGTTTTGTCAAATTTTGTAACATTTTAATAAAACTTAAATAAAAGACTATAAAAAAAGAGGAATAAATAGTCTCAACATTAATTGAATGGTGTTGCTCATCTGATGTTCTTGCTTCTCCATGAATGATTTACTGATCTGAATTGCTGGGTGCTGAGATGGAGATTGTTCCTGTAAGCTAAAGAAGGAGAATTAGGGGTATGTGGGCCCCTCATCTCTGGGTCGTAACACCTCTCCTTCATCCAAATCCAAAATGTGTTCCTTCTACAAAGATAATAATCCATGCTCTCATAATGTCACCCACTAACTAACTGTCCAAATTAGTCATTTATTAAACACCACACCTCTCTGCATCTCAACGCTTGTTATCCAGATAGACTCCAAACCGCCCCCTCTGCTCTTCCAAAGATTTGCATCTCTCATCCTCTAACATTACCTCTCTCGTCTGCAAGACAGGTCAGCCATAGTAGGTTACCCATTGTGGCTTGCATACCTCACCCTTATCATCAATCCATCTAGCAGTCCCTTTACCCCATGATTCTATCCCTTATCATCTCTTATTAATTAGATTGTAAGCTCACCTGACAGCAGGACCTTCATCTCCTCATTTAACTCTGTGGCCCCTATTTCATTGTTAAAAACAAAATTACAAAAGCCTGTAATGTAGCCCATAACAGTACAGATATTTAATTGGCTTCTTTTAGCTACCCGCAATCAATTTGCAAGTTACAGGCTCAAAATTCCTGCAGTTGTCAAAAATGTAACTCCCTCTTATCTATTCCTTTGATATTTCAAGCCCGTGATTGCTACCAGTGCTAAAGACATAAATTCCTTATTTAATTCCCACTATTCTGCAAGGCCTCAATTGCCTTCATATTTATAAATGGCAAAGGTAGCAAAAACTTTTACGAGTACTAGAGAGGACTTGCAAGTGGGTTAAACACCTGTTCATAACAATGCAAAAGCAAATAAAAGCACACTAATGTACTTAAAAATACTGGGAAAGCAATGAAAGGCATTATAATTAATTGCACAACAGTCTAAAGCTTATATTTTTTATTTCCGTGTTATATTGATCCCAGGAATCAAGGAGTTAATACATATTTTGTGTGCTGTGTTATGCCAATTTTCATGGTGTTTGTCAGTGGCAACAGTGGATGTAAAATAACTGAATAGTTATATTTAGGTATATGCATTTTTGTTTAATTGGGAAAGCTTTTTTTTATGCATTTCAAGGTAAAATCCTTCCTTATATAAAAAGCAATTATAATACGAAGAGCTCCATTTGTATCTAAATGTGGTTGGGGCATAAAACTTGGATATATTTTTTTGGTGTTGAATGCACTTTGCACTGGCCTGAGGAATTCAGTCCAGTATAGTAAAAAACTTAGCATTCCTGGAACTAGAACCGATCCTTGTATCATTCGTTTTATAGGACAAACAGTACAACAAATTGGTAATGTTATTTTCCATTATGACAGCTTGGGGTATCTCATGTCCCAGGTATTTTTATAATAGCAGCTGTTCTTACTTGTTTCCAGTGGCATCTCATCATTTCCTCCCTTTTATATAATCTTTTAATATGGAATTTGATCCCTCTGATCCTCTAGGCTTGCTGCTCAGTTTAATCCTCAGTTGCAACACAACTGCTATTTTTACTGTCATCTTAGGTTAGAAAGTCATCAGCTTTGAGAGTAGGGTATGGAAGGGACTTTTGGGAAGGGCCAACCCAGAAGAGGGGCCCCAGTGGCAGTAACTTGCAGGTACATTTTTATGGAATTTCATGTTTGTAATGGAGATTTTTTCCTAGGCACCTAAGCCATGCAGTGGATGCAGAAAGGTTGAGGCCTGTGGACGACTGAACTGACAGAGCACAACAGCACCAGAGATGCAGTCAGAGGGAAGCTGTGCATAAAGGACTTAATTCTGCATCAGTCAACCTATAAATTAAAAAAAAAAAAAAATTGTCAGCTGCTGCTTGCATATGGGCTGGAGAGAGATGGGGCAGAGCTGGTTTGTGGGAAGCTTTTGTGGACAAAGGAAGACAACTGTCCCAAGGGATGTGGTAAATATGGACTGGACGACTCCTAGTATTTGAGAGGTAGGATGTGGCAAAATAAATGGGTCGTAACACCTCTCCTTCATCCAAATCCAAAATGTGTTCCTTCTACAAAGATAATAATCCATGCTCTCATAATGTCACCCACTAACTAACTGTCCAAATTAGTCATTTATTAAACACCACACCTCTCTGCATCTCAACGCTTGTTATCCAGATAGACTCCAAACCGCCCCCTCTGCTCTTCCAAAGATTTGCATCTCTCATCCTCTAACATTACCTCTCTCGTCTGCAAGACAGGTCAGCCATAGTAGGTTACCCATTGTGGCTTGCATACCTCACCCTTATCATCAATCCATCTAGCAGTCCCTTTACCCCATGATTCTATCCCTTATCATCTCTTATTAATTAGATTGTAAGCTCACCTGACAGCAGGACCTTCATCTCCTCATTTAACTCTGTGGCCCCTATTTCATTGTTAAAAACAAAATTACAAAAGCCTGTAATGTAGCCCATAACAGTACAGATATTTAATTGGCTTCTTTTAGCTACCCGCAATCAATTTGCAAGTTACAGGCTCAAAATTCCTGCAGTTGTCAAAAATGTAACTCCCTCTTATCTATTCCTTTGATATTTCAAGCCCGTGATTGCTACCAGTGCTAAAGACATAAATTCCTTATTTAATTCCCACTATTCTGCAAGGCCTCAATTGCCTTCATATTTATAAATGGCAAAGGTAGCAAAAACTTTTACGAGTACTAGAGAGGACTTGCAAGTGGGTTAAACACCTGTTCATAACAATGCAAAAGCAAATAAAAGCACACTAATGTACTTAAAAATACTGGGAAAGCAATGAAAGGCATTATAATTAATTGCACAACAGTCTAAAGCTTATATTTTTTATTTCCGTGTTATATTGATCCCAGGAATCAAGGAGTTAATACATATTTTGTGTGCTGTGTTATGCCAATTTTCATGGTGTTTGTCAGTGGCAACAGTGGATGTAAAATAACTGAATAGTTATATTTAGGTATATGCATTTTTGTTTAATTGGGAAAGCTTTTTTTTATGCATTTCAAGGTAAAATCCTTCCTTATATAAAAAGCAATTATAATACGAAGAGCTCCATTTGTATCTAAATGTGGTTGGGGCATAAAACTTGGATATATTTTTTTGGTGTTGAATGCACTTTGCACTGGCCTGAGGAATTCAGTCCAGTATAGTAAAAAACGTAGCATTCCTGGAACTAGAACCGATCCTTGTATCATTCGTTTTATAGGACAAACAGTACAACAAATTGGTAATGTTATTTTCCATTATGACAGCTTGGGGTATCTCATGTCCCAGGTATTTTTATAATAGCAGCTGTTCTTACTTGTTTCCAGTGGCATCTCATCATTTCCTCCCTTTTATATAATCTTTTAATATGGAATTTGATCCCTCTGATCCTCTAGGCTTGCTGCTCAGTTTAATCCTCAGTTGCAACACAACTGCTATTTTTACTGTCATCTTAGGTTAGAAAGTCATCAGCTTTGAGAGTAGGGTATGGAAGGGACTTTTGGGAAGGGCCAACCCAGAAGAGGGGCCCCAGTGGCAGTAACTTGCAGGTACATTTTTATGGAATTTCATGTTTGTAATGGAGATTTTTTCCTAGGCACCTAAGCCATGCAGTGGATGCAGGAAGGTTGAGGCCTGTGGACGACTGAACTGACAGAGCACAACAGCACCAGAGATGCAGTCAGAGGGAAGCTGTGCATAAAGGACTTAATTCTGCATCAGTCAACCTATAAATTAAAAAAAAAAAAAAATTGTCAGCTGCTGCTTGCATATGGGCTGGAGAGAGATGGGGCAGAGCTGGTTTGTGGGAAGCTTTTGTGGACAAAGGAAGACAACTGTCCCAAGGGATGTGGTAAATATGGACTGGACGACTCCTAGTATTTGAGAGGTAGGATGTGGCAAAATAAATGGGTTCACACATGGTATATAATATATAAGTGTAAGCCCACTGTGCTGTTTATATTATTGATTAAGGCTTGCAGTACTTTAGTTTCTACAATTATCATTGTTGAAGAATACAGTATATAGTTTGAGTTTTAAGATATATGTATGGAATAGAGTCATGTAATGTGTTTTGTTAAAATATATATACTAGCGATTTGCCCGTCAAAAATGACGGCAATAAAAAGTGAAGCCTGGCAATGCTGTTTGCCACACAATGGGAGGCTCTCCCCATGTCTACTTCCTCGCTTGTGTCTCATTTCCCCCCTTCTCTCCCTCGCTTATGTCTCCTTTCTCCCTCCTCTCCCTCCCTTGTGGATCCTTCCCCCCACTTTGTGTTTTTACCCTCCTCTCCCTCCCATGTCTCTAACCCCCTCCCCTGTGTCTCTTTCCCTATCCCCTGTGTCTCTTTCCCCCTCTCCCTCCCATGCATCTCTTCACCCCTCCCCTGTGTCTCTTTCCCCTCCCCTGTGTCTCTTTCCCCACCGTGTCTCTTTTCCCCCCTCTCCCTCCCCTGTGTCTCTTCCTCCCCCCTCTCCCTCCTATGCGTCTCTTGACCCATCCCCTGTGTCTCTTTCCCCCCTCTCCCTCCTCTGTGTCTCTTCCCCTCCCCTTACACCACGCATTGCACATGCACGGCTGATGATTGGATCGTTGTCAAACTGCGATCTGTCGCAAAGTGTGACAACGAATCGCAGTTTGACAATTAGAATATGCGATATGGACACAATATCTGACATTTAGTAGCCAGTAAGACAGTTGCCAGACTGCTTTTTGGAGCAGGGAAGGAAGCCCTTTATACAGTATGTCATGATCCTACTTCTCCTGTTGGGCTCAAAAGGGTCCTAGACCAATCTCACCCAGTAGGTTGTGTGATTCCTGTTAGCAAGAATGAGCTCAGCACAGCATGCTACCTCCACCAATCTCCAAGAAGCACAGGAGACAGTTCAGCAGTAATATTCCCCGGAATTAGGAGCAAAGTATCAGACAGGCCCTGTTGCAATAATTCCCTCGTGTAGAATTATTATCCACCCAGTATTAACCAAACACAATGCTTATGTAAGTTTAAACTGAATTAACTTTTATTGATGAACACACTCATGTTTATGCACATCAGTACCCAATCATATTCAGCCTTCCTTCCTCCCCCTGGATTGGATTGTAATTTCCCCTAGGTCCCAGGGGTATTTTATCAAACCTGGAGAGAGACACTTTGTCTGAGGGTGAAGTCTCATCTGTCCTTTTATTGTCCGACCAAGGCCTATGGGATTGGGCATTAGAAGTAATTTGTCATCATAGCAATCACAGATCAAAGGGATGCCATGTGACCTCCTCCCTGAGCTGTGGTTGCTGAGGTAATTACCTCGAGATGGCATTTTGACAAGGTAGTGTTAGCTTAATTTAACACGGTAGTGTTAGCTTAGTGACCTCCCAGGGCTATTATTCTGATCCCAGCTGATTATTCATTTAATCCCTGACCTCACTGTCAGCTCTCTCTCCAAAGTAACGTGGCCCTCAATTGAGTACCCCTGCATCCCAACCCCAGGGAATCCCGGTATAACACTTTATTAATATTCCCTGTGGAGAATGCTCCATTTTGAGACCAAACATGTCTAGGTTTTCTTTATACATCAATAAATGAACATAAAAATGGCTTAACACATTTTAACTTGGCATATCATGAAACAACGTGGCCAACATCCCACACACAATACCCGATGACCAACATGGCTTTCAGAGTCCCAACACTGCAGCTCAGAGTACATCTGCCAGAGAAAGGAGTAGAGATAGTGGCCCACTAGTGATGGTTCCAGCCCCTGTCAGTCCAACAGTCCCATACATAGATTTAGGGTCTCCCTGGGCATAACACATTATACATTGAAAACTATTTAGGTACAAATATATTACCAGAGTTTTTTATTTAACATAGTGAAGTAAATGTTACTCTCCTCAGTCCATAAAACACATTTATCACTGTGTGGAAAATTGTAAATCCTTCTTAAATGAGTACTCCTCTTGTGTCAAATTTCATCTTCTTTTATATCTAAAATTAATACAAACATTGATCATACTGTGTAACAATATCATAAATACTATTCATTTAATTCATACAATCCACATAGTTTAAAAATCAGTACAAATTTACAGCCTTATTAAATTGCAATTTGGCCTATTGAAAAGGGCTCTATATAAGCACAGAGCATATTTTTTTTCATAAGTTTTTAGTTAGTGAACTTCTATCCAAAAGCAAGGTCTTCACTAACTAAAAACCTCTGTAACTTCTGTAAAAAAAATATGCTCTGTGCTTATATAGAGCACTTTTCAATTGGCTGAATCGCAATTTAATAAGGCTGTTAGTTTTCAAGTATCTTATCCAGGTGCATGAGGGAAAGATAAGAAAAAAAAGCAGCAAGGGTAGCCTGCAGTTTAATAGCCCTATTCAATTCCAGCCTCGTAAATTCAAAGTGTAGCTCTTAAACCCTACGTGCTTCAAATTCTCCTGAGTTACGCTGCTATTAAATTAAAAGGGCCTGCGAGCTACAAGCGAGAGAGGCAAAATCTTAACCCAGACCTTAGCACGTTGGATGTGCGGCCGTGCTAACATCAATTAAGCTAACACGCAGCAATGGGTCAGAATAAGCCAATGGCAAAACAGATTGCCATCATGGCTAATGAAAGCCTACGTGATCACACCCAGGCTCCCAACATCAGCCCTTGCCGTAGTGGTCCCTATCGGGACCTCCCCAGCAGTTAAAAACACAAGTCCTGCTGCGGGGGGTACTTCAAGTAACCCCCTCTATGATGGGGGTCCCCCGCTGCATTTAAAAATTATAATTTCCCGCCGCAGGTCCTGTTAACCCATACTAAACCCTGTTAACCCTTACTATACCCCATTAACCCTAACTGTACCCAATAAACCCCTACCCTATTAACCCCTACCTTGCATTTTTAAAACCTATCCTACACTGTACCATTCCATTAACCCCCTCTAACTAATTAATCCCCCTCTAACTAATAAACCCTATTTAACCCTCACCATACCTAATTAACACCATCACTAACAACTTCCTATTTAACCCCTTCTAGTCCTATGTAACTCCATCTAGTCATATTTAACCCCACCTAGTCCTATTTAACCCTAACTGGGCCTATGTAAACCCATCTAGTCCTATTTAACCCCAATCTAGTCCTATTTAACCCTAACTGGGCCTATGTAACCCTATCTAGTGCTATTTAACCCTAACTGGGCCTATTTAACCCCAAATGTATCCAGTGAACCATATCCCATAAACCCCCTCCTACACTACCCTATTAAGCCCTACACTACTAAACCCTAATAAAATCCCTATTACCCCACTAAATACCCAAAATAAAAAAACCTAGATTTACAACAACAAAAAAACACTTAATTACACAAAATAAAAAAGGACATTATCAGAAAATAAAAAAGAACATTATCAAAAATAAAAAAGAACAAATAAAAAACCTAAAATACATAAAATAAAAAAACCTACATTACATGAAAATAAAAAAACCTACATTACAAAAATAAAAAACTTACATTACATGAAAATAAAAAAACTATATTACATGAAAATAAAAAAGCATACAATGCATAGAATAAAACATACATTACATAAAATAAAACATACATTACATACAATTAACCCCCTAACTACATACAATTAACCCCCTAACTACATTCAATTAACCCATTAACTACGTACAATTAACCCCTAACTACAGACATTAATTATCTAACTACATACATTAATACCCTAACTACATACAATTAACCCCCTAACTACATACAGTTAACCCCCTAACTACATACATTAATACCCTAACTACATACAATTAAATCCCTAACTACATACAATAAAAAAACCTAAATCTCACCTAAAACAACCCCCTCGCTAAACTTAGAATAGGAAAAATAAGCCCACTTACCTTGCCCAAATGCCGCTCCCTAGCATAAGGGTCCATTCTTCATGGACGCAAGTCCGACACCACTAGGATAAAAAGAAACATAAAATTATTAAAAAAATAAACACAACATAAAATTATAAACATTATAAATAGAACACTTACCTTTCTGCAGGTAATGTATGTAGTTAGGGGGTTAATTGTATGTAATGTATGTTTTTATTTTCATGAAATGTATGTTTTATTCTTTGCAATGTATGCTTTTTTTACTTTCATGTAAAGGTTTTTTATTTTATGTATTTTATGTTTTTTTATTTTATGTAATTTAGTTTTTTTATTTTTGATAATGCTCTTTTTTATTTTTGATAATGTTATTTTTTATTTTCTGATAATGTCCTTTTTTTATTTTGTGCAATTTTTTATTTTCTGTAAATCTAGTTTTTTTTATTTTGTGTAATTAGTGGGGTAATAGGGATTTTATTAGGGGTTAATAGTATAGGGGTTAATAGGGTAGGGTAGGAGGGGGTTTATGGGATGGGGTTCACTGGATACATTTAGGGTTAAATAGGACTAGACGGGGGTTAAGGGTTAAATAGGGTTTATTAGTTGGAGGGGGGTTAATTTGTTAGAGGGGGGTTAATGGAATGGTATAGGGTAGGGTAGGCGTTAATAATGTAAGGTAGGGGTTATTAGGGTAGGGGTTTATTACAGTTAGGGTTAAAGGAGAAAACTTAGGGTTAATGGGGTTTAGTATGGGTTAATGGGGTATAGTTAGGATTACCATGGTTTATTACCATGTTACCCCTGCAGCATGGGGTTGGATTTAGGGAGCAGGGGGGAGGTTTAGGTGCTGGAGGGAGGTTCGGGGGCCAGACTGAGGGTCTTTTGTGCTGCTCCGATCAAGCACGTAAGGGCTTTCTAAGCCTTTGCGGGTGCTCTGGAGCACCCATGAGGCTTCGGCCTCCATTTGCGTGTTATGGGCTTGCTCACGGGGGACTTTCTTGCAATTTAGTAGCATGATTGGAATGTAGCAGGACAGATCAAAGGGTTGTTGGCTGCGATGTTTCACGTTGCACAAAAGGTAGGCATGTTTGCGGCCGGCCTGCGTTTTAACACGCAGGTCGGCTGCGTGTCTGTTTTAGAGGGGAATTTAATAGCAACGTAGTGCTACTTATGTCACTATGTGCTACGTGTTAGATCTTAGCTCTAATTTAATGAGGCTGCACATGTCCCTGCACACATAGCCAAATTCAAACAAATTTATTATTTTTTTCCAGTTATCCCCTTAGGGTGGTGTCTATTTCTCCAAGTGTTCCTCAATAAGAAAACAGAAAAAGGAGGGCATGAGGAAATTGCAAATTAGTCGAAATCATTTTTAAAATTCCTATTTTCTCTATTCCCTAAATCACACTGCATGCTTTTCAATTTTAATGAGTGGTTTTTAATTTGTAGCTCTGGAGTTTATTTTTATAATGATTTCTCCACCACTGCTTAACAGTCTTATGGGTTTCCCAAAGTCCATGTCAGAATTATAGTATGATATCTCAATTCATACTTCTTCCAGTATCCCATGCATCAGTTTTGAAGTCTCCAAGCTTCCTCAAAGCAGTGTGTAGAAACTTAGATTCATGTATAAAAGAGTAATTGTTTCACAGTGTCAGTGGAGGCAGTGTTACAGTACATTTCTTCAGTGTCACTTCACATGTTTCACTGGGAGCCCAGCTTCATCAGAATTTCTTATAATGATCTTTTCTAACAGGTCTTTGGATCCAAAGTTAGAATTTAACAGGGGTAAACATGTGAACATATATGCTAGATTGCATTTGTCCATACACACAAATTAGCCTAAGATACCAAAAGCCTTCCAAAAGACATAGGCCTCTACTTCATGGCTCAGAATGAGTGAATTTCACTCGTTAAACACTACTATCAGATCACACACATAAAGCTAATCAACAAGAAATGTCCCTAACATCTCAAGCCAAGAGTACCTGTCCAATCACTATTTTAAAAATCTCTATCTCATTGCTCCCTTAACAATATCCAATTTTGCTGAACTTTAATTGGAAGTCTCTCCAAGGGTCTATGGGTACCTGAGCTATGTTGCTTTCCCACTTCCCATACACATGGTGGTTCTATCCAAACTTATCCCATATCTACACCCTAATACCTCAGAGATCCTCCAGTGCACCTGTCTGGCTCAACACCGCCCGCAACATTGATTGAGGCATCCAGGAGCAGGATTGCGCAATTGGATGTAGATCCAGTTGCGTGGATCACTCCTCAACCGGCAAGATCAAGGAGAGTGACACATGCTGCAAACAGGAGAGAACATGGCAGATGGTAGGGTGATAGTTACCTCTGTAATGAGGTCTGAGGGAGGCAATGGGCAGGGACCCACACAATGCTGTGGAGAGAGAGAAAGAGTGGCAACAGACATCTGAGGTATTTGGCCTATGATAAAGGCCTAGGGAAATGCAGGAAGCCAGGGATAAAGTCCAGAAGGTGGAGAAAGTAAAAGGGGTACAGAGGCATGTGAAGATGGGGGAGCAGTGAAAAAGAAAGTGCTAAGAATGTGGATGGAAAAGACAATACAGGACCACCCTATAATCGAAGAGTAGGTTATGGGGCTGAACACAGAGAAGAAGACAGGGATAACAGGTCAGGAGTGAGAGAATATGGGCCTGATTCAATTGCAAGCTCGCAACTCAATCATTGTAGGCCATATGTCTGCGGGTGTGTTGGGGTCTTCCGTTCATCTCCGATTACGATGCTATTACTGTCCCAAAGCCGAAACCGTAAACCATGCACAAGCCAGTAACCTCCTATTTTGAATCAGCCAGTAGAAAATGATACTGTCATTATTACGGCAGTAAAACATGGAGGTTACATGTCTATCATTTAGGTTCAGAGGTCCAATATACAATCAGACTCGCAAACCTGCAAAATAAAAAAAATATGAAAATGAATGCCAATAGTGTTCTAGTCCTGAAATATATTTTTTAAACATTTCCTACTGATTTGCGAGCTTGAGACTGTTGTGCAATTAATTCTGTCTTTCATCGCTTTCCCCGTTATTTACAGTGCAGTATTGATTTTTTATTTGCATTTACAATGCTACCAATAGGTGTTTAACCCGCTTGCGGGTCCTTTCTAGCACTCATAGGAATTTCCCCTTCTTTTGCCATTTATGGGTGTGAAAACATTTGCAGGCTTGGGGAAATTGAAAATTGAATAGCGATTTGCGATTTTAGCCATTCTAACTCTTGGGAAAGTGAAAGATCAAAAGCGTCGGGAGGCTGTAAGTTACCGGTTTAATCATCACAATTGTTTCAATCATTTGGAGCCCGCAAAAAGACGCCAATTGAATAGCAAATTAACTTGCGACTCACTTACGGACTACAGTAACATGCCAAAGCCCAATTGAATTGAGTATGAGTCTACGTTCAAACCACCAAAAAAAAGAACAGATGGCCAGTTTGAGGGCCTAGTTATTCCCCGCAAGACTGAAGGGTTGGGAGGCAATCTCACAAAAGTAAATCTGGTAGAGTATAGGGACAGGTCTAACATGAGGAGGGAGAGGTGTGATGTTTCTTCCAGAAGGGCAGCTGGCAGTCAAGGAGCAGTTGCAACATTAGGGCTATCAACACCCCACCCAGGAATTACCCGCAGCTGGCATGAAGACTACACAGGCAGTTCCACCCTAGGATCAGATGAGTGAATCTATTACCAATACTACAGAAGTTAATAATGTTTGGACACACACTATCTCAACTGATAATGCTTTAACTGTTGAGTCCTTTATAAGGTGAAGGATATGTTGACTTGGCTAGAGGGTAAACAAGGGGAGGAGGTCAGTATAGTCAACGCTTGGATTACCACAAGTTCTTACTGGTACTACAATTCTGCCTGCACAGTTAAACGTAGCATCAGCTCCTGTAGCAGCTCTCGCAGCAGCCCCATTTACCACAGTGACATCGGGGCAGAGAATTGTAAAGCCCCAGTTGAAAAGGTTAATTTATTAAAGGGTCAGAAAGCTGATCTGATGGTAGTGGCTGACACTGTGAGGTCTAAACCATTGCTTTGCCAGCTAGGGGGAAAGTAGGAATACATGTACCCCTTGAGATCAGCGAAAAGATACGGAAAAGGGAATCTATTGAGCTTTTTTTCCCTCCTCCCCTTAGACAAATATTTTGAAGTCAAAGAAAAAAAGGATGAAAATAAAAAAGAGGAGGAGGAGAGATAGAGGAGGTATAGGAAAATTCCTAAAACGTTCCCAGGCCAGTATCATAGGTGATAGCAAGTAACAAAGGGTAAAGTTTCCGGAACAGTGTTCAGCATCATTTTGTTACTTAGACGAGATTGACAGCCTCCATAAATGTATGGATGGATGGCCTGGTATTCCTTTGATGAGCAGTTCAGGCACAGAATGGCAGTAGCATCAGCTAGAACTCTCCCCAATCATTGTGGCTATTGTCATATGGGGAGACGCTTTAAGGGACCAGCATGTGGTGTTCCATTGTGATCATTTGGGTGTATTAATGGCCATTAATAATCTAACCGCTCAGTCGTTGTCAATAATTGGCCTGCAACGGCAGCTTAGAGAAGAATACTTTGTGTAGAGCGTTACACATCCCAGGTTGTCAGAATGTATTTGCTCTCTCTTGACTTCAGTGGCAGCAAAATCGGGAGCTAGCCCCCAAGCCAGTGTTGTGGGTCCTCCTTGACCGAACCCAATATAGGTGTGGGTTATGAAGCCCTGGCCCCCTTAATAAAAGCATCTTTAAACCCTACCAAACAGTGTGGCGGCAATGGAAATCTTTTAAAGACTCAGTAAAAAAAGGACCTGTCAGAGGCCAAAGTTAGAATTGAGGCTCTAGTGTACTTTATCTTGCATTGTAAGGAGAAGGGCACATCACCTTCAATGGTGGAAAGCTATATAGCGGCATTAGCCTTTTTATTTAAATGGGAAGGAAGATAGGAGGTTACCAAACATTTTGTAATTAGTCAGGCATTGAGGGAAGTTAAAAAGAGGAGAAGTAGTAAGGATAAAAGATGTCCTGTATCGTTTGGCTTGTTACAGAAGTTAATGTTCATGCTGGACAATGTTTGTTCATTAGTTTTTGAGGTTAAATTATTTAGCACAGATTTTTCCTTGGCATTTTTTGGAGCGTTTCAAATTTCTGAGTTAGTTAGTAAGAGCAAGGCAGTTATGGGTGGCATTCTTTTTAATGATGTTGTAGTTTTTGGATCTTACTATGCCAGTTGGTAAAAGGGGCCTCATCAACAAGATTGATGAGATGGGAGTCCCACATAAGGGAGTTACTGAATATTTAGCTGTGAGATCCAAAACAGAAGGTTCCCTACTTAACATATCAACAGTACTTCCTTATCCAGGTACCAATTTATGGTCTTATTTAAGTTATGTTTTTAAAATCTGGGTTTTAAAGGGAACAAGTTCGACACTCACTCATTTAGCATCAGTGCAGCGACAGAAGCAGGTAGGATTGATCTTGGGGATGAGTGAGTTAAAAAGATTAGAAGGTGGGACTCTTCCAGATTTAAAGTCTATGTACATCCTGATTTGAGAACGGCCCCTATATAGAATCATGAGCTCCTCGCCTTTTGCTTAAATAAATTTATACTGATGTTGGGTATAACATTTACAGGAAATCCCTTGTGGGTATGGAGAATGGGATATTCATAAATTTTTTGGGCCTGCTTTAAAAGATGAGATTGCTAAGGCAATAGCTCTTTGTGAAGGTGGCAGTGCACACTCTTAATGCGTTGTGCTTGTGGCGGGCGGGTATTAACTTATGGTGGTCAAAGTTGTGGAAATGACAGTAGTCCTCCTGAGGCATGGGGTCCCCAGGAAGTACCCATCCACCAATGGGGGTGGAGCAAGCACCACTGGAATGTTGTTCTTTATAACCTAATGTTAGGGTTATATGATATATATAATAAAGACCTGTGGCCTTAATTTTCCAATAATAAGTAATGTGTCCATATATTTTTTAGTTGGATACTTTAATTGTTAAACCTAAGTGGAGTATATATACAGTGTCTTGCAAAAGTATTCACCCCCTTGACTTTTTACCTATTGTGTTACATTACAGCCTAAAGTTCAATGTTTTGTTAATCTGAATTTCATTTGATGGATCAGAACACAATAGCTTAAGTTGGTGAAGTGAAACGAGAAAAATATATACATAAAACTATTTTTTAGAAATACAAAACAGAAAATTATGAAGCCCATAAAAAGCTCTGGTGCAACCAATTACCTTCAGAAGCCATATAATTAGTGAAATGATGTCCACCTGTGTGCAATCTAAGTGTCACATGATCTGTCATTACATATATACACCTTTTTTAAAGGTCCCAGAGGCTGCAACACCTAAGCAAGAGGCACCACTAACCAAACACTGCTATCAAGACCAAGGTTCTCTCCAAACAAGTAAGGGACAATGTTGTTGAGAAGTACAAGTCAGGGTTAGGTTATAAAAAAAATATCTAAATCTTTGATGATCCCCAGAAACACCATCAAATCTATCATAACCCAATGGAAAGAACATGGTACAACAGCAAACCTGCTAAGAGACGGTCGCCCACCAAAACTCATGGACCGGGCAAGGAGGGCATTATTCAGAGAGGCAGCACAGAGACCTAAGGTAACCCTGGAGGAGCTGCAGAGTTCCACAGCAGAGACTGGAGTATCTGGACATAGGACAAAAATAAGCTGTACGCTCCATAGAGTTGGGCTTTATGGCACAGTGGCCAGAAGAAAGCCATTACTTTCATCAAAAAACAAAATGGCACGTTATGAGTTTGCAAAAAGGCATGTGGGAGACTCCCAAAATGTATGGAGGAAGGTGCTCTGGTCTGATGAGACTAAAATTGAACTTTTCAGCCATCAAAGAAAATGCTATGTCTGGCACAAACCCAACACATCACATCACCCAAAGAACACCATCCCCACAGTGAAACATGGTGGTGGCAGCATCATGCTGTTGGGATGTTTTTCAGCAGCCGGGACTGGGAAACTAAGATGAGGGAAAGATGGATGGTGCTAAATACAGAGATATTCTTAAGCAAAACCTGTACCACTCTGTGCGTGATTTGAAGCTAGGATGGAGGTTCACCTTCCAGCAGGACAATGACCCCAAACACACTGTTAAAGCAACACTTCCGAGGTTTAAGGGGAAACATGTAATTGTGTTGGAATGGTCTAGTCAAAGCCCAGACCTCAATTCAATAGAAAATCTATTGTCAGACTTAAAGATTGCTGTTCACAAGCGTAAACCATCCAACTTGAGGGAGCTGGAGCAGTTTTGCAAGGAGGAATGGGAAAAAATCCCAGTGGTAAGATGTGGCAATAGAGACTTGGAGCTGTGATTGGCGCAAAAGGTGGCTCTACAAAGTATTGACTTTAGGGGACTGAATAGTTATGCACATTTACTTTTTTCTGTTATTTTGTCCTATTTGTAGTTTGCTTCACAATAAAAATAAAAAAAACATCTTCAAAGTTGTGGGCATGTTTTGTAAATTAAATGATGCAAATCTATGTTAATTCCAGGTTGTGAGGCAACAAAATGCGAAAAAATGCCAAGGCACTGTAGGTCAAGGCAGAGAAATACCTCCTAGAAGCATGGATGCCTTAAATCTGGCACTATGAATTTGCTATTGTTTCCAATTTGAACATACCCCTATGAGCCAGGGGATCCCCGGGATCACCCCTCTATAGTCCCTACCCCCATGAGCTTAGGTTTCCCCCGGGATTCCCCCATAAAAACCTGCTCTGAGCCCAGGTATTCCTCAAGAATTTCCCATCAATACTATAACAATGGGGGTCCATATGAACCCACATGGCACCTAATTTTAACCCCAAATAATTCCATCAGTCACTTTATAACCCACTTTTCATACTCTCTCTTTCAATTGTAGGTACAAACACTAGCACTCTAACTCCAGGCTAAAACGTTCTTATTTGTACTTCAATTATAATTTATTGGCTGTTATTTCTGGGCTTTCTCCATATGGTCTCATACCAAAGAGCATTTTGAGAAATTCTTTCCCTCATCGTCAGAGGTTATCAAAAATGTAATCTGTAGGATTTTTCACATGTCTTTCATTAAATTGATGCAAAGGGTGTTCCTTGGTCTGTCAGAATTTCCTTTGGTATTCCCACCCTTGAATGAAACTGTATGAGTTCTTTAGCTACATTCTTTGACTTTGCTGTGCACAGTAATATAGCTCCTGGATATCTTGTGGTGTAGTCCAGTATTGCTAGTGTATACTGGAGTCTTGTGGCTGATTTCTTTAGAGGACCCACAAGATCCATAACTATTTTCAAGAAAGGCCCCTCAATTATTGATAATGGCATTACAGGGGCCCGCAGTTCAGATCAAGGTGCAATGTTCTGGCATTCTGGACAGGATGTACAATACTGAGACACTTCTTTATATATACCAGACCAATAAAAGTGCTTAAAATTTCAATTTTTTTCAAAGGTTTTTATTGGGCAACAAAATAAACCAGAGGATAACATAAAAGCCAAGTAGCAGTTTGACATTATTAACATACAGTAATACCCAATTAAGGGGAAAAAGAAAGAAGAAAAGGTTAACATTACATTACACCATAAGAAGATACAATATAATAGTCGAAATCAAGTTAACCAAAAAGATGTTGGGAAACTATTAGCTTGGAAATTAAAAAATAATAAACCAATTAATAGAATAGATGAATTAATAATTGAAAACAAAAAGAAGGACTCAATTACATTAACAAATCCTAGTCATATTGAAAAGGCCTTTTTTGACTTTTAGGAAAATCTTTACAATTTAGAAAGTAACAATGCATTTATAAAACCAAAAACAGAAGATTACTACATTTTTGGATAGACTTTCACTTCCCAAAATCACTAAGGAAGATTTAGATGACCTAAACAGTGAAATAAAAACATTAGAAATTGAAGAAGTAATTGATAACTTAAAGTTAAATTCAGCCCCTGGTCCAGATGGCTTTGTAAATTATTATTACAAAACCTTTAAGATGGTACTTATGAAACATCTAGCTGAAGTGTTCAATGAAATTAAAAGAAAAGGGAGTGCGCCTAAAGAAATGTTAGAGGCAGTTATAATTAATATTCCAAAGCAAAATAAAGATTTTTTTTTACAAGATAGGCAGGGAGCCAATAATACAAGGAGATTAATTGACATAGCTTCTTTTTGTAAAGATAATCATAAACCTTCTAAAGTTATCACATTAGATGCAGAAAAGGCCTTTGACAGGCTAAACTGGGATTTTATGAATCAAGTATTACTAAAATTCGGTTTTGAAGATTTTGGAGTGAAATCTATAGGGGCTTTATATTCAAACCCCACTGCCTGTGTTGTAGGAAATGGCCTAAAAACAAACACTTTCTCTATTACCAATGGGACCCTTCAGGGTTGTCCATTATCTCCTTTAATTTTTGTTTTAATGATGGAACCTTTGGCAGAAGCCATTAGAATGAATAAGAAAATTCATGGAATTAGAATTGGTGATTCTGAGCATAAAATTATGCTTCATGCTGATGATGTGATACTAACAATAGCCGAACCTAGAAAGTTTTTTATTACAGATTCAGGATTTAATAAATAAATTTGGTGTAATTTCTTACTACAAAATAAATTGGTCGAAGACAGAGGTATTAACGATAAATATAGACGAAGATGAAATAACTTCTCTGAAAAACATTTGGGAAATTGATTGGGAGTTAAATAAAATCAATTACTTGGGAATAGAATTTTCTGAAAAATTTGAAAATCTAATTAAAATAAATTTTCCGAAATTATATGACAAATTTAAACACCAACTAATAAATTGAAAATCAAATAGATTATCCTGGTTCGGTAGAATAGCAGTCGTAAATATGTCTATATTACCGCAAATAAATTATTTATTTAGATGTTTGCCTTTATCCGTTCCTGAAACTATAATTAAAAAATACCAAACCTTGATCGATTCATTTATATATAATGGGAAAAAATCTAGAATTAATTCAAGGATTGTTAGGAAGACCTTTATAAAAGAAGGCATTGCTTCCCCTTGTGTTGAAGAATATTATATGGCTGCAATGCTATCATTTTATACCCTGGTCCGCTAAAACAAAACAAAATAAGTGGATAACTATAGAACAATGTTTAGCTAAGGGCTTATCATTAAGAGATTGGCTTTGGTATGATACATTTCCCAATAATAATATTACGTCAATAATAATTAAAACAGGGTTTACATTTTGGTTTAAATGGAAGAAAAAACTAAACCTTTCGACAATTCCGTGTTCAGAAATGTCATTGTTAGGTGTAAGTAATCTTCTTAACTTGGCCTGTCTTTGTAATTGGAGTCATTGGAATATACAGACATTGGGAGATCTGTTCGATAAAGGTGAAATTAAGTATTTTTCCAAATTATGTGCTGATTTTAGTTTTCCATCATCTAAATGGTTGGAATATGAGAGAGTTAAAAAAGTTATTTTAAATTTGAAATATTTAATTACCTCAAACAGATCCTTAACCAATTTCAAAAAGTTAGTACTTTATAATGACAGGAAACATATAATTTCAAAATGCTATGAAATATTAAGAAAACAGGATAAAATGGAAAAATCTCCAGGTATGCTTAAATGGGAAAAAAAATGCAATAACTTAATTGACCTGGAAAATTGGTCTAGAGCATATGCGTTCTTACAGAAAATTATTAAATATCAAGCATATAGAGAAATCAATTTTAAAGTGATTCAGAGGTGGTACTTTGTCCCAGTAAAGATAGCAATTATTAACAATAATCCTAATAGTGGGCTTTGTTGGAGGCTTTGAAATCAGTAGGGGACGCACAAACATATTTGGTGGGACTGTAACCCCATTAAGAAACTTTGTAATTTGATTTTTGAATATATTTCTAAAAATTGCGGTAAAATCATTAAGCCGACATGTGAAATGGCTATTCTACACATCATGGACAATAGGCTTTAGATGGAAGAACAAGCTTTAATTATACAGGTAATCTCAGTAGTCAAATGGCTTATTGCCAAATGCTGGAAATCAGAACTTATTCCATCACTGAATGAAGTATTAACAATTCTCAAAAAGAACAGAGAATTAGAAAGGAATCTATATGACATGGGTATTGTTTTATCCAGGGTTAACAGTTGGCTGATTTGGGATAAATATTTCCATTCTTTAAACTCTTAAGACATAACCCTTTTTTTTTATTTAGTTTTTGTATGACTGTAATATATCTTGTATTTGTATATTTGGGTTTTGTATAATTTTGTAATCTGTCTGTTATTTGTAGAAACTGAAGTAAAATAAAAATATTAAAAAAAAAAAAAAAAGTTAACCAAAAAGATCTATCCCCACTTGTGGGAAGGTCTAAGGATAGCCACTTTACCTAAGTTTTTCAAATTTTCTAAGGAAAAAGTTTACCTAAAATAAAACAGTTTGGTAGGCTTGGTCTAGCAGAGCAAACATCCAGAGCCTAAGTAAGAAACAAACAGAAAAGAAAAACAAAAAAATGTTGGATAGACACAATATGACTCTAATTGAGCTAAAACAGTATAGTAAAAGAGAAAAATAAAAAGCATTGTTGACAACACATGAAATTTAAATTCATTTTTTTTTTGTCTCAAGGGTATTGAAGTATAAGTCCTGTTGGTTACCAGCTCGGATCCACAGCCCGTCCCTCCTCCTCCAGTCACCGTTCCGCAGCTCCAATGTTAATTAAGAAGACTTCACGTGATAGGTTGGCTATAGGGAGAATTAATCCAGGGATTCCCTATCTGTGGGAGTAATGAATGCTCAGGAAGATGTTGAGAAAGCCACTAAGCTCATGGCGGCTGAGGACCAGAGGCAGAGGAGGAGTGAAGGACCGGAGCCAGACAGCCCAGGATGCAGGGGAGAATAGAGACAAAAAGAACAGTTTAAAACATTGAGAAAATATCCAGAAAATCAACATCCTATCAAACAATATAAAAAACAACAACAGTATAGTGGAGGTAAATCCTCACTAAATAACTTAAGGCACACTAAGTTCCGAGGGCAAGGGGTAGATCTCCCCAACCTTGGAATCCCTACTAGTGAGGTGGGGCAAAGTATAGGTCCAAGCTTGTATTAAGGTTAAATTAATGGACGTGAAGGGGCCCGGCCAGTAGTTACAAACTGCTGGGTAGGAGGGTTTATGAGTCTAAGATTGGATTTAAATTGAGGGGCCCGAGGGACCCCGGTTTAGGCCAGCCCGATGCCGGGGTCCCTCGGGCCCCTCAATTTAAATGGGGGGGGGGTTAGGGGTGAGTGGAGACTAGGGCGGGGGCCTTCCTGGGTAGATTAGTGGATCCACCATGCGTCTAAATTATATGGAAAGATCCAAATGGGCTTGATGTTGCCTTGTACAGGAGAATGGGAAGAGGGTTAAAGCCCTTTCTCAGGCATATAGTGGATACAGTTTAAGATCTGACTCCCAGGGACAATAAACGTAGGGGGCATACCAAACCTGGTCCAGGGGAAAGTCGACTTGGTGTGGGTAAGAGAACCAAGTAATCTAAAGTTCCAAAGTTGCCTTGGAAAGTATGTAGGAGTTCAGCATATCCTACTGGGAAGTGCAAGCCTAGAGTAATGACTCCGGATTGCAAGACTTAAATAGTCATTGATGAATATCAATGAATCCAAAATTAGATTTTCGTGGGTGAGGAACGCACAACCGGATTACTAGGAATGTCCAGCGAGGGTTTAGAAAGAAGTGTAGAGACATTTGGTGTGACCTCTATTCGGGAAGGCCTCCAGGTTTGCTTAGGTTTCGAGGCTGTCACCCATTGCGTAGTCGGGCGTTGAGAAGGCGGCATTTTTGCAGGTTCCACCGAGCTGGGGTCCAGAGGGTTTGGGGGTTCCGACAGTCCAGGATCTGGGGCTAGATCGAGTTGAACCAGGAAAGCCATACATTCTTCCAGTGAGAAAGCTGTATAAGCGGATGAGCCCACTTGAAAGGAGAGGCTGAATGGGAAGCCCCATCTATATTTAATTTTGTTGTGAATGAGGACTGCAATTGCATGTTTCATGAGTTTACGTTTCCAGAGCGTAGCTAGTGCTAGATCTGCATATATCTGCAGAGTGTAGCCGTCTGGACCCACAATGGCGGGGGACTTTCTGGCTTCCTGTAGAAGAAGGTCTCTTGCATTCTGGCGGAGAAAGCGGACCAAAACGTCTTTTGGTTGATCAGAGTTCAGGCGACCTCCCAAGGCTCTATGAGCTCTCTCGATTTCCCAAGCTGACTCTGGTGCCGTCGGTAAGATGGACTGAATAGTTGTTTGCAGGTACGGCAGATGATTAGTTACCACTTTAGGAATGCCGCGGAAGCGAACATTGAATCGTCTCGAGCGGTTCTCCAGATCTTCTAGCTTGGCTTCAAGGGTGGAAATTTGCAGTGAGTGTTGGTCAATCACCTGCCTATCAGAAGATTGTGACTCAATGATTTGATCTGTTAGGTTTTCCAGGTGGTTGGTGCGTTGACCCAAGTCTTGGATTTCCTGCTTGATTTCCCTGACCGCCGTGGATAGGCGAGCTTGTAAGAGAGCATCTATTTTTGCCACTGTCACATCTGTCAAGTCCACATGTGGAGGGCAATCCGGGATATCCTCGATGTCCGAGCTGTCTGAGGAAGTGGGATCTGTCTGTGGAGACGGAGACGGTGGAGGGGCTTGTGTTGGAAAGTGATCCTTAATTCCTCTAGATTGCTGGGTTTTATTGCTAGATTTCCCCATGATGGATAGGAAGATAGTGTTTTTAGCGGTTGAAGCTGAGGCATGAAAATGTGAGAGGACACTGTCTAGGCTGACAATTGTGAGGCACACGAATAGGCTTTCTTTCTGTTAACAAGTAGGGATTATATCCGCTTAGCCCCCATCCCAGTCATAACACACCAGTAGGCCGGGTGCCCTCAGGTATAGATACAAATTTTTCATCGTTAGATAAGGATCATGTCCAAGAGGTCTCCAGTTGGTCATATCAAGTCATTGGGCCCAGGACCTTCAGGTACACTTATAGTGCTATTCAGGCATTATGATAGGAAGACTTGGCTGGTGAGAAAGCATGGGGAGAAAAAAGTCTTGTCCCATGAGATAGCTGAGAGGAGCAGGTAATGATGAGGGGTGCAGGGAGTGGTTAACTAAAAGGCCTTGTAGCTCTCAGTCAATGTTGTATAGAGCTGTAAATACTTTGTAGGCCCACCAGATGGCAGTGTGGTGTTGTTTTATTGGTGCAGGTCTGAATTTGCAGGCCTGAAATTTGCCCACTAGATGGAGCTGTGCAGACAAATTAAGTGAGCTAATTATATCAAGTTGTTATGTTCAGACCTTTGTCCAAAACATGTTGGGCGTGCCACCCTAGGTTGTGCCGTCCACCCCAGCCCTTGGAGTAATTCCCAGCCACTATGTTTGATAAAAGACAGTTCTGGCAAGAATGTACTGTAGAGATAACAAATCACAATGGATTTTCTTTTGGGCTTATAGTCCTGGAATACTGTAAATCACCAGATACAACAGATTAGGGCTTTACTTTAACCCCTGGGGACTGGCTTGTTGTGTAACAGCTCTCTGTACCCTGCTTCTAGGCCTTTAACACTGTGCAGGCACTGGGGTTGAAAGTGTAGTGGTACTCCTTAGTGGTTCATCACTTAGCATCCACAGATTAGAGGGTATCTGTGCAAGCATGTTAGCTTTTGTTTCTTGCCTTTGTTATACTTTGTCAATATGAGTGTGGGCAGACTTTAACTCCAAGCCCTTTAGGCTTAACTCTAGAATTGGAGGTGTGGGAGGTGTATGGGGACCCTGGATTGGAAGGTCTGATCAGAGGGTGATAATCTGGGACCTTATAAAGCCGAAATAGTCTGCATTCATTTTTCACAGTCTCCCACATAAAAGGCATAGGTTATATCTGTATTATTATATGAGATATAAGCTGCTGGGTCTTTTTTTGATTTACATAATTCACAATTATACAGTTTATTGTGAGTACACAATATCTTTATTTTATATCTTTATTCTATATCTACAAATCGTTACACAGAAAAGATTTCCAATAGTGTAAGCCATCTAGATTAGAACTGTATAGGTTTTATCCAGACAAGCAATTTTAGTGTTTACTAACCTTAAGAATGGATGGTGTTTATCAGAGTCTCTTTTGTTTTGGTTCAGCAGCAAATCTCAGAAGAAACCTTTTCCAAACTTGATTTTTAAAACCAGCTGGGTCCTCCTGGGCACAATCCTGGTCATATATATCAATTTGGTGATAGATAGGTCAATTTATATATGATCTTATATGTTTTTTCAGCAGAGCTCATGCAGCACATATCCTCTTTCATATATGATATCTTTGAGAGCAAAATTCATCTCAATATTTTAGCACTTCCTAGATGTCCTCCAAGCAGGTTTTGATGAACCAGGTCTAGGACTTTCCTTCTCTGCGTTTTAAGGACCAGAAGTTGCTCCAAAGCCTTATCACCGGAGGCAGATCATTCTGTAGAATTAACTAATTATTTTAAGGGCACAACACTCTTTTTGCTAGGTGCAGTAGATCAAACATCTGTGAGTGAGGAGTCAAACTGTTAAAAAAATTTCATGAGTGGAACGTATGTGCTTTATCACCTCTGGTTACTCCAATTCTGGCAAGGATCTCTGCTTTCCAATCAACATAATTCATTGCTTGTTCTGCATCCATGTCAAAGTATGATTTCTGAGCTTCAACACACAAGCAAGGGACAATGATACTAGCCCAGTGACTTTGGGGCCAAGCTTCCCTGGTGGCGATCCTCTCAAAGGTCAAGAGGTATGCTTCCACATCATCTTCACTAGTCACTTTCTATAGAAAGAGATTTGCTTTAATCCTACCACTGGTCTCTGGAGTCACAGTAGTTTTTACAGTTGTCATGTGCTGCAGCTGGGTTTGTTTACAGCTGAAGTCTTCTGTCTTCTGCTGCTTGTCTCAGCAACTAAAAAAATATAGGTGTTCAATCAAAGATTAAACTAACCTTAATAGATTAGTTCTATGGACATGATAATCCCCTCTGAGAGCAGCCCACTTTTCAGCAGCGGCTCTGTAGTTTCTTGGTGATATGCAGTGGCTTTTACCAGGGCTTTCTCAAGTTCCTGGTACAAGCCACTGCATGTCAGAGCAGTTTTCAGACAAGTGTCATACCCAAGCTGTTGAAAAATATATTCAGCAAGAGAGTAATTAGATAACGATTATTATTTTTGTGGGAATATAGTCAAATATGATATACTTAGACAATTTATGCTAGGGATGGAAAACTGTATTTAAATAAATATATAGGAAAAGTAATTATTGAAAGCTGTAATTTACTATTGGTAACAGAAAACCAGAATAATAATTCATTTTAAAGGCAAACATTGAATATATCAACCAGATAAAAAAGCTATAATCCACAGCAGTAACTATTTAGAAAACATGATATAAGTTGTGTAATTGGGAATTTTAAGTGGACAACTATGATCATGTCTTTCTATTTGGTCTTTTGTTTAACTAAACATGATAATGGTCAAAGCATAGTTGTGTTTCTGGCTGCTGATAACAAGGCTGCAGGAGTTGATAGAATCCCGGATGAACTGTTCAAAATCTTAGAAGACGATACTGTGAAAGTTTGCCTGAATTATGGCAACAAATTTAGGACATTAAACAAAGGATGGTAGACAGTAAACTGGAAAAGGTCAGTCAATGCTTAAGATCCTACAAGCTTGGCTCCAACAATATATGGACTGAGAACTACCAGATGTACAAGCCGGATTTCACAGAGGAAGGGGCACAAGAGATTTAATTGCCAAGATCAGCTGGATAATAAAGAAATCATGGTAGCACCAGCAACACATTTACATCTGCTTCATACACTATTCTGAAGCTTTAGACTGTGTGGATCACAGCAAAATGTGGCTATTTCTTAAACAGAAAGGTGTACCTAACCATCTCATCCACCTCCTGAGGAAATGTATAGGCCAAGAAGCCATGGTCAGAACTGAACATCCGACAATCGAATGGTTCAAGATCAGGAAAGGAGTGCGTCAAGGTTATATATTGTCACCTGATTTATTCAACTTACATGTGGAATACATCATGTGTAAGGCAGGATTGGAGGAATCCAAAGTCGAATTTATGTTGCTGGGAGAAATATCAATTATCCCAGATATGCAGATGATACTACTCTGATGGCTGAAAGTGAGGAGGAACTCAGGGGCCTATTGATGAAGGTGAAAGAAGAGAGTACAAAAGTTGGCCTGCTGCTTAACATTAAAAAAAAAACACAACAAAAATCATGGCAAACTGGCAAATAGATGGGGAAGAATTTGTGGCAGGGACAGATTTTATTTTCCTGTGCTCAAAGATGTCAAGCCATGAAATTAAAAGATGTATTCTTTTGTGGAGGAATCCTATGGGGAATATGGATAAGCTATTAAAAATGAAAGATATATCACTATCAACAAAGGTCTGCATATTTAAAATAATGTCATTCCCAGTAGTAACATACAGATGTGAGAGCTGGATCATAAAGAAGTCTGAGTGCTGTAGAATTGACACATTTGAACTGTGGTGTTCCTTGGGCTGCAAGAATTGTCAATCAATCCATACTACAGGAAACCAAGCCAAACTGTTTACTGGAAGGTATGATCTTGAAGTTGAAGCTCATACATTTTTCTCATACCATGAGAAGACAGGATTCCCTAGAGAACACATTGATGCTGGGAAAAATTGAAGGCACATGAAGAAGAGGGAGTCAGAGGTGAAGATTAATAGATGCATTCATTGAAGCAATGAACATGAGTTTGAGGCATCTCAGAGGAGATGGTGTGCTGAGGTCCATTGAGTCAGGGAGAGTCAGACATGACTGAACAACTAAACAACAATATAATTCCCATTAATTTAAACAAAAAGTATTTCATTAGTAGAGAATTTTAAAATAGGATTATATTAATGTGTTTCTATGTGCTATCATATGTGTCATTCCACTTTTTAAATAAATTTAGTTAGATACCGCAGATTCTGTTTAAATTAATATGTGGTTGCAGACTACTTAAATAGACATGGAATACAACAGTTATTTTCAAGTATTTAAGAAAATGTTTTAAACATTACAAAAGTTGTTTTGCCAATTTAGAAATTACACATTAACAATTGATTTACATAGGTCTATCATTTGTATCGCTATTCTGAAGACTTTTTTAAGCATTTAATGAGTCTGGCTATCATGTAGGTAATTACTTGTTTGAGTATATTAACAGAGAAAAAAAATGGTAAGTGGAAAACAATGAATGGAAATATGTATTCTAAGTTTCCAGTCTGTTACATGAAATATATTTTAGATGGAATTGTTATGTTGAGTATGATGTGGATAGAGCCTTTTATGTGAATGTCTGGTAAATTCACAATTGTCCTGCATGCTTTAACTAAAACAAATTAGGTCACACAAGATGACAAGGCTTTTACAGAATTTCAGGCTGAATTCAAATAGTCAAATAGTATTCCAGTACTTCTTTAAAATAAGAATTAATCATTTTCATAATACGTACCGTATTTCTATTATACAGTTGTTTATTTACTTAGATGCTGAATATCAGTAAAGCAGACATATATTGATCATATGTTTTCTATATTATTTTAGCCTTTAATAATGGATACCATTAAGTGACAAGATTTCAGAAGGTTGGCAAATAACCTAGAAAGATTTACACAAATATTAGGACACAATCTGACCCTACAACCGATTTTTTTCTATTTGTGCTTACTTGATACACAGGGGTATTCAATAGTCTGACCTGCATCATGAGCTTTGAGTCCTTTCTATTAGACCTTTAGAAAAATAAGATTACTATGATATATACCTCTAGAGCAATGATTCCCAAACCTCTCCTCAGAGACCCCCAGACAGGTTAGGAATTAGTTTTAACAGTGTGAACACAGGTGAGGAAATTAGAGGCCCCATGGTCTGTTGAATACTAATTACCTTTGGGAATGTACCATGGATATTGAATTCCTAGCCCAAAGACAGGGCCCTCCTTGCTTTGCTATATGTTAATTTGTATTTATATTTGTCTGAACTTAACTTATGTACAGCGCTACAAAATGTGTTGGAGCGTTATAAATGAACTATAATAATAATAATAATAATAATAATAATAATAATAATACCTCATCTATATTGACACTGTTAAAACAGAATCCTGACCTGTCTGCGAGTCCTTGAGGAGAGGTTTGAGAACCGCTGCTCTAGAAGCTTCAATATCTTAGCTATCATCTAAATGTGTCCTATCTCTGCGTCTGCTTCACTAGCTAAACTTTTATCCTATACCCTTTTGAATGACACTATATTAAAATATTTGTGTGTGTACCCATAAAAATAGGGATGCATGATCTTGACTTACTTTCAGCAAATAATTGCAAAAATGAGCAAAAATTAAAGGACTACTCCAATATTCTTGATATTCAAGATGAAGATGTTGCTGTGTGAAAAAACAGATTTTACTTCATATTGCTCCATGATGTCAGCAAAACATATATTTCAAATGACTATATCTCAATGAAGAATGTAGAAATAACACATAACAGAAAGGCAACTTAGTTCCAGAAATACCAGATTCACATTAACAGCTGGAATACAGCACTACCCATACTTCAGTAAATATTTCTGAGATTATCTGATTAGCTGAGCACTTGTCTGATAGTATAAATCACTATTATATCTATAGTTAAAATCCCTGGAATTTAGCAAATGCTCTTCCAGTATGTAAACTGTGAAAAGTGACTCCCAGAAGAATTTGCACCAATTTCTTCAAACTGTAAAGTTGTTTTCAAATCATTATGTGTATATATTTGCGTTTTGACCCGATGCATTTAATAACTGCTGACTTTTTCTACTTAATGTATGGTTGTAAATACTTCTCATCACATTACATTTCTCAACATGATCCTCCATTCCCATAATTACAACCTTTAGAGAAGACATAAAATCATAGTACATCATTATTAGTTTAAACCAGAACTACACCATAAGAAAACAATGATTTTAGCATACCATGACTGATTCCTCTCTGCAGTAACTTCTTATCACATGTGAATTTCCCACAACTTGGACCTCCCATAGGAAGTATTCTGAAAATAGTTTTGTATAGCTGTACTATATCTGTATAGTCATATTGCATCCATTTACTGACATCTGTAGAAGATAACTCTCCGATGCTTATGCAACTACATTTCTTCAATGATATGTTGGTTTCATAAAATTATTACATCATATAGAATGATATATACAAGCCACAATATCAACACTTTGTCTTCTTCATTTCCACTTGCACTTTCTCTGATTGTCATTGGCACGTGCCTGTCTCTTCAAATTTCCACTTTTATTTTTTAATATAACCATATTTAATATGCCTCAAATTACTTGGGTAGCCTCACTCCTAGAATAATTATCTTATTCCCTTTACAAGTCAGTTTATGAACTCATCCAGATGTACCTCACATGTTTCTTCCAGTTATGGCATGAGCCATTCATCCATATTATTCCAGAAGAGCAAATTGATATACAAGGCATGCTGCTAACTTATTTGTTGCTATGATAAGATTTAATAGCTTCTGTATAATTAACTGATTCTGTCCTGAAGTTTTGGCAACTTATTATTACTATCCTTACAGCAACATAGTATAAATGACTTACACGTATGGCCCAAGTAATTGCATTGGAATTTTGGAACAAGTATAATGGAGATGGCTGAGCGTGACTTTGTCCAGTAAACAACCGAGCACATTTGAAGTGCTCCTAGTGGTATTTATTACATTTGATGGAACCAGTGTATTCCAAGAATGCACAAACCAGGGGTGGACGCCTAAAACTGGTGAGTTCCCAGGCTTGTATTTTGTTATTGGACTGGGTCCTTTCCCTCTTCAAATTCGCCAAAATATTCACCAGCAGTGGAAGCAGCAATGCCACCCACCAATAGCTAGATGGGTCTGCCTATTTTCAGTGCCCATACCATGGAGTTAGGGTTAAGGTAAACTTTCAAGGTTACTGTGAGTTTTAGTGTTAGGGTGAGGGTTAGGGTTAGTGTAACCTTCTAAGGTTACAACTTGTGTGAAATATTAGCAGTGCTGCAAAATATCCACACTGCCATCTAGAGGTCACTTGCTGGCACTGCAACTGTCAGTGTTGGCGAATTTCTTCCTTAGATCCTTAGACTGTATTTTGGGCAGTGAGGGAATTTCAGTCAAAATCTAGTAAGTACTTCAAAAGAAACTAGGTTTTGTTTTCTGTATTTTTTATTTATATGCTGATACCCCCAGTAAAAATCTGAAAAAAAAAAACATTTAAAGGCCTCCTGAGTTCTCCATTGTTACTAGGGCATATATATAGCCTGAGCGTGGCAGGCTATATATATATATATATATATATATATATATATATATATATATATATATATATATATATATATATATATATATATATATAATGTGTGTGTGTGTACTGTGTGAGTTGATGCTGGAGGGAGGCTGGGAAGCACAAAAGAAAAATTGACCAGAAACTCTATTATTATCATAGATAGCCAATCTAATCCAGGGTAGAAGAGTAAGGACCAGGGAGTTGATGGTCATTTTTAGATCAGCTTTGGGTTAGGTAAGTAGTATAATTTTTTATTTTAATTTACAGGTTTAATTGTTTTTTATTTATAATCTTTTATTATTTCAATGAAATATTGTATTATTGTGTACATATTTGTGTTTTGCCCCCATCCTTTTAATAACTGCTGACTTTTTGCTTAATGTACGGTTGTAAATACTTCTCATCAAATTACATTTCTCAACATGATCCTCCATTCCCATAATTACAACCTTTTAGAGAATATATAAACTCATAGTACATCTTTATTAGTTTAAACCAGAACTACACCATAAGAAAACAATGATTATAGCATACCATGACTGATTCCTCTCTGCAGTAACTTCTTATCACATGTGGATTTCCCACAACTTGGACCTCCCGCAGGAAGTATTCTCAAAATAGTTTTATATAGCTGTACTATATCTGTATAGTCATATTGCATCCATTTACTGACATCTGTAGAAGATAACTCTCTGATGCTTATGCAACTACACTTCTTCAATGATTTGTTGGTTTTAATAAAATTATTACATCATACATATAGAATGATATATGCAATCACATTATCACCACTTGTCTTTTTCATTTCCACTTGTACTTTCTCTGATTGTAGTTGGCACGTGCCTGTCTCTTCAAATTTCCACTCTTATTTTTTCATATACCCATATTTAATATGCCTCAAATTACTTGGGTAGCCTCACTCCTAGAATAATTCTTATTCCCTTTACAAGTCAGTTTATAAACGTATCCAGATGTACCTCACATGTTTCTTCCTGTTATATTCCTCATGCATGAGCCATTCATCCATATTATCCCAGAAGAGCAAATTGATATACAAGGCATGCTGTTAACTTATTAAGATATGCCCTCTTATTTGTTGATATTGTAAGATTTAATTGCTTCTGTATAATTAACTGATTCTATACTAAAGTGGTGGCAACTTATTATTACTGTACTTACAGCAACATAGTAAAAATGATTTACATGTATGGCCCAAGTGATTGCTCAAGCTTCTGTAGAAGGAATTAACTGAAACCCGTGTCAGCTGACTTAGTTGGCGTCCTGTGATTTCACTCTATGTAATCTATATGTAGAGCTATTGTGGATGCCCTGGTACATGTATCACAGACACTTGGATCACACTATATAGGGTAGATTAACCACTCTGTTTGTTGCCTATGTTATAGAGCAGGGGTCACCAAACTCGGTCCCGGAGGGCCGCACGCAGGCCTGGATTTGTGGATATCCTTGCTGCAAGCAGGTGAGACTATTGCTTCTTCAGTCATCCTGATTGACTCCCCTGTGCACAGAAAGGAAATCCTCAAATCCAGGCCTGGGTGCGACCCTCCAGGACCGAGTTTGGAGACCCCTGTTATAGAGGATAAATAGAGGGTGACCCAAGATAATATGTGCTCTCTATGGCCCTCAATCAATTGTAATTTGGCCAATTGAATAAGGGTCTAAATAATGACATAACATATTTTTTTTAAAGAAGTTTTTAGATTAGTGAGCATCTATCCAAAAGCAAGGTTTTCACTAAATTGCAACACAAAAACATTAAACTGCTTGTCACATTAACCCTTTCTCACTCACAGAGGCTCTAATGTGTACCCTGGAATCACATATTATAGATGTTGTAATTCCGAGTTGTCGTCACGCAATGTAAAAATTTGCGTGCCCAACAACTCACAATTATGAGTTGCGCACGCACTTTGCATGGCCTCAGCTGCTCATGCGCATTGTGCCGGGGATGTGCACGCACGAGTGTGCACAGGAGGGAGACCGGGCGCACAAGTAGTCTCGCGAGCGCAGAAGAGAGGTCGCAGAGACGGGAGGGAGAGGAGGGAGTGAGACACAGGGGAGGGGGGAAGAGAGACATAGGGGAGGGGGGAAGAGAGACACAGGGGAGGGGGGAAGAGAGACACAGGGGAGGGGGGAAGAGAGTCACAGGGGAGGGCGAGCAGGTGTGGAAGAGAGACACAGGGGAGGGAGAGACACAGGGGAGGGAGAGGAGGGGGGAAAGACACAGGGGAGGGTGCGTTTATCACAAGGCCAGTGAAGTATAGGGAGGGAGGCTCGCAATGAGCTCCTCCCGTCAAGTAGAGGGTGGGAGAGGTAGAGGAGGGGAGAAGCTTGCGATGGGCGTGGAAGGCCCTCATTGGGAGGCAGGCAGGTTGGGGGGGGGGGGGGGGGGAGAGGCTCTCAGTGTGCCAGGCTTCAAATTTTATTACCGTCACGGGCAAGTGGCTAGTATATCTATAATTGGATATACATCTCACTCCTCACATTAAATCTACAGTGGGTTGTCAGTTCCTTCTCTAGTGGACTCTGATTTGTCTGACCTCTCTGCTATGACCTTCCCACCTACAGTGGCCCTACATGGTATAGCTCACAGCTTCATTCAGGTACACATCATCTTCACCACCACTTAGCAATCCACAAGAGGACCAGGGGAACATGCAACACACTAATGTAAATTGATTAATAACAAAACATAATGGGAGGTCACCAAATGGTAATGGGTATACATCTTGGCACATGGCCACCAGCAATGGCGTTGGACTTTCCAGGACGGCGTAGCGGAGGTTACCCCTGATGGAGATGAGTTGGCTGTTGATCCATGTGCCTCTGCACAGCCTCCATGTGTTTTTGCGGTCCCCTCCTGATGGGTTAGAGTAGATTAGTGTGGTATATGTTCCCCTGGTCCATTTTAGCATTGCTAAGTAGCGGTGAAGGGGCTTGTGTACTTCAATGAAGCTGTGAGCTCTACCATGTACGTGGGCAGGTCATAGCAGAGAGGTCAGACAAATCACAGTCCACTAGAGAAGGAAATGGTAACCCACTCCAGTATCACCTGTCATATTATTATCAGGCCCTCGGAGGAATATTGATACTCCACTGTATCACAAATTGGACTTTGCATGTGTATTTACCTATTATAATTATTATATGATATCTAATGCTATTATTATATGTATTGATCTATTGCTTGGTAACTAGGGCTCATTAGTTTACATATATATGAATGTTACATAAATGTGATGTATGTGGATGTACCATAAACCCAACCATTGAAAACACCCTGACATTGTGAGACCAGTATAACAAAACTTTGTCATACACAGAGCACAAAAAGAAATGGTAAAGACTGTGCATTAATATCATGGTTGTGGTGTTGGCGGATCCCGGGAGAGGAAGAGGCTTGTGGGAAAATGGGATACCTAAATGGGGTAATGTCATAGTCTAGAATAATCATGAGGCTTAGCACCTAGCAGGGTCAATGCTTGCAGATGCGGAAGATGCCTTCATTGACCTGAATTGTACTTAAAACAAACAAACAAAAAAAAATAACACCTACAAAATAAAGCCTTAAAAAAAAGATTGGGACTGCAGAATCTCTTCTCCACAGCATTCCTCAGTGACCATCAATTGGTGACATGTTCATCAGAACCCTATGTGTCTGCAGAGAAGGGGATCATGGACCATGTGATGGGAGGTAGCCATCTGCATACAAAATATCACCATCACATAGGCCAAGATCCAAGACTCTGTAGCCAAGCTAGATTAGGTTAACATTGTGACCAATAGACCCCTATGTGGCCAGCCTACACCTCCTTGGTGGTGGTGGGGCAGGGGAAGGTAACCCCCCAGGGAGGTAGTGGCACCTGCTGTGGCAGTGGTGGAGGCATGATGGGAGGGAGGAGAGGAGGGGCCGGGCTCCGGTTGCCCTGAGTATGCCTCTGGGGTAGAGGATGTGGGACTGAGGACCACAGCGCATCACATGGCTTCTGTGGTTACCACCTGCAATGTGTTCTGGTCTGCCCCAATCCTGAGCAGCCCCTTGCCAGGTAGGATTCAGTCATCAGGTGATGCCTCCTCTCCTCCCTATTGCGCCTGGCCCGAATCCCCAGAAGACACTCCATCTGCTGGTGCATGAGAACCAGCCTCTCCGAGTGCGCAGCCTGGCCTGACATTGGGGATGGAGGCCCCTGGGGCATGGCCTGCGGAGTTAGTGGGGGATCAAAACTTGGAGGGTCTGGGGTCCGGGTGGAGTAAGGGCTGTGGTGTTGGTGGGCCCGGTGGTGGCAGCCAGTCCAGCGAACTGCTGTGGGGGGAGGTGTGGTGGCTGGCTGGCTGGCATGGTCCCTCTAGTGGGAGGGCCCTGGCGATCACCTCAGTCTCTGGAGGAGGGGGAATAGTGGGGTTGAATCCTGGTGGTGTGGGAGATTGTCCTGATGGCGACCCCGCTAGCCATATTACATCCTCCTCCAAACCAGAGACCTCGGCTCCTCTTCTCTCCTCCTCCCCTGCGCCAGTTCCTGCGGGGAGGGGGCTTGCTCCTACCCTTCCTGCTCTGATGGAGCCTACTGCCCCGCCTCTGGCTCACCACTGGACCCAGACCTTCTTGATGCTGAAAGAGAGAAAAGAAAGGTATATGTTATCAGTATGATGAATAATACATTGTTTTCCTAACTATTTGACATCTAGGCTTGAACCTGGATGATTCTCCTAATTGCAACTCAGATTAGCTATTACTTGCTAGATATGATCTATTCTTTGATTCTTGGTCTTGATCATTCCCGGCTGCGCTCTGTAACTACATAGGCTGCAGTGGGCACACAAATACATGGATTCTCCATTGCTTGATTACTGTTGTTGTGCCCAGGAATGACAGTGAAATGTCAGCTTTATGGATTTAATGAACCATCCATCTATCCCTTGTTAATTCCATGAAGCTGACATGTCAATGTCCTTGTTGGTCATCATGTACATGTGTAGTGTGTGATGCACATGTGGTGGTATATGTAATATTCACGTGACATAGAGACTGGGTCCTGCTGGGCCACCAGGCCTGAAGCTCCAGCGGTGAGCACCTGGCTCAGAAGGTCCTTGGTGACCCTCTACCACTTATTATAGCACACAGTCATGTTCTCCTCTTCCTTGGCCATCATCCTCCTCACCTTGGCCCTGATGTCGTCAAAATGGTGCTTGACGGACCTCACATCCCTTGGCGATGTGCCCACTGCTGTAACCTCAGCAGCTACCTCCTTCCATGCCTGAGCCATAGGCCCTGGCCTAACTACCCTCCCCCTGCAAGGATCACGGGGCGGTCACGGATAGCACAAAGGAGGACAACATTCTCCCGGTGTGTGTAATTGTGTGCCCTGTGCTTGCCCTTAGCCTCTTGCCCTCTCAACTGTGGACAGGAATCCTTACCTCTCTGACCTGTCACTCCCCCTCTGTCCCTCTTCTACATGTTAATGTGGTAGAGAAGATAAAGGACACTAATTTATTGGCCCTATCCTGGTTTGTTTCATATGGCAATATTTATTATATAAATGGAAATTGATCTGGAGCAAAGAAACGGAAGACTCTATATCTAACGACAACGGCAAGTAAAATATACTATATACACAGCAAAGAATTCTCATGTGATGCGTTGCTATACATTAATTCTGCAGATATAGAGTATGCCCAGTATTTATGTTCTTAGGACCAATTCTATAAATGTGCTAGCTACATAAATATACATTCTGGGTAATAACCATACACCCTCTAATAAAATAGTGATAAATGTTTAGTCAATATTGGTATGATCCAATATAGATAATGGTCCTAGAGTAGGACAATATATAACAAAAATGTGTTGGATACTTAATGCAATTCATTTAGTTCAATATCATACATGTGGTTCACTTGTTATTAAATTTGTTTTTCTTTCCCTCATATGGTGCCTTTGCTCTGTTGTATACCAGGCAGATTAAACTGTGGCCCTAGTTTAACTAGTTTGTAGTGAATAATACCTGGACCCACTACCTGTCCTCTAAGAGGTGTGCCTCAGGATTAATGTGAAAAAATCTAACCTTACTAGTCTAAGACTACATTCCTCAGTACCTTCTGGACATAACCATATAGTGGTCTTCAATAGTCTGCATTCTGTTTCAAGTTGTCAGCGCGTTGATCCTAGGACCACATCTGGGTTTCCAATACCAGATCCCTTACTGCTGCTATCATCACTGTGAGACTGGATGCTATGACACGCACAGGTTTCACCTCTCCTGCTTCCTCCTGAGGTCTCTCTCCACCCTCCATGATAATCCCAAAAATAAAAGGATAAATTAATCAAAGTTTGGCTGTAATTATATATATATATATATATATATATATATATATATATATATATATATATATATATATATATATATATATATATATATATATATATATATATATATATTAAAAAAATGGGAAAAATGTGTATTTAATATCTGCTCTATGTGTGTGCTTTAAAAGCATGTGTAATCTGTAAATATGTGTAATCAAAGATTAAGTGTAAAATCGTAAATAGTATAATAGAAATAAACAAAACCGCAAATTACTGCTCTCAAAATACTCCTACTCTATCTAGAACCAACCTCCAACTCCGGGACCTGTATACTACTTAGTCAGAAAATACAACGCATGGGCGGGTGGCACGCAAATTTATAATATCCCTCTGTCAATCATCTTGCTGAGAGGCCTGTGTCGCACTACGTTATACCGCGATTGTATCTTAACAGGCAATCGCATATCGGCCAGCCCCTTAACAGCTTGCATGCGCAAAAAGGGTTTACGGGCTTGCGTCTCCGGCCCGTTGGTCATGGTATGGTTGAATTTAATAGCTCTGTAACTCTGCAGAATTTCAAGCCCGCAGGCTTTGCGGGTGTACCATTGCAGCTAGGGGCTTGGAATTGAATATGGCCCTTTGCCCAGTAAACAATCAAGCACATCCGAAGTGCCCCTAGTGGAATCAGTGATGGAATAAAAAAACCAGGGGCTGAGCTAGTGCCGGTGCTGAGGCTGCAATGTTTTGGGGCCCTGCTCAGGGGGACCCAGTGCTGTACCTAGACCAACCTGCCACGACCCCCAGCAGCCCACCTCGGTTCCCTGCCATGGCCCCTTCTCATCCCAGGAAGTGGAGTGCAGCATCGGGCAGGTAAGGAAATATTTGGTGTGTGTGAGTGTGTGTATACAGTGGATATAAAAAGTCTACACACCCCTGTTTAAATGTCAGGTTTCTGTGCTGTAAAAAAATTAGACAAAGAAATCATTTCAGAACCTTTTATGTGACCTATAAACTGTACAACTCAAATTGAAAAAAAAAACTGAAATATTTTAGGTAGAGGGAAGAAAAATATAAAAAATAAATAATTGTTGCATAAGTATGCACACCCTTAAACTAATACTTTATTGAAGCACCTTTTGATTTTATTACAGCACTCAGTCTTTTTGGGTTGGAGTGTATCAGCATTGAACATTTTGACTTGGCAAGATTTGCCCACTCTTTGCAAAAACACTCCAAATCTATCAGATTGCGAGGGCATCTCCTGTGCACAGCCCTCTTCAGATCACCCCACAGATTTTCAATCAGATTCAGATCTGGGCTCTGGCTGGGCCATTCCAAAACTTTAATCTTCTTCTGGTGAAGCCATTCCTTTGTTGATTTGGATGTATGCTTTGGGTCATTGTCATGCTGAAAGATGAAGTTCCTCTTCATGTTCAGCTTTCTAGCAGAAGCCTGAAGGTTGTGTGCCAATATTGACTGGTATTTGGAACTGTTCAGAATTCCCTCTATCTTAACTAAGGCCCCAGTTCCAGCTGAAGAAATACAGCCCCAAAGCATGATGCTGCCACCACCATGCTTCACTGTGGGTATGGTGTTGTTTTGGTGATGTGTAGTGTTTTTTGCGCCAAACATATCTTTTGGAATTATGGCCAAAAAGTTCAACCTTGGTTTCATCAGACCAGAACACCTTTTACCACATGCTTTTGGGAGACTTCAGATGTGTTTTTGCATAATGTAGCCTGGCTTGGATGTTTTTCTTCGTAAGAAAAGGCTTTCGTCTTGCCACTCTACCCCATAGCCCAGACATATAAAGAATATGGGAGATTGTTGCCACATGTACCACACAGACAGTACTTGCCAGATATACCTGCAGCTCCTTTAATGTTGCTGTAGGCCGCTTGGTAGCCTCCAAGACCAGTTTTCTTCTCATCAATTTTGGAGGGAGCCCCAGTTCTTGGTAATGTCACTGTTGTGCCATATTTTCTCCACTTGATGATGACTGTCTTCACTGTGTTCCATGGTATACCTAATGCCTTGGAAATTCTGTTGTACCCTTCTCCTGACTGATACCTTTTAACAGGGGTGTGTAGACTTTATATTGTATGTATGTATGTATATAGTGACAAGGATGGCCGTTTACCACAGGAAATCTGTGCAACAGAAGGTTCAGCAATACAGATTTAAGATGCAGAAGACTTGTTTATTAGTAGGGCTCATAAACATGGATGAGAAGTAGAAAAATGTTCTTGCGCCCAGGATACAAATAGTCTCTTATAGTGCCAACTTGTGGCCAGGATACAAATAGTCTCTTATTTTATCAGAAGTCTTTTCCACATCTTTAAATAAGTAACCGTGGATGAAGCATAGGGCCCACCCGTCTCTCCCATATGCTTCACCCCAGGGACCCTTTTATATGCAAGATTAACCTACAGCAAATTAACCGGTCAAGCACTCAGCCTCTTCCCTGGGGTATGAAGAACAAAAGTAATTTCTGACCTTATAGTAATTGTATTCAGCCTTGCAGGAGGCTTCAGTCTGCAGCACCGGTCCTTACCAGATTGGACATGTTTCCAAACAGTAGCTTCCTTGGTTTGTCTCTCACTGCTTCCAACACCCACACTTCCTGTGTCTGTCCTCTTACTTCCCCCAGACTCCCTTTCTGTGGCTGCTAGTTCCTGGGGATTAAATAGTGTGCTCCCCTTCAGGTGCATCCAATTTATTTACTTCTGTCAGCACTGGACTAATGGACCTAATCAGCCTAGTGCTGACATATCTTCCTTCTAAAATATATCAGTGGGTCAGCCTGACTTTGTGACAATATATATATACACACACATGCATACACACACATATATATATATATATATATATATATATATATATATCACACACACATATATATACAGTATATATATATATATATATATATATATATATATATATATATATATATATAAATATATATATAAATTTGAGTTGATGCTGGAGGAAGGCCGGGAAGCACAATTTTTTTTTTACAGAACCTCTATTAACATGGAGTGAGGACCAGGGAGTTGATGATCATTTTTGGGTTTGGTAAGTATTACTAATTTTGTATTTTATTTTACAGGTTTAATTTTTTTATTTGTGATTCATTTTATTTAAAATCTTTTATTATTTCAATTTAATTTTGTACTTTTTGTAATTATAGGCTTTATTATTTTTCATAATTTAGGGTTTGATACATTTTTGTAATTTTTATAGGGGGGTTATATTTAATGTAATGTACTGTTTTTTTACTTAGAGTGCCATTGGGGGTCTATGGCATCTTTGGCATAACCACAAAGTCCATATTGGACACCAAAAAAAAAAAAGAAAGAAAATAATAACAGAAAATAAACCAAACCTGTATAGGTATAAAAGTATTCTTAAATAGCCTGTTAATCCATCCAGTGATTATTATTATTATTATTATTATTATCCTTTATTTATAACGCGCCAACATATTCCGCAGCGCAATACAGGGGTTAGGTACAAGTATAAACAATACCCCACAATGAAAATAATGGAAGACCCTGTTATTGAGCTTTCAATCTGATATACACAGTGCTTTCCCTAAAGCACCTCACAAGATTAAAACTCGCAAACTTACATTCTAAAGGGTATGGGTGAGGTACAGGAGAGTGAGAGATGCATAGTGAATGAAGAGGCTAAAGATGATAGGCTTTTTTGAATAGATGTGTTTTTAAAGAGATTTTGAAGGATTTGAGGCAGGAAGATAGTCTGGTGGTGCGAGGTAAAGAGTTCCAAAGAATAGGGGCAGCACGTGAAAAGTCTTGAAGCCGGGAATGAGAGGAGGTGATGAGAGAGGAGAAGAGAGGAATGTCATTAGCAGAGCAAAGAGGGCGGGTGGGAGTGTATTTTGGGATGAGAGCAGAGATGTAGTAAGGGTGCACTATTGTGGAGGACTTTATATGTTAGGGTCATGATTTTGAATTGTATTCTAGACGCTATGGGAAGCCAGTGGAGTACCTGACAGAGAGGTGCTGCAGACACTGATCGTTTAGTATGGTAGATGAGTCTAGTGGATGCATTCAAAATGGATTGGAGTGGAGACAGACGGGTGATAAGAAGGCCAGCAAGAAGAGTGTTGCAGTAATCGAGGCGAGATATGATGAGAGCGTGAATAAGAATTTTAGTTGTGTCTTGTGTGAGGTAGTGGCGTATTTTGGATATGTTTTTTAGGTGAAAGTGACAAGATTTTGTGAGTGATTGGATGTGGGGAATGAAAGAGAGGGAAGGGTCCAGTAGGACCCCAAGACAGCGGGCCTGAGAGGTGGGAGTGATGATGGCATTGTCAACAGTGAGAGATATTTGCGGAGTGAAAGCTGTAGTAGAGGGTGGAAAGATAAGGAGCTCTGTCTTAGACATGTTGAGTTTGAGTTGACGGGCAGACATCCAGGAGGATATGCTCGATAGGCAATTGGCAACATGAGCTAGAAGAGAGGGGGATAGTACAGGTGCAGAGATGTAGATTTGGGTGTCATCAGCATATAGATGATACTGAAATCCAAAAGATTGTATAAGGGCACCAAGGGAGGATGTATAGATGGAGAAAAGGAGGGGGCCTAGGACTGAGCCTTGGGGTACACCGACAGTTAGAGGGCGAGGAGATGAAGAGGTGCCAGAGAAGGAGACACTAAATGTTCGATTTTCTAGATAAGATGTGAACCAAGAGAGAGCAGTGTCACGGATGCCAAGAGAATGGAGAATTTGGATAAGAAGAGGATGATCAACTGTGTCAAAGGCAGCAGAGAGATCCAGGAGAATTAGGATAGAGAAATTACCCTTTGATTTGGCGTTGAGCAGGTCATTAGTAACTTTTGTGAGAGCTGTCTCTGTAGAGTGTTGGGGCCGGAAGCCAGACTGGAAGGGATCAAGGAGGGAGTTGGAGGAAATGAATTGTGTAAGGTGAGTGTAGACGACACGCTCAAGTAGTTTAGAAGCCAAGGGAAGTAGAGAGATAGGGCGGTAATTAGATGGAGAAGCTGGATCAGATGTGGGTTTCTTAAGAATGGGCGTAATTGTGGCTTGTTTCAAAGGTGATGGAAACTTGCCAGTGTCTAAGGAAAGGTTGAATAGATGTGTGAGAGCTGGGATAAGTGTGGTAGAGAGGGGGGGGTCAGCTGTGATGGAATAGGATCATGTGGACAAGTTGTGAGACGAGAGGTTGATAGAAGGTTAGCAACTTCATCCTCAGTTACAGGGTTAAAGGAGTTTATAGTGGCTATAGGTTTGGGAAAGGGTGAAGGCAGACTGCTGTTTGTTTTTTTAGGAGAAGGTGTGATATGGGCGCGTTGAGAGGAGAGTTCATTATGAATATTTTCAATTTTACTATTAAAGTATCTAGCAAAATCTTCAGCTGTAAGAGAGGAAGGGGCGGGAGGTGGGGGAGGGCAGAGGAGAGTTTTAAGAGTGGAGAACAAATGTTTGGGGTTGGAGGCCAAATTTGATATTAATGATGAGAAGTAGCTCTGTTTGGCAAGATTGAGGGCATAGTGATAGGAGCGTAGGATAAACTTGTAATGAAGGAAGTCTGATGAGGAGCGAGATTTCCTCCATAGTCGTTCAGCGCTACGGGAGCACTTCTGGATGTAGCGTGTTTGTGTAGTGTGCCATGGTTGTAGATGAGAGCGGGGGCGTCTGCCTGCGGTTATGGGGGCTAGAGAGTCCAGGGTGGAATTTAGAGTCAAATTGTATTGTGTGGTAGCAATATCAGGGCAAGTGAGGGTAGTGAGAGGACTTAGAAGGGGTTGCAGTAAATTGGAAAGGTGTTGTGAGTTAAGTGTCTGCAGGTTTCTGTGGGTTCTGGTAGTTGGGCGTGATAAAGGGTAGAGATTGGAAGGGGTAATGAGGCTGTAGGTGAGGAGATGGTGGTCAGAAAGAGGGAGTGGGGAGATTGTAAGATTGTAGATAGAGCAGTGATTAGAGAAAATTAGGTCCAGGGAGTGTCCATCCTGGTGGGTAGGGGATTCTATCCACTGTGAGAGGCCAAGGGAAGTGGTAAGTGCAAGTAGTTTTGTGGCTGTGGGAGAAGTGGGAGTGTCAGTCTCAATGTTGAAATCACGAAGAATGAGTGAGGGTATGTTAGAGGAGAGAAAGTGAGGGAGCCAGGCGGAAAAATGATCCAGAAATTGAGAGGCTGGACCAGGCGGGTGATAGATGACAGCCACTCGATTATCAACATTATTATCAACAAAGCCATGATATTAATTATTCTGCCCTGAATAAATATGCTATCCATGTTACCTGAAGAATCCTGTCCTCTTCAGTCTTGATTGAAGCCCTTGATCCACATCTTCTGGCCCTTTGAAATGGTCCTACACCTAAAAAAAACAAAAACCTTCTACTCTAAAAATAAATAGATAAATACTACTTTTAATGGAGCTCTGTATTTGTCACTCTGCTCACTATTTCTCCAGTTCAATTTCTAACAGTAAAAAATCACAGATTGACAATTAGTTATGGGAAAAATGATAGGAGCCTCAGAAGTTAGATGCCAAAATATAGGGATTAATATGAGTTAAATATACCATGGGGGGACCGTGGAGAACCTAATGTTTTAGGGGGTTAATTTAAGTACCATTGAGGTCATTAGGGAACCCCATAGTTATACTTTAGGTTGGGGATCCCTGGGTTTATAAGGACAATGGGGGGAATACTCTGGGGTCACTGGCTCATAGCAGCTATTATGGGGGAATATCCAGTAGATAGTGGATATTGACGGGGGTTCCGTGAATACCTCTGAGAAGCATACATGAATCCAATCTAATGCTATCATCAATGTAATACCTTAAATGTGTTATATTTAAGGCTTGATTCCTCATATCCAACACAATAGAGGGGTTAATATCACCACTGCCATGAGCCAGGGGATCCCTGGGATCCCTCCTCAATATCCACTATTTACTATGAAGCTGGAGATCCATGGGATCCATGGGATTACAATCATGTTTTCTAGAACTAAAGCATGGTCTCTGGGACTTAAAGTGTATCCATGAGTCACCTGCTGAGTATTATTTTCAAAGAGAGAAACAAGAGGAAATCATAGTGCAAAATATAAACACACAAAGTATAAACACAAATATAAAACTGACACTTTTATGAGAGACAATGTACGTTACACAAAAATGCTTAACATTTACTTAGTCCTCTAGTCACTATACTGTAAGGTCCCATCTGGTCTCATTACTCAAAAGGTGTGACTTTCCTTCATCGGGGGTAGTCTTTTGCTACTCAAAGCATTTCACCCAATGGGCTTCATCAAAAGTCTCCAATTAGATATGTTTGGGAACTTCAGTAGGAGAAATATTCCTTGAGCTCTTTAGGTCACATAGAGCTTGCTATACCTCTAGAAAACATGATGGGGATCATAGAATATTGTTTTTGTATCTCATTGTCTCTAAGCTTAACTATTTAAGTTGTGATTTTGTTTCTTTTGTGTAAATTTAACTTCAGAATCATTTTCACTGAAGAGGATTATTATCGTTAGGAATTTATGAAAAAGTATACATTTTAATTGAATTAAACATTCCTTTGTGTAAAGCTCACGGGAGTATATGGTGTGTTTTGTACTTATTATTGCAGTCAAATTGTTTCTGCAAGGGAAATATTTCACAGGCTATTGTGATATAAAATTGATTTTTGACTATTAGAGTATGCAACACTACTTATTCACTTTGGTGTGGTTAATTTATTTTTTGTTATAACAACTTTCATTAACTTATAGTTATATTTTTCACTGAGGAATATTTTTTGGTTGGCAAATAGTTACCATTACTGGTTCGTAAAGGATGATGATGATAATAATAATAATAATTGACTTGCTACTAATGTGATTCCATTGTGCTTGAGCTCTATGCTGTCTATTTTCCAAACATATTTATGATTGTTTGTTATTTAAATTACTATATCACTTTTAAAGAAGCTTAAATATATATGTAAAAAGTTATACAACTTGTTATTTTTTGTTGATCCGTGCTTGAAGAGATATAGTGATGCCTGTATGTTCTCATGAGGAACTTAATTTGTTAGTGTGCAAAATAGTCTTAGAAACTTTACTGTACATGTTGTGTCCTACATCCAGTTATTGCCAAGAATAGAACAAAATAGTGGATATAGTTGTAACAAGCATACATTGGTAAAGCAAAAATATTTTTGACATAAAACAAGTAATTTAAATGTAATCATATATTATCCAATTTAGCAATTTCTTGCTTCTGATAATGTAAAGCATGCCACTGCATAATTAATGCATGGAAGGTCTTAGAGAAGTATACTATAATATAAAATAAATTGGAACAATCCATCAAGTGAGGTGAATAATTATAAGGTAGTTTATAAATGGAACCACACAACATTTATAAATTAAGTATGCACTCTTCAAAAGGCAATGTAATTTTCTAATGCTATTAAAGCAAACATTCACTCAAACCACATCAAATACAGAATCAGACATAAACAAATGTGTAATTCCATCCTGCTAAATGTAGAAGGTTAAATAAACTGTAAAATAAAAACACCAAAAGTTAAACTAGGACCACTTTGGTCATATTTTTAAAATGTACTGGTTTGAAGAATTTCAGTTGAAAATATGCAACATAGTTTTAGAATGTAAAGAAAAATAATCCAACGTCTAATGTACTACCATAAACTACCTGTGGGGGGAAAAGACTTTCAGTACACCGGAAGTTTATGTCTGCACAATGGGAAAATGGCACACACACAGATGTAGAAAGCATTTGACTACTATTGTCCTTTAATATTGCATGTATTACAAATTCAGTAAACGTATTTTGTTAATCTTTTCACAAATAAAAGCTGATTAAATTCTTAACGCCCTTTATCATTTGAATAAAGAACATGTTTAAAGGACCACTGTACTAGTGTGTTCTGGTGCAGATCTGACGTGTGATCTAAACTAGTCAGCAGGGCTGGATCTACCTTTTTTTGGAAAAAAAAAAGTAAAGAAAATGGAGTCCCTCACATGGAAGCTCGCCTACGCAGCTGCCTTGTTGGACTAATGGGTAATCCGGCCATGCCAGTCAGACACCAGAACATACAGCAGAAAGTCTGCTACCGCTGCCCCGCCCCAAGTTTTACAAAAGGATAGAGCTAGAAGGCACAGCACATCTGACAGAAACCTAAAAAAGTAAGAGCTTTAAAATATAACTACTAAGATTACAACAATATACATAAGGTATACTTATGCATGTACTTTAATTTAACAGCCATTATTTTTATAGTACATAGTTTATAGTAAGGTTCTAATGTAAAAAGGGCTCAATATTTTGCAACGGCAGTTACGTGCAAGTTGCAAAATGGGAATTTAGGAGATGCACCATAACCTACCTATCTAAATCACTCTATTTTTCAGAGCTGCATGAAAGCAGCGCTACATAGGCAAAAATTTAGCAGATTTTGCAAGTTAAGGTGACCTGTCACTTTCAAATTTCCTTCAAGCTATTCCAATCACTTTTATCAGTGCTGTACGCTATAATTTACTATGCCTAAGCGCTTTTTTTACTACCTAAACTTAAGGGTACTCCTGACCATCCAGAGAGGCAGAAAAAATATTGAAGTGTCAGATCTGGTGCTGAAAACACAATATCCCTCAATGGAGTTGGCTATAAGGCTTTATTTCTTATATTCAATTGGTATATATTGGTGGGAAAAAAAGTTTAAAACTAAAGTCTTTATTAATAAGGGTAACAACGGCGATATCTAATAAAAACAATACTATATAAAAAATCCTGGATTGGAGAAATAAATGTATAAAAAAGGCTAAATTGCATGTGAACATATAACCACTTGATGTAGTTTTGAACTCTTAATAGAGGGGTATATAGGTTCACAACTAACAGTATTTCCAGAGAGAAAAAATGGATAGCTTATCCAATACAAATTGTCCTGTCCTTGTGATAATAATGGATCTCTAATATCACTTAAATGATGTGGTGTTTACTTGATGTATTATATAGAAGTGGCCCTTATCTTTTGGGGTGCACTATATATAGAGAGCCTGGAGTGATCTAGTTTACTATAAATATATATATATTTCTCCTATATGGATAATTATTTTCCACAGTCTCATTAAACTATATTATTGTGATAAATAGTCAGGGCATAAAGTATTAATTTTGGCACAGTTAATCATAGAAGTGCTATCATACCAAAAAGACTGTTATATACAGATGATAACCACTTAAGGCTGTTCCCCTTCTATTTAGCCCACACCTCATTAAATGCAGTCTTAGTATGGGAGACAAGAGGTTGTAGGAGAGTAATGAGGAACCAGCAGATTACCTATAGCTCTATAGTTCATATGCACCGTCTATTATGTGCTCCATCTACTACCACAACATTCACTCATATGGAAACGGACAGGGAGGGAAAGCATTCAAACTCTAGATGTCTAAGGTACAATACTGTTAGTTGGAGAGACGCCGGCGTGCCCTTCACTGTCAGGCATGCCACGTCATCAGGAGCCGACGCGTTTCGACGTCATTCGGGCGTCTTTATCAAGGTAAAGTATAATGGGCCGTCTAGCCCTCTATTTAAACGTTGCCATCACCACGGCAACCAATTGACACTACCCGGACTTGCGCAGTGTGTCCAGGAAGCGCTTATTGCGCTATTGATACAATATAATGGAAGTCTAAAGACAGGAACACGGAGTCTATATAAATAGAAGGATATTAAAGAATATGACAAAAATGGTCATTAAACAGCCCAAATAGTACATGGAATTGGGGCCTCCAGACTGAGACATGGAAAGGCTGTAGTGAAAAATAAAATAGAATAAGTGAAATATAAGTGATTCAACAAAGGATATAAAAATAGTGGATCTGTAATGAATCGCTAAAGAAAATGAATATATATATAAATATGTACATAAAGTACAGGGGAACCATATTGACTGGTATTACGTATATACATGTGCTCCTAAGAAGTGTAATGAGGGATAAATATAGTGCATAAAAACAGATCGATGAACATCTGTTATATAAGGTGAATCCAAGACATAGGGAAAGCTCTCAGTTGGTGATAGAGAGGGCCCTATATGTGGTCAAATGTGAATATATGGGGAAAGAGAAAAATAATGTACTGACTGTATAACAGCCATTAATGAAACAAAAGATATAAAAATAGTGGATCTGTAATAAATCACTAAAGAAAATAAATATATATATAAATATGTACATAAAGTACAGGGGAACCATATTGACTGGTATTACGTATATACATGTGCTCATAAGAAGTGTAATGTGGGATAAATATAGTGCATAAAAACAGATCGATGAACATCTGTTATATAAGGTGAATCCAAGACATGGGGAAAGCTCTCAGTTGGTGATAGAGAAGGCCCTATATGTGGTCAAATGTAAATATATGGGGAAAGAGACAAATAGTGTACTGACTGTATAACAGCCATTAATGGAATAATGACAATAAATGATATACATAATCAAACTAGATGGTATAGATTATTATTGTGCCAACTAGGGAAAATAGTGAATGGTCATTTAGTCATAACAGCATGTCAATTATGCTATATAGGTAGTCATGCTACATAGATTTGGTATCTAACCAAAACATGATAATTTAAATGAAGGGTGAAAATGTGAAACCTTCATTTAATCCCTCTGGTGATAAGGCTTTTAACTTGTAGATCCATTTGGCTTTGTGTTGAAGGAGTTTTTTATCCAAGTCTCCCTGTCTAGGGCCTTGATGTACTTTCTCAAGGGCTGTGAATGTGAGAACTTCACTGTTACCGCCATGAAAGATTTTAACATGGCGTGCTATTGGGGTGTCAAGGTCTTTCTTGATGGAATAGATATGCTCGCCAATACGTCTTCGTAATTGGCGTCGCGTTTTTCCTACATAGATTTTTTTACATAAACATGTAGCCACGTAGACTACACTTGTAGTGCAACAATTTGAGAAGTCCTTTAGAACATATCTTGCCCCATTACACGGATGCTCGTATATTTTTGTGGGTTTGATATATCTACAGAATTTACAATTCCCACATTTAAAACATCCTAGTGGGGGATTAAGCCATGTCTTATTATATTTTGTCTCCTTAAAGAAGCTATGCACTAGGGAATCTTTTAGATTTTTTCCTTTGCGCTAAACAATTGGTATTTTTTGTGGAAGGATATCTATCAAGTCTTCGTCACTTCTTAAAAGATGCCAGTGTTTAGATATAATATCTTTTATTGAGGCAGACTCGTAGCCAAAGGTTAAAATACATCTTGGATATGTATTATTCGATGTTTGGGTATTTTTTCTGTGTGGTTTATTCAATAATTCCGTTCTATTACATCCCAATGCATATTGATATGCCTTCTTTAAACATTTGTTTGAGTATCCTCTTTCTCGAAATCTTTGTTTTAATTTATCTGCCTCAATTTTGAACTTGGTTTCTGAGCTACAATTCCTCCTAATTCTTAGATACTGTCCCTTTGGGATACCCTTTTTCAGGGGTTCGAAGTGTTGGCTATCCCATGATAATAACGTATTTGCAGCTGTCTTTTTTCTGAACGTGGTAGTTGAGATGTTTCCTTCATTATCTTTTTGAATAAGGAGATCTAAAAAGGGGATCTCTGTTCTATGGATTTCATGCGTAAATCTCAAACCCATCTCGTTTTTATTTAGGGAATCCATGAGGGTTTCAAATTCTAGTTTTGTTCCATCCCATATCACGAATATATTGTCTATATAGCGACGCCAAATCATTGCATGTGCAGTAAGATATTCAAGCCCTGGTTCTGAGAAGATCTTCTTCTCCCAACTGCCTAGAAAGAGGTTTGCGTAGCTAGGGGCGCATGGGGTGCCCATTGCAGTTCCCTTTATCTGGTGGAACCATTTGTCATTAAACAGAAAGAAATTGTATTTTAAGACATACTCTAAGAGTTGAATAATAAAATTATTGAATTTCTCAAAGTTAGTACTTTTTGTACTTAGAAATTGTTTGACTGCCGCAATACCAAGATTATGGGGTATACTACTGTACAGTGCTTCAACGTCAATGGTTGCTAGCCAGATGTCCTTTGGCACTATTAAATGTTCAAGCTGTTTTAGTATGTCATTAGTATCTTGTACATATGAGGGTAGATTTTGTACTAACTCACGTAAATGATGATCCACAAAAATGCTGGCATTAGATGAGAGGTTTCCTGTACCTGATACTATAGGCCTCCCAGGAATAGGTACTGTTTGTTTATGCACTTTTGGTAGTGCATAGAAAGTTGAGATGCAAGGAAATTTTGGTAAGAGAAACATGAATGTATGTTCGTCAATAATTTTCTCCATTTTGGCTTTTTCTAATATAGATTTTAAGGCTAGTCTATACTCCATATTTGGGTTCTTCGTTATTACTTCATATGTGGATCTGTCATTCAAGATCCTATTGCACATTTCTTTATACTTATCATTGCTCAGTATTACAAGGTTGCCTCCTTTATCCGCTTGTTTGATTTGAATATCTTTACAGGATTTTAGCTCATCTAGAGCTTGATATTCTTTTTTAGTCAGGTTAAAAGTTTTTCTTAATTTAGAAAAATCTAAACTTTCTATGTCAATTGTTACCTGTTGGAGGAATACCCAGATATTGGAGTAGTCTTTTAGAAAGGGAGTAAAATTACTTTTATTTTTCCATCTTTTTGTATCGTATGTGTTTCCTGCCTCAGTACCGGTATTCTCTTCTAATAGAGACAATAGGAGTTTAAAGGTGTCAATGTCCTCTTTATTTAAACCTAACTTGATGTGTTCTTTATCTTGTTTATTTTTAAAGAATTTCTGTAAGGCCAACTTTCGAGCAAAAAGATTGATATCCTTAATATGGGTAAATTTGTCAGACCTTGATGTTGGGACAAAACTAAGACCTTTTTTCAATACAGATTCATGATCATTATTTATAATAAACTTTGATAGGTTGATGATTTTCATATTCTGATCTTCCATTGGACTTATTGTGTTGGGTTTTTTCTCAGTGTTTAATTCTTTTTCCTTTGGTCTCGCCTCTCGGGACCTTTCACAGGAAACTGGCCTACCTCTAAAAAACCTTCATTGTTATAAGGGTTTGGCATTCTAGTTTGTGCAAAATTCCTTGTATTGTATGCCTCCCTTCTATAATGCATAGCAGGTCGTCTACCTCTTGAACTATGAGGATGTTCATCTATATCTGAGTTGTCATAATCAGATGAACTTATATCAGAATTTCTTTGTATTGGTATTGAGGTAGGAAATTTTTTAAAAATTCTATTTGTTTGGAAATCCGTTTTATCTCTTAGGAATTTTTTCTGCTTCCGATCTTTAATATCTCTCTTGAATCTATCAATGTTATCATTTAGTTTTCTACATAGTGATTCATACTCTGTGGAGTCACTTAGTTTGTTGAATTCTTGTTGGCATAATACAATCTTAGGTTTTAATAGTTTCAGATTATGTTTTTCTGTCTCGATGATCAGACTAATTAATTCAGATGAACATTTAAGAAGAATATCCTTCCATTTGTTTATAAAAGTTTCATCACTCAAATTAATTGCGGGGTTAAGGTGCAGTCTTAGGCCTCTGGGAATATACTTGTTTTTAAGGTAGTTTTGTAGGCTACTTATTTCCCATACCGAACGTACCTGTTTTCTCATTATTTTTAAAAGATCTCCATATATATGTCTTATATCTTTATTACCCTCAGCTGTTGGCTGAGGATTGCCCCTGAAACTTTCTTCAGCTTCTTTTAGGAGAGATTCAATATCTATATTATGAATCGAAAAATTCGTCATGGTGAATGCGATATTCACTCTGGACTATAAATCCTAAAAAGTACAATACAAGTCCTAAGTGTTGTATAAAGATACTGGTAATTTTCAAATGCTTCCTAATGTGGATTGAACCACTGGTCTATAAATCAAGGTATGACAGGAATGCTAAGTTCCCTAGGTATTTACTACCCTTTTGTAATCAATTGGTATATATTGGTGGGAAAAAAAGTTTAAAACTAAAGTCTTTATTAATAAGGGTAACAACGGCGATATCTAAAAAAAACAATACTATATAAAAAATCCTGGATTGGAGAAATAAATGTATAAAAAAGGCTAAATTGCATGTGAACATATAACCACTTGATGTAGTTTTGAACTCTTAATAGAGGGGTATATAGGTTCACAACTAACAGTATTTCCAGAGAGAAAAAATGGATAGCTTATCCAATACAAATTGTCCTGTCCTTGTGATAATAATGGATCTCTAATATCACTTAAATGATGTGGTGTTTACTTGATGTATTATATAGAAGTGGCCCTTATCTTTTGGGGTGCACTATATATAGAGAGCCTGGAGTGATCTAGTTTACTATAAATATATATATATTTCTCCTATATGGATAATTATTTTCCACAGTCTCATTAAACTATATTATTGTGATAAATAGTCAGGGCATAAAGTATTAATTTTGGCACAGTTAATCATAGAAGTGCTATCATACCAAAAAGACTGTTATATACAGATGATAACCACTTAAGGCTGTTCCCCTTCTATTTAGCCCACACCTCATTAAATGCAGTCTTAGTATGGGAGACAAGAGGTTGTAGGAGAGTAATGAGGAACCAGCAGATTACCTATAGCTCTATAGTTCATATGCACCGTCTATTATGTGCTCCATCTACTACCACAACATTCACTCATATGGAAACGGACAGGGAGGGAAAGCATTCAAACTCTAGATGTCTAAGGTACAATACTGTTAGTTGGAGAGACGCCGGCGTGCCCTTCACTGTCAGGCATGCCACGTCATCAGGAGCCGACGCGTTTCGACGTCATTCGGACGTCTTTATCAAGGTAAAGTATAATGGGCCGTCTAGCCCTCTATTTAAACGTTGCCATCACCACGGCAACCAATTGACACTACCCGGACTTGCGCAGTGTGTCCAGGAAGCGCTTATTGCGCTATTGATACAATATAATGGAAGTCTAAAGACAGGAACACGGAGTCTATATAAATGGAAGGATATTAAAGAATATGACAAAAATGGTCATTAAACAGCCCAAATAGTACATGGAATTGGGGCCTCCAGACTGAGACATGGAAAGGCTGTAGTGAAAAATAAAATAGAATAAGTGAAATATAAGTGATTCAACAAAGGATATAAAAATAGTGGATCTGTAATAAATCGCTAAAGAAAATGAATATATATATAAATATGTACACATTTTAGTTTCACATTTTCACCCTTCATTTAAATTATCATGTTTTGGTTAGATACCAAATCTATGTAGCATGACTACCTATATAGCATAATTGACATGCTGTTATGACTAAATGACCATTCACTATTTTCCCTAGTTGGCACAATAATAATCTATACCATCTAGTTTGATTATGTATATCATTTATTGTCATTATTCCATTAATGGCTGTTATACAGTCAGTACACTATTTGTCTCTTTCCCCATATATTTACATTTGACCACATATAGGGCCTTCTCTATCACCAACTGAGAGCTTTCCCCATGTCTTGGATTCACCTTATATAACAGATGTTCATCGATCTGTTTTTATGCACTATATTTATCCCACATTACACTTCCTTTGAGCACATGTATATACGTAATACCAGTCAATATGGTTCCCCTGTACTTTATGTACATATTTATATATATATTTATTTTCTTTAGTGATTTATTACAGATCCACTATTTTATATCCTTTGTTTCATTAATGGCTGTTATACAGTCAGTACATTATTTTTCTCTTTCCCCATATATTCACATTTGACCACATATAGGGCCCTCTCTATCACCAACTGAGAGCTTTCCCTATGTCTTGGATTCACCTTATATAACAGATGTTCATCGATCTGTTTTTATGCACTATATTTATCCCTCATTACACTTCTTAGGAGCACATGTATATACGTAATACCAGTCAATATGGTTCCCCTGTACTTTATGTACATATTTATATATATATTCATTTTCTTTAGCGATTTATTACAGATCCACTATTTTTATATCCTTTGTTGAATCACTTATATTTCACTTATTCTATTTTATTTTTCACTACAGCCTTTCCATGTCTCAGTCTGGAGGCCCCAATTCATGTACTATTTGGGCTGTTTAATGACCATTTTTGTCATATTCTTTAATATCCTTCCATTTATATAGACTCCGTTTTCCTGTCTTTAGACTTCCATTATATTGTATCAATAGCGCAATAAGCGCTTCCTGGACACACTGCGCAAGTCCGGGTAGTGTCAATTGGTTGCCGTGGTGACGGCAACGTTTAAATAGAGGGCTAGACGGCCCATTATACTTTACCTTGATAAAGACGTCCGAATGACGTCGAAACGCGTCGGCTCCTGATGACGTGGCATGCCTGACAGTGAAGGGCACGCCGGCGTCTCTCCAACTAACAGTATTGTACCTTAGACATCTAGAGTTTGAATGCTTTCCCTCCCTGTCCGTTTCCATATGAGTGAATGTTGTGGTAGTAGATGGAGCACATAATAGACGGTGCATATGAACTATAGAGCTATAGGTAATCTGCTGGTTCCTCATTACTCTCCTACAACCTCTTGTCTCCCATACTAAGACTGCATTTAATGAGGTGTGGGCTAAATAGAAGGGGAACAGCCTTAAGTGGTTATCATCTGTATATAACAGTCTTTTTGGTATGATAGCACTTCTATGATTAACTGTGCCAAAATTAATACTTTATGCCCTGACTATTTATCACAATAATATAGTTTAATGAGACTGTGGAAAATAATTATCCATATAGGAGAAATATATATATATTTATAGTAAACTAGATCACTCCAGGCTCTCTATATATAGTGCACCCCAAAAGATAAGGGCCACTTCTATATAATACATCAAGTAAACACCACATCATTTAAGTGATATTAGAGATCCATTATTATCACAAGGACAGGACAATTTGTATTGGATAAGCTATCCATTTTTCTCTCTGGAAATACTGTTAGTTGTGAACCTATATACCCCTCTATTAAGAGTTCAAAACTACATCAAGTGGTTATATGTTCACATGCAATTTAGCCTTTTTTATACATTATTTCTCCAATCCAGGATTTTTTATATAGTATTGTTTTTATTAGATATCGCCGTTGTTACCCTTATTAATAAAGACTTTAGTTTTAAACTTTTTTTCCCACCAATATATACCAATTGATTACAAAAGGGTAGTAAATACCTAGGGAACTTAGCATTCCTGTCATACCTTGATTTATAGACCAGTGGTTCAATCCACATTAGGAAGCATTTGAAAATTACCAGTATCTTTATACAACACTTCCCTAAATTGACACTTAGGACTTGTATTGTACTTTTTAGGATTTATAGTCCAGAGTGAATATCGCATTCACCATGACGAATTTTTCGATTCATAATATAGATATTGAATCTCTCCTAAAAGAAGCTGAAGAAAGTTCCAGGGGCAATCCTCAGCCAACAGCTGAGGGTAATAAAGATATAAGACATATATATGGAGATCTTTTAAAAATAATGAGAAAACAGGTACGTTCGGTATGGGAAATAAGTAGCCTACAAAACTACCTTAAAAACAAGTATATTCCCAGAGGCCTAAGACTGCACCTTAACCCCGCAATTAATTTGAGTGATGAAACTTTTATAAACAAATGGAAGGATATTCTTCTTAAATGTTCATCTGAATTAATTAGTCTGATCATCGAGACAGAAAAACATAATCTGGAACTATTAAAACCTAAGATTGTATTATGCCAACAAGAATTCAACAAACTAAGTGACTCCACAGAGTATGAATCACTATGTAGAAAACTAAATGATAACATTGATAGATTCAAGAGAGATATTAAAGATCGGAAGCAGAAAAAATTCCTAAGAGATAAAACGGATTTCCAAACAAATAGAATTTTTAAAAAATTTCCTACCTCAATACCAATACAAAGAAATTCTGATATAAGTTCATCTGATTATGACAACTCAGATATAGATGAACATCCTCATAGTTCAAGAGGTAGACGACCTGCTATGCATTATAGAAGGGAGGCATACAATACAAGGAATTTTGCACAAACTAGAATGCCAAACCCTTATAACAATGAAGGTTTTTTAGAGGTAGGCCAGTTTCCTGTGAAAGGTCCCGAGAGGCGAGACCAAAGGAAAAAGAATTAAACACTGAGAAAAAACCCAACACAATAAGTCCAATGGAAGATCAGAATATGAAAATCATCAACCTATCAAAGTTTATTATAAATAATGATCATGAATCTGTATTGAAAAAAGGTCTTAGTTTTGTCCCAACATCAAGGTCTGACAAATTTACCCATATTAAGGATATCAATCTTTTTGCTCGAAAGTTGGCCTTACAGAAATTCTTTAAAAATAAACAAGATAAAGAACACATCAAGTTAGGTTTAAATAAAGAGGACATTGACACCTTTAAACTCCTATTGTCTCTATTAGAAGAGAATACCGGTACTGAGGCAGGAAACACATACGATACAAAAAGATGGAAAAATAAAAGTAATTTTACTCCCTTTCTAAAAGACTACTCCAATATCTGGGTATTCCTCCAACAGGTAACAATTGACATAGAAAGTTTAGATTTTTCTAAATTAAGAAAAACTTTTAACCTGACTAAAAAAGAATATCAAGCTCTAGATGAGCTAAAATCCTGTAAAGATATTCAAATCAAACAAGCGGATAATGGAGGCAACCTTGTAATACTGAGCAATGATAAGTATAAAGAAATGTGCAATAGGATCTTGAATGACAGATCCACATATGAAGTATTAACGAAGAACCCAAATATGGAGTATAGACTAGCCTTAAAATCTATATTAGAAAAAGCCAAAATGGAGAAAATTATTGACGAACATACATTCATGTTTCTCTTACCAAAATTTCCTTGCATCTCAACCTTCTATGCACTACCAAAAGTGCATAAACAAACAGTACCTATTCCTGGGAGGCCTATAGTATCAGGTACAGGAAACCTCTCATCTAATGCCAGCATTTTTGTGGATCATCATTTACGTGAGTTAGTACAAAATCTACCCTCATATGTACAAGATACTAATGACATACTAAAACAGCTTGAACATTTAATAGTGCCAAAGGACATCTGGCTAGCAACCATTGACGTTGAAGCACTGTACAGTAGTATACCCCATAATCTTGGTATTGCGGCAGTCAAACAATTTCTAAGTACAAAAAGTACTAACTTTGAGAAATTCAATAATTTTATTATTCAACTCTTAGAGTATGTCTTAAAATACAATTTCTTTCTGTTTAATGACAAATGGTTCCACCAGATAAAGGGAACTGCAATGGGCACCCCATGCGCCCCTAGCTACGCAAACCTCTTTCTAGGCAGTTGGGAGAAGAAGATCTTCTCAGAACCAGGGCTTGAATATCTTACTGCACATGCAATGATTTGGCGTCGCTATATAGACGATATATTCGTGATATGGGATGGAACAAAACTAGAATTTGAAACCCTCATGGATTCCCTAAATAAAAACGAGATGGGTTTGAGATTTACGCATGAAATCCATAGAACAGAGATCCCCTTTTTAGATCTCCTTATTCAAAAAGATAATGAAGGAAACATCTCAACTACCACGTTCAGAAAAAAGACAGCTGCAAATACGTTATTATCATGGGATAGCCAACACTTCGAACCCCTGAAAAAGGGTATCCCAAAGGGACAGTATCTAAGAATTAGGAGGAATTGTAGCTCAGAAACCAAGTTCAAAATTGAGGCAGATAAATTAAAACAAAGATTTCGAGAAAGAGGATACTCAAACAAATGTTTAAAGAAGGCATATCAATATGCATTGGGATGTAATAGAACGGAATTATTGAATAAACCGCACAGAAAAAATACCCAAACATCGAATAATACATATCCAAGATGTATTTTAACCTTTGGCTACGAGTCTGCCTCAATAAAAGATATTATATCTAAACACTGGCATCTTTTAAGAAGTGACGAAGACTTGATAGATATCCTTCCACAAAAAATACCAATTGTTTATCGCAAAGGAAAAAATCTGAAAGATTCCTTAGTGCATAGCTTCTTTAAGGAGACAAAATATAATAAGACATGGCTTAATCCCCCACTAGGATGTTTTAAATGTGGGAATTGTAAATTCTGTAGATATATCAAACCCACAAAAATATACGAGCATCCGTGTAATGGGGCAAGATATGTTCTAAAGGACTTCTCAAATTGTTGCACTACAAGTGTAGTCTACGTGGCTACATGTTTATGTAAAAAAATCTATGTAGGAAAAACGCGACGCCAATTACGAAGACGTATTGGCGAGCATATCTATTCCATCAAGAAAGACCTTGACACCCCAATAGCACGCCATGTTAAAATCTTTCATGGCGGTAACAGTGAAGTTCTCACATTCACAGCCCTTGAGAAAGTACATCAAGGCCCTAGACAGGGAGACTTGGATAAAAAAACTCCTTCAACACGAAGCCAAATGGATCTACAAGTTAAAAGCCTTATCACCAGAGGGATTAAATGAAGGTTTCACATTTTCACCCTTCATTTAAATTATCATGTTTTGGTTAGATACCAAATCTATGTAGCATGACTACCTATATAGCATAATTGACATGCTGTTATGACTAAATGACCATTCACTATTTTCCCTAGTTGGCACAATAATAATCTATACCATCTAGTTTGATTATTTATATCATTTATTGTCATTATTCCATTAATGGCTGTTATACAGTCAGTACACTATTTGTCTCTTTCCCCATATATTTACATATAGGGCCCTCTCTATCACCAACTGAGAGCTTTCCCTATGTCTTGGATTCACTTTATATAACAGATGTTCATCGATCTGTTTTTATGCACTATATTTATCCCACATTACACTTCCTTTGAGCACATGTATATACGTAATACCAGTCAATATGGTTCCCCTGTACTTTATGTACATATTTATATATATATTTATTTTCTTTAGTGATTTACTACAGATCCACTATTTTTTATCCTTTGTTTCATTAATGGCTGTTATACAGTCAGTACATTATTATTTTTCCCTTCCCCATATAATCACACTTGACCACATATAGGGCCCTCTCTATCACCAACTGAGAGCTTTCCCTATGTCTTGGATTCACCTTATATAACAGATGTTCATCGATCTGTTTTTATGCACTATATTTATCCCTCATTACACTTCTTAGGAGCACATGTATATACGTAATACCAGTTAATATGGTTCCCCTGTACTTTATGTACATATTTATATATATATTCAATTTCTTTAGCGATTCATTACAGATCCACTATTTTTATATCCTTTGTTGAATCACTTATATTTCACTTATTCTATTTTATTTTCACTACAGCCTTTCCATGTCTCAGTCTGGAGGCCCCAATTCATGTACTATTTGGGCTGTTTAATGACCATTTTTGTCATATTCTTTAATATCCTTCCATTTATATAGACTCCGTTTTCCTGTCTTTAGACTTCCATTATATTGTATCAATAGCGCAATAAGCGCTTCCTGGACACACTGCGCAAGTCCGGGTAGTGTCAATTGGTTGCCGTGGTGACGGCAACGTTTAAATAGAGGGCTAGACGGCCCATTATACTTTACCTTGATAAAGACGTCCGAATGACGTCGAAACGCGTCGGCTCCTGATGACGTGGCATGCCTGACAGTGAAGGGCACGCCGGCGTCTCTCCAACTAACAGTATTGTACCTTAGACATCTAGAGTTTGAATGCTTTCCCTCCCTGTCCGTTTCCATATGAGTGAATGTTGTGGTAGTAGATGGAGCACATAATAGACGGTGCATATGAACTATAGAGCTATAGGTAATCTGCTGGTTCCTCATTACTCTCCTACAACCTCTTGTCTCCCATACTAAGACTGCATTTAATGAGGTGTGGGCTAAATAGAAGGGGAACAGCCTTAAGTGGTTATCATCTGTATATAACAGTCTTTTTGGTATGATAGCACTTCTATGATTAACTGTGCCAAAATTAATACTTTATGCCCTGACTATTTATCACAATAATATAGTTTAATGAGACTGTGGAAAATAATTATCCATATAGGAGAAATATATATATATTTATAGTAAACTAGATCACTCCAGGCTCTCTATATATAGTGCACCCCAAAAGATAAGGGCCACTTCTATATAATACATCAAGTAAACACCACATCATTTAAGTGATATTAGAGATCCATTATTATCACAAGGACAGGACAATTTGTATTGGATAAGCTATCCATTTTTTCTCTCTGGAAATACTGTTAGTTGTGAACCTATATACCCCTCTATTAAGAGTTCAAAACTACATCAAGTGGTTATATGTTCACATGCAATTTAGCCTTTTTTATACATTTATTTCTCCAATCCAGGATTTTTTATATAGTATTGTTTTTATTAGATATCGCCGTTGTTACCCTTATTAATAAAGACTTTAGTTTTAAACTTTTTTTCCCACCAATATATACCAATTGATTACAAAAGGGTAGTAAATACCTAGGGAACTTAGCATTCCTGTCATACCTTGATTTATTTCTTATATCCAACACAATTGAGGGGTTAATAACAAGCACCCAACACAACATATACTTCCCATGGATACTTCCCCCAGTACCCCTAACCCCTATGAGCCCAATAGTGGTTAGGAGATTCCATGATGTAAGGAATCCTGGGGATTGCCTCCTCCCATGCGGAGAAGGGGACTCCTGGGGACGTCTCCCCTTCTAACCCTCACTAATCACAATGACCACAAGATTCTATTGAGCCCCCCGGGGACCTACCTATTAACCTCTTTAAAGGACCTCTGTGGCCTACATATGGCATTAGCACACTATACTATCTGTTGAGGCCCACCATGATACTTTATTAGGTTTATTAGGAATACCATGGGGGTCCTTAAGGATCCCCATGTTACTTAGGGTTCATTTAGAATAGACTGGAGGTCCTTTAAGGAACAGGATTATTTTTTTATAGGGTATAAAAGTTAATTTTTAGATGCCAATGGGTAATTGGATGAGCCACAAAGGTCCTTCAATTATGTTCCTTATTCCTCATTAGGAGCCATGGCTAGGGCAGTCTATAGATGCCAATATGTGTGTCACAGGTGTCTGTTAGGGACCCCAGTGGTTAATATTTTGGTGCCATGGGGGTCTCAATAGATCCACATGGTTTTAATTTTTTGAGGGGATTGGAGGTGAGCCATGTAGGGAATCCTCAAGGCATGCCTTCACCTAGTGGGAGGAGTGAATCCCTAGCGGTGTTCCCTGGGCTTGTAGGAGTGATCGTCAGTGGGTCTTAAACCCCTGCCAATCACTGATGGTTTTAACCCCTTGCCTGCCATGGGAAGCGGTTTATGTAGATGGATGAGGGAAGGGGGTGTGTTTGGCTAGCCTAGCAAAATTTTGAGATTAAAAAACAGTCGCTGCTCACCACAACTTCAGGCTTGAAGCCTTGGAATGTATCTATTAAGTTTTAGAAATTATTATTATTTACATGTATTATTAGTATTTATCCATTAATTTAATTTTAATTTGACAATGTGTCACCTACAGCACTGGATGGCAACCATTCTGTGTTATGGAGTGCAAAAGCATGTCCTTCTTCCACAGTATATATTCTCTATCCACAATTAGTATGTCCCATCCCTCTTACTATATATGTTTTCTTAAACTCAAACAATACATTTTACCATGTTTGCTATATAGTAGGCAAACGTATTAAACATTATAAATGACACTCTGGATGACTTGGGGACGGGGCAGAGCTACCAGTGGTGCAATGAACCAAGGCCCTTCTCTGGGGCAGAGCTGTGTGTTGTTTTTTTGTTTTTCTTATTTAATTCATTTATTTTCTGCAGAGCATTTTTACTGAAGCTCCAAGAGGTGGCAGTGTGGAGCAGTTCTGCAAGCTTGGCATGTGTATCAGGGAATGGTGAGACCACTGTATTTCAAGAACATTAGCAGCTGTGTAAGCTATGGACAAAATAAACAATTTTTGTGAAAAACTTAATTTTTGAAGACTCTGTTTCTGAATATAGTGACATTTGTTTAATCACTCTCTGAGAGGGATCCTAAAGGTGTGTTTTGGCTATCAGTGGATTGAGGGTGGGGAATTTGTTCGTTAAGATAAATGGGTAAAACTGAAATTGATACAACAGCGCTTCCCCCTGACTGGCCCAGAAGCAGGACGTTGCATCAATAGATGCAACCACAGCTCTCCAGAAAATTAAACATATGCAACTTCCACCTACATATCCAGGGACCAGTAAGGGGCATAACATTTTTATTTTTTTCTAAATATTCGCTTTATGATTATAATTTTTTTACCTGTTTGAGCATAATTAAAGATTTCAACCACACATAGGGCCCTATACTAATCCCTGAAAAAAAACAATTACAAATGCCCTAAGTGCACAGTAAATCCAACATTGCTGTGCTAATCAACCATCGAAAGAACTCAGAGAATCCAGGGTAACACAAAACCCAGTTCTCAAAGGGTTAAAATATATATATATATATATATATATATATATATATATATATATATGTTCCCATGCAGAACCTATTACGGCAGTTATAACTGCACTTCCCACTCATTATAAGATTTATGATGTTCACATTTCCTGTTGGCTGCTAGGACTGTTTCATCAGCAAAGCTTGGTTTGGCTGCTGCCTGCACAGAAATCTGTTGCGGCTACAGAGCAGGATTTACAGCTGTGCACTAAGTGCTCTAATCTGGGGGAGTGAATGATTTACATTAGTGTAGAAGTTAGAGAAAAAAAGCTCCTGCAGTCTTTTTACGGCAAATCCCCTAACTTAGAGCACTTGATTTACATAGGACTTGTATTTTTTATTTACGGTGATCCTTTAAGACTGAAATATGCTCTGATCTAGCAGTAAGAAATCAGTTACAGACTGGTAAGGCTTACCTGACTGATTTGTAAATGAATATTTTCTAATTTGGTGGTTGTTTTCCATTTTAGTACCAATCACACTGTAGCCTGGTCACCAGCATCCCCTGTTCCCACTAACTGGACCAACCTGTAATGCGCTAATTCAAGCTTAACATCATTTCTATTCTAAGCCTTGTAACCCCCAGAATACAAACATTCTAATGGAATAAAATACTTTTGCCATGCAGGTATTTATCCTTATGCATAAGCCTAGGTTTACTATTTTAACACTAAATCAATCACAGATTGTGATCTCAATAAACATACTTCAATATTTCCATTTGGTAACATTTAAATGCTGAAATCTAAATAATGTGGTAAGAGGCATGCAATGTGCATGGGAAAAGTCCTAAGCACTCACTTACTAAAAGAAGATTATATAAGTGTGCATCCTGGCACATTTTAATTACAATGCAATATGATTCTCCACAAAATAAAACAAAGACATTTTTTTTATTAAATTAGAGATATATAAGGTATTTAAAACCATAAATGCATTATTCTAATATTATTATGGGACATAATTCAGACACCACAAGGAGGCTGTGATTTATAAATTCCAGAATGAATAATACACTTTAAATGTTAATGTATAATCAAACATTATTTTGTATTGTTTACTTGAGTATTTACTTTGTCTTATGAAGAATTTCTTCATAGAAGTAGAAGTCATTTTAATTTGTTACTAAGAAAAATAGCAACATCAACTATACGTCCATTTTTTAAGGGCCAATGTAGTTCTATATACTTTTTTAATTATGTTTTTTAAAGAACTACATAAATCCCCATTTATAATACACCGGAAGCTACCCTTTTGATTTCGGTTGATCTGTTCTACTGGAAGGAAGATACACTGAATAGAGGAAGCTTTCATCTGCTACAATGGAAATGTGGCAACTCTAAATACCAGTGTTTTTAATAGTGCTAATTAAGGGCTCATCACATATTATAATTGTCCAACTACGATTCGTCGTCACGCTGTGTTGCGTGGTGCGTACGTCTTAGCGATGAGCGCTGCAGGCGCTCATCTGCCGGCGAGCCTCGCACAGCGAGGCGAGCCGTTAACCCGTACCACTTTGCCGATCGTACGACTTTGGCAATGAGCGCCGCAGGCGCTCATTGCAGGCGAGCCTCGCATAGCGAGGCAAGCCGTTAAACCGTAGCACTTTTTACACAAGATGCAGGACTTAGAAAAAAAATACGAGATGAAAAAAATTACGAGATAAGCGGCGGAACCAAAACAATTAAAAAAACACTAAATACACACTAAAAAATAAAAAAAAAAGGTCACTTACAGCATGGGGAACCAGGCAGGACGTCTGGGAGTGAGTTGGAACTCCAATTTACATCGATTTAGACGAGTTACAAAGATCGAAAATCGGGTAAGCGAGAAAAAAATGGCTGCCGAAAAAAAATGAAATCGAGGCTATACTACTACGAACTGCGTAAAACACAGCCACAGACATATGTGCTCGAAAAACAATGAGACAAAGGATGCGCAATAACCGCACAATGAGTAAAAAAAGACAGTAGCGAGTAGATTTTACGAAACGCAATTACAGATTTACGCATTAACACAGATTTCCCGCCTTTGTGTCTCGCCACATTGGATTTCCCGCCTAAAACAACGCATTTGTCTCGCGGAACAGCGGATTTCCCACCTAAAACAATGCATTTGCCTCGCGCACAAAGCCTATATATAGGGCACACTTGACACAGAACACACTTTCTCCTCAGGTGATGACAGTCTGACTGGACGTTTTCTGATGCCGGAAAATCTCAAGAGATTGTTAGCTCTTCAGGATACTGCTTCAGCAATATTACATTAAAAAAGGTAAATATCATTTATAATTATTAATTAGTAAATTGGTACTTACTTAATAAATAAAAAATAGTAAATTTAATTAATAGAAAAATAATATTGTGCTTACCTGTGTGAAACAATTGTTAATAACATTCATAATGTACATTAATTAATTAATTAATTAATTAATCATTAATATCAAAATTAGTTAACGTTTAAGAATGTGAATAAAAAAGCAACACATTGATTCATTAATTATTAATGTACATTAATTTAATAATTAATTTGTTATATATCGTGATTACCTGTGTGAAAGAATTGTAAATAACATTCATAATGTACTTTATTTAATTAATTAATTAATCATTACTAATCATTAATATCAAAAAAGGTTAACGTGTAAGAATGTGCATAAAAAAAGGAACACGTTGATTAATTAATTATTAATGTAAATTATTTAAATAATTCAGTTCTTATATATTTAGTATAAAATAAACCAAAAAAAAAAAAAAAAAAGGCTATATACTCATGCTTACATCTTGATGTTAGATTTAGTCACACATTACTTTAATATTAATGAACATTAATTGATTCTTATTTCATTAGTAATGTACATTATTTTAATAATTCAGTTGTAACATACTCATTTTAAAATACCCCTCAAACAAAAAAAAATGGAATAGACTCATGCATAAGTCTTGAGGTTATATTTAGTCAGACATTAATTTAAGATTAACAGTAATATTGATTGTATGTTTTTAATCTATGCTTACATATGTGTGTTCATGCTGATTGATTGATATATTTATTTCATGTTTTTAATCTATGCAAAAATATGTATGTTAAGCCTCATTGATTGATACAGATGAAGCAACATATTATACATTAATGTTACTATTTTGTATAATTGCAGTGAACTGTAGCTGAATGAACAGAGATAGTGACGTTTGGACACATGGAACATCATAAGGATAATTTTGACAGGTACAGAATTTGAATTATATTACTACAGCAAGATATTAAAAAATATGCTTTTGGGTTTTTAATGTAGCCAAATATATGTCTGTTGATGTTCATTTAATGATATCGATGAAGCAAAAGATAAAAAATATTCTCAATTTGATTATACAGTTTCTTTGGATCTGCAAGGGAATCAACACACAGCGTGACGTTTGCAGCCTTTGAACAACATCAACATCATCTTCACAGGTATAAAATTTAATTTTGTATTGATGCATAGAAAAAGGCTATATTATATTTGGTGAAAATGGAGAGTACTTATTGAGTCATTAACGTATGATATTTAGTCATAACTTGAAAAAAGTTGAAAAAAACAATACTAATTAATAATTATATTTAAAAAAATAGGAAGCTTACAACACTTGCAAAAAAAAGAAATTGATGGTATGCAGTGAATTCATTCAAGAAGGAATGGAATTGAAGGATAATAATATAAATATAGATATGTGCAGCTATTTCCTATTTAATATATGTCAATAAAATACTTTGAAAAATGGTTTCATTTCTTTCATTCTAAAGTGCAACATTTTAAAATGCTTGATTAGTTTATTCATCTACTTTAATGGAACAGCACAAAAAGGAAAAAAAATGTACACAAAACAAAGAATAAACAATAATTACATCTCTATTTACAATTACAGATTAAAATGGCGGAGAATGGAGAGGACAAAATTGAACGCAAAAGAAGATTGGCAGGGGAAAGGAAGCAAAGGTGGAGAGATGCTCAGACACCGGAAACTTCACAACGCTTGCGAGAAGAAGATCGACAGAGACTTTTAAATAAAAGAAAGATGAGTAAGAAAGCCACAAGTGAGTGTGTTGGGGCTTACAAGAAACGTAAAAGTAAACAAAAACATCTCTGTGAACCATTGTCCAATGATTCTATTTTGCAGAATGACTTAAATGTAGACACACAAGAAAACAATGTACATATAGAAAGTGTGTCTGATATCTATGTTGAAGAAATGCATGACAATGTGTTTACTACTGCAGTACAAGTAGATACTCATTATTGTGGGTTACTTAATGTGGTTTGTCAGTTTTGTGGGGCCTATCATTTTATAAAGGAAAGACCTACTGACGGAAATTTCATTATTTGCTGTCAGAAAGGAAAGGTGAAACTTCTACTAAGACACCCATTTCCATATTATTTAGAATGCATTATGAGCGATCCAACATTTCCAAATTATAATAATTTCAAACAAAACATAAGGTCTTATAACAGTGCAATTTCATTTGCTTCAATGTGTGCTACATTAGCTGAAAATGTACCAGGACATGGTCCTTACTGTTTTAGAGTTCAAGGTCAAATTTACCATTGAACTTCACATTTACACCCACAAGAAGGAGAGCAAAGGAAATTTGCACAGTTATATGTCTTAGATACAATGGAAACTGTGGAACAAGGAATGACACTTCCAGAAAATAAACAGTGTTTGTGCATAGTCTTTGAACAGCTGGATAAAATTATGCAAAAAAAAACATACAGTCAAGCATACAAACAATTAGCACAGCTTGAAAAAGAACAACAGGAACATGCTCAAATCCATCAATTGCCTACACCAAGAGTAAATATGGTGTTAAAAAGAGATCGCAACACTGATCAAAGAAGGTATAATTTACCTACAGTAAATGAGGTTGCCATGGTGTTTAAAAATGACGATGGTGAACCACCTTTTCAGCGTGATATTAGAATATATCCACGCAATGAAGAACAACCATTTATCAACAGAAATATATTAAGCTGTAATTTAGATCCAATGACATATCCCATTTTCTTTCCAAATGGGGAACCTGGATGGGAACCAAAATTACAATTGGAAAGTTATCCCAATACTAAACTTCGTCTTAGATCAAATATTTCCATGCTGGAATATAAAGTGGCACAAACTGCTATCCGTGATTGTTTTAATCCAATTTTACATGGAGGGAAACTCACTCAACAATGGATTATTGATTCATATTTACAAGTTGAAGCCAATAATCTAAATTTCATTAAATATCAACAAAATAAATTACGAGTAGAACAGTATTGTGGATTAATGGATTAGATCAGATTTAGCTTCCAACAGAGACATTCCAGCTGGAAGAGCAATTATTTTGCCATCCACTTTCCAAGGATCTCCTCGCAATATGCGAGAAAGGTATAATGATGCCATGGCTATTGTCACAAAATTTGGAAAACCAGATTTATTTATTACATTTACATGTAATCCACAATGGCCAGAGATCAAGGAAAATTTGAATCTGGGACAAACTACTTTTGACCGACCAGATTTAGTGGCAAGAGTATTCAAAATCAAACTCAATTCATTAATACATGATATCACTAAAGCACACTTATTTGGACAATGTGTGGCTTTTGTTTACACCATTGAATTTCAAAAAAGAGGATTGCCACATGCTCACATACTTTGAATACTGCAGGAAAAAGATAAGTTGAACACTGCAGAGAGAGTGGATTCAGTAATTTCCGCACAATTGCCAGACCAAGAAAAATATACAAAACTTTGAGAGATTGTTACACATAGAATGATTCATGGCCCATGTGGAGAGATGAATCCTAATTCACCATGTATGGAGAATAAAAAATGTACTAAAGAATTTCCAAAACAATTTCAAATGCAAACTTATGCAAATTGTGATGGATATCCTTTGTATAAAAGAACACAAGGACAAACAGCTATTATCCGTGGCCAAAAGGTTGATAATAGATTTGCCGTTCCATACAATCCACATTTGCTCATCAAGTACAATGCACACATCAATGTGGAAGCTTGCACTTCCATTAAATCAATTAAGTATGTGTATAAATATATATACAAAGGATATGACTCAGCTACTGTTGATGAAAACGAAAATCCAATTTTACATGATGAACTATCAAATTATTTAGATGCTCGGTATGTGAGTGCTCCTGAAGCAATGTGGCGCCTTTTGAAATTTGAGATGCATGATCGGTCACATGCTATCTATCGTTTAGCTGTACATTTGCCTCAAAGTCAGTTGGTTTGCTTTACTGCAGGAAATGAAAGAACTGCATTATATCAAAGTGAAGACAGAGATACCACACTTACTGCATGGTTTAAATTAAACTGTGAGGATACGCAGGCCAGACAATTTTTATACATAGAGATACCATATCACTATGTATTTGTAAATGGTCTATGGCGACAACGCTAAAGAGATGCACATAAAATTATACCACGCATTTATACCGTCAGTCCAAGGGATATTGAACGTTTCAGCTTAAGATTACTTCTGCTACATGTTCCTGGTGCACAGAGTTTTGAGCATTTCCGTACAGTGAATGACATAGTTTAAGATACATTCCTATTAGCTGCAAGACATCAAAATTTCATAGCTGATGATACAGAATGGGAGAGATGTCTGGAAGAAGCAGCACTATATCAAATGCCTAAGCAAATGAGACAACAATTTGCATTCATTTGCATATTTTGCAATGTACCTGATGCTTTCACTTTGTGGGAAACATTTAAATTAAACATGTCAGCAGATTTCTTGAAACGTTACAGAGAACCAATAGCTCTGTTAAAAGCATTGATGGAAATACAAGAAATATTGTTGGCTCATGGATTAAATTGTGCAAGTTTTAATTTACCAGATCCAGGACTTCAGATGACTTCATAGATGACATCAATTTTGATGATTATGACACTGAGCTACAAAAACAAAAACCCCAAGAAAAACTGGAAACTTTAAATACTTTACAGTTAGAAGCATTTCATGCCATCACAAATGCTACAGATGATGAAATAGTCAAAGACCGATATTTCTATCTAGACGGCCCAGGTGGATCAGGAAAAACTTATCTCTACAATTGTTTGATGAGTTATATTCGATCACAGGGTCAGATAGCTATGCCATTTGCAACAACTGGAATTGCTGCACTTTTGTTAGATGGTGGGAGAACTGTGCATAGTGGATTTAAGCTGCCAGTTCCCATTTTGGAAACATCAGTGTCAGATATTCGATTGAATTGCTTACAAGAAAAAAAATTTAAACTAACTAAACTAATTATCATAGACGAGGCAACAATGATGTCATGTCATGCATTGCAATGTATTGACAGATTTTTAAAAGAAGTGATGGATAATAAGTTGCCATTTGGTGGAAAGGTGATGCTGTTAGGAGGAGATTTTAGGCAAACATTACCTGTTGTGCCACACGGAAATAGAAAGGAGATCATTGAAACATGTATCAAGACCAGTAAACTGTGGCAAATATTTACACATCTCAAATTAGAATTAAATATGAGATCTGAAGGCCAAAATGAATTCAATGACTGGCTCATTAAAATCGGAGAAGGAAAACATCCAGAAATACAGCATTTACCAAATTATACCATTGAAATTCCATCAGAAATGGTTTGCACTGAATCACTCATATCAGCCATATTTCTAAACACTCTTAATAATGAGGATTACTCAGACATTGCAAACAAAGTGATATTAACATCAAAAAATATCGATGCCTTGAATGTAAATAATGAAATTTTAAAATACATCAATGCACCACAAAATAATTATTACAGTTCAGATTCGATTCTGTCTGATGATAAAGACAGTGAATCAAATTTTAGTATCAAATTTATTAATTTGTTAACACCTTCTGGAATGCCACCACATATTTTACAATTGAGAAAAGGTGCAATTGTCATGTTATTGCGAAATATGAATCCAAAAAAAGGACTTTGTAATGGGACCAGATTAATTGTGCATGAGTTAAAAGATCATTTTATACATGCAGAAATTATAACTGAAACTTATAAAGGTGAATGAATTTTTATACCAAGAATTGATTTAGCTCCAAGTGAGAGTGGTTTGCCTTTTGTCCTTCAAATGAGACAATTTCCAGTTATCATGGCATTTGCCATGACCATCAATAAATCCCAAGGACAAACTTTTAAATCGGTTGGGATTTTTTTAAAGGAACCAGTTTTTGCACATGGACAACTCTATGTGGCTTTTTCAAGGTGCAGTAATCCAAAAGAAATTAAAGTGCATGTTGAAGAAAACGAAACTCAGGGTCATTTATTGGACGATGGATGTGTTTACACCAAAAACATTGTCTACTATGAGGTGTTGGAAAGATAGAGGACAATGGTTTCATTTTAATGCCAACATTTTATGGTACTCAATATGATTGCACAAAAACAATATTTCAAGTAAAACATCTAAAGAATGGACAAAAAAACATAGAGAACAGTGGTTTGACTTCCAGTACAAAATTAAAGTACTCTGGGACTCTTTAAATAGGGGACCACTATTTCACTTATGAAAATCGATGTGATATTTGCAGAAAGGACAAACAGAAAAATAAAAAAAAAATTACAACAAAAACAACAGTAAAATATCCTTAAACAGATTGGAATGGGTTCAAAGTTTCATATTAACATGATTGGCTCCACAAAACAATTATCTGCATTTTTCAGGATTTACAAGAGTTAAATGTTATTGTTTGATGTTACAATTTCAGATGTTAAATATGTGTATTTTCTATTTTTTTTAAATATTGTTAAATATATATGTGGTATAGTCAAACATGTATTGTTAGTATAAAGTTGAAGCATTTCATCATAATTGGAAATGTATTATTTAAAGACAAATTATTGATTCAGGGAGTAATCCGATCGCCAGTTAATGGGGTCAGGAAGGAATTAATTTATTTCCCTCTTTGATACAATTGGCTACGTTTCAATAGGGTTTTTTTATTGTTTGCCTTCCTCTGTATTCAATGCGAATTTAGTTTAAAAAGAGTTTAACAAAAAAGTTACAAATGACAAAAAGCATGTTATTGTTAAAAAAATGTACTTACTCTAAGTTAATAGAGTCCGCAGTTACTCAGTGATAAATACGTATTGAAAAGTGTTAGTATTGTTTAAAAAAATGTTGAACGAATGTTTAATATACAAGTTGCATGTTACAAAGTTTCATGTTAGACTTTACAATATGTATGCATTAAAAAGTAAGACATTATTATATTGTTATTATATATATCACAATTAAAAGACTGAAGATTGAAAAAAAAAACTGTTGGTGAAATATAAGTTGAAAAAGTTAAAAAAAAAAATGTGTATTTATTTTAAGAAAAAAAAAAAGGGACAAATGTAGCTGAGTCATTTTGTGTTGCAAACAAAATTTCACAACATTTAATTTTTATTGACCGTCATTTTTTGACGGGCAAGTCGCTAGTTAGTTTATAAATCATCATCATGAGGCCCGTAAAGGAGAGGGGCGGGGAGGCTAGCAACCCCAGCACCCGATCCCCTCAGCCAGGAACCCCCCCCACTACCCGACCCGATAGAAGAATTTATTTTTATAAAAAAAACATCATTTTTGACGGGCAAGTCGCTAGTAATGTATATAAAACATAAGTATTTAAATGGCCAGTTACCTCACCATAGGTGCTCCATCATGGTGTGAAAGAGCACAAGATTTTATGTTAAAATTATCTTTTTTTCTTTTTTTTTATTACAATTATAACCATTAAGGTCTGTTTACAATTTCATGATTAATGACATCTGCCGACAACGGCCGTTGTAGCTCCAGTGCAGAGAATGATTTAAATGTTTTTCTTGGCATTCAGGAATCCTACAGCCCAGCAGCTAACCCACAAATAACTTACTCCTTTCTATGCACACATGAATTTATAAAGAGTTAACTGTAGTGTTCCTTTGCTCTCTGGTCTGGAGCTTTCTGTCCGTCTGTCTGGCAGCTTGCCAGTGACACATGTAAACATAGATTTAATCAATAAATATCTCAGTGAAAAAAGAACGGGTTTCTAAAAATTTAAGAGATCTTTACATCTGTGTGCTCTACACTGTAATGAATTAAGTGGCCCTGTAAGTGCTGTATGTATTTTTATTTTTCTAAAAAAAATTGTCTATTATTAAGCTTAAAAAAATAAGGAAGGAAGGGGGAGAGAAGTGCACAACACCAAATAGTGTAGTAAAAGCAATTTAATGAATACAAATATACAAGAAATAATATGCACTCACATTTTCCAACCTCAAGGATATGAGGTATTTAGATACATATCAGTCCACATCATGTGACAAAATCCAGATGAATCAATTGGTCTCACAGTCGTGTTGTTGATGGTGATGCTCTAAAAACGATGCTGATGGAGTCCTCTATACACCATGTAGCAATACTAGTGTTAGTAGTACACTGTATGTACTGGTCAGGGATCCCAAGATTACACCAGAAACCGAGCAGAGATATTTTTAAGGCACAAACGGTATATTGGCCAATTAATACCTACTTCAAATTATGCCATTAATATCACTATATGTGACCATATAACTAAATAAAATAAAATAAATCAGATGCGTTTCTCTCTACTACAGAGCTTTCTCAATGGAATAATATGAATAAAGTATCACACATCAATATGTTCAAAAATGACAATCATTTGTCACATGCAACTCTACATTCCGTAAATTGCTTTTTTATTTGTCTACTTTTGAATACCTGCTGACTGTTAATTATAATAGAAGCACAGTTGTTCCCTATATCATTTCCCTCACTCATACATTTATTGTATTCTATTAATTCTTTCCATATTGTGTATTATTACTTAGGTGTAAACAGTCAGTTTCTGCGCTCCTTTCATATAGAACTTGTAGTAACTAGGACTATTTCCTGTTCATCTACTAGTTCTATTATTTATCTAGTTGTATATACATTATTAAGTTTAGTTATTCAAAAGACCATACATTTAAAATATATTGCCATGATCCTTTAAGGCAATAGTGTGCTAGGAACTCTGCAGTAATTTGTCTCACTCTTATATTGACGTCATCTGAGTCAAAAAAGAAATCCATTACATATGTGTATTAAGTATAAGTAAGACTGCTTTTATTTACTGCTCACCAGGAGGCCAATTTCATCTGACTTTGTATTCCATCTTGTCTGTGTTTTTGGCTTAGATCTTATTACCTACATCCAAGATGGAATGCCTATTAGTTATCATGGCCCCCCTGGAAACGTGCAATTTGGAATATAGATAGAAGTTCCATCTAAACATAAGTTGGTTTTATATGAAAGGTACAAATAGAGTTCATTAGTGTGTAAAAGTATAGAATTTGCCATATTGCTAAAGAAATCTACATGTAAAAGGTGCTAGGTGATGTGAACAGAAAAAATATAAATTTAACTACCTGGGTTTAGAATTGCAGTTGAAGTTTGATAGGCTGTTGATCTTTTGTGCCAATCAGATGACTCATGTTCAGAATTCAGTAGTAGTAACAATCTATTGCTTTTCTAACATGGTACAGTACTTGGCAAACTACACAAATTCCATAATTAAAAAAAACATAGTTAATGTTCAGTGTGGACTTTTTATATAAAGCATTGGTTTGCAGTTACTAAATGTAATGTTACTAATAAAGTGTTCTTCTAATGGTCCTTTATTCCTCATCCCACCCCCTCTCAAAAGTACTAATAGGTTCCCAATCCACAATGCTTGTATGTGTAGTTCACCACCATAGCGCGTATCCATAAGGTCAAGGCATTACTTAGTATGGACAACTCTTTGGCTGAAAAGTTAGTCACTCTATACTACACTATATCATGTCCACATGGTATGTGACTCATGTATTCAATGAGCAGAGCTCATTGATTAGTATATTTCTAAGAATATTTCACCAAATTCTATGAAAAATGTCAGAGAAGCTATAGATGGGATCCAGAATAATTGGTAGTATTCATTCTTTATTAATAATGATTAATATTATTAATAATAGTAAATTCATAAGTTATCCTAGTTATATAAATCTGTCTATAGGCCTCACATATTTTGTTATACTGGTAACTTTAATATGTCTTATTGAGGAATTTATATTTCAAAGTTGAGGATTAGTCTAGAAACTGGCTCCTACTCAATGCTATGTGGGACTTTTCAGAAGAAACGGATAGATCATACTTAAAAACTCAATAAATATAATTTATTGAATAAAGAAACAATATACATAAAGGAACAACCAAAGTGTGGCAATGGTAATAATTGTAACTGTTAAGTTACAATTAGCACATTAATATTAGGACAAACAAGCAGTTGAATTAGGGAGCAATAATATATTTTATGAAGCAATATACTGTAAACTTATAATCAATTTAAGAAGAATAAAGTGAAAACAGGAAAAAGGAAAGGGAGGCAAAGGAATTGATGACCCACGCTTGGAACTAGAATGGCATATTAGAGATGTCTGTGATGCCATTACTTTATAAATTGTTACAATTTTCAGCCAACCCATATTTTATCTATACTGGTGGCTAAAGGTGGAAACACTCCTAAAATCTGTAAGATTTGGGGCAAGAACTTCCCACCAAATGTCTAATTTCTTGTAAACTGCACTTCTTCTTCTTCTTCTTATTATTATTATTATTATTATTATTATTATTTACTAATATTATTATTACTAATATTATTATTATTATTATTATTATTATTATTATTCTTTATTGTATTGCGCCAGCATATTCCATAGCTCTGTACAGGGGTTTAGTAGAAATCAAAACACTTTTAACAAATTGCAAAAGAATGGATGGCCGTGTTTTTGAGCTTAAAATCAGAAATACCCAGTGCTTTCCCTAAAGCACAGAGAAGATTGAAAATGTGGAAACTTACAGTCTAAAGGGTTTAAGTTTTGTACAGGGGAGATACAGGTATACCCTGGTTTGTACTACCCTGCTGAGCGCTGAATCGCGATAGTACTCTTTCCATTCCCAGTTCCCAAAAATTACTAAATTACCACTTAGAGTGCTGTTCGGCGCTATGGCAATAAAATGCCCCGTCTAGAGCGGTTTCCATATAGAGCTCCTGCATGCTGGAATGCATATACTGAGCTAAGCTGGATATCCCTGCAGATGCATTGTGCATAATAAGGCCAGAGGTGATAAGCTTCTTTAAACCGATGCATGTTTTGAATGATTTGAGGCAAGACCATAGTCTGGTGGAGTGTGGCAAGGAGTTCCAGAGAATAGGAGCAACATGTGCAAAGTCCTGAAGACGGGAGTAAGTGGCGGTGATAAGAGAGGAGTATAGAAGAAGGTCATTAGCAGAGTGTAGATTATTTTGAGATGAGAACAGAGATATAAGAGGGTGCATTGTAGTTGAGAGATTTATACATTAGGGTTATGACTTAAAATGTTATTTTGGAGGCTATGGGAAGAAAGTGGAGTGATTATCAGAGAGGTGCTGCAGATACTGAGCATTGAATATGATAGATGAGTCTAGCAGTTGCCTTCAGTATGGATTGGAGTGGGGACAGACAGTAATTGGAAGGCCATTAAGGAGATAGTTGCAGTAGTTGAGGCATGATGAGAGAGTGAATTAGAATGTTAGCTGTGTCTTGTGGGAGATAGTGATGTATTTTGGAGATGTGTTTTTTTTTGTTTTTTTTTAGGTAAAAATTACAAGATTTTGTAATTTATTGTATGTGAGGAATGAAAGGCAGAGTCCAGCAGTACCCCAAGATAATGGGCCTGAGATGTGTGAGAAATGCGAGAAGAAAGGAGTGGAAGTTGTGGATGAGGGTTTGGAAGATTATGAGCAGAGTCTTTGACATGTTTCAGTCGACTGGCAGACATCCAGGAGTATATGCTAGGGAGGAAGTTGGCAACTTGAGCTAGAAGAGAGTGGGAAAGTTCTGGTGCTGAGAGGCAATTTTTTACACTCATCTGCTTATAGATGATCCAAACTTAATATTAATTTGTAAAACTGTAAAGTGTTGTGCACACTGATGGCGCTATACTTATGAAGATACAGTACATACATAAGAGTAATTATTTAAACATGTTTGAGTGCATAATGAGCAGAATTAATAAATTGATTATTCCTAAAGCTATTTTTTTTTTATTTCTAGTTCACAATTACAAGCATTACTTAAACACAATATAACATGTTTTCTCAATTGTTGACTATCTCTAACATAAACGGTGCCATGTATCATACAGTAATTATTATAGTACAGTAGGGAGAATTATATACATAGAATTGTGGGATAACTGAAATGTGTATAGAGGCTGATTTGTAAAACTTTACTTTTATTTAAAAGAAAACTAAAAATGTATAATCCAATATTTATAATGAGATTATTGCAAATCATTCTCCAATATACATCTCAATAGTCCTAAACCAGAAAAGAGTAAAATGAGATGGTAGGGTAGTATATGATAACCATGTGCTTGGCAAAGTATCAGGAGTGTATGAAAGTGCTAGCTAGACAGTTTTTGATGCTCTTTGAAGTGAAGTGCAGTAGGATCCCAGTTTGTATTGTTCTCCATGAATAAGGCAAATATTGGGCTGGAATACTGCTTTAATTGGGATCTATATATGCACATTCATATAAAATGTGTGTGTGTATATGTGTGAGAAATATAATTCACACAAATGAATCCTGTCGTACTACTTCCAGCGGAGGTTAGCAGGGTTTGTCTTTTCCCCTGAGTCTAGTGTCTCTTTGGAGAGCAGGCACAACAGTCTCTCGAATTTGGTAGTTAGTATTGCCACCTTGTGGATAGTTTACAAACTGTCTCTCTGGTATTTATTAGCCGATATAGTGCCACCTTGTGTGTAGGATACAAAACTGTCTCTGGTATTTTATATAGTGCCGTCTTGTGGCCAGGATGCAAATGGTATCTGGTATATGGTATACTGCCACCTTGTGGCCAGGGTACCGGCCCACCCTTCTCTCTGAGTACCCACCCCCCAGGGACCCTTATAAGGAGTACCAAGTGTACTCTAAAATATAAAGTCTCGTTAAGCACAACAGTCTCTCCCCTGGGGTAGTAAAGAAAAAAAAAGGGGTTTCTGACCTTGCAGTAATGTAGACGGCCTCGCAGGTGGCTTTAGCCTGCAGCATAGGTCTTCAGCAGATTGGACTTGTTTCCAATAGCAGCTTCCTTGGTTTGTCTCTCTTTCTCTCTTTGATGCCAGGAGGGGGAAAGGACACAGGGGAGGGGGGAGAGTCACAGGGGCGGGTAGGGAGAGACGCATGGGAGAGGGGGGACAGATTGCGTGCTGAGTAGGGCAGAAAGACAGAGGGGAGGGAGGGGTAGAGAAATAGGGAGGGGAAAAGAGACAAAGGGGAGGGAGGAAAGACGGAGGGGGAAAGAGACACAGGGGAGGGAGAGGGGTAAACAAGGGAAGTAGTAGGGGAAAAAGAAACGTCAGGGAGAGGGAGGAAAGAGAAATGGCAGGGAGAGGGGGGAAAGAGAAACGGCATGGAGAGGGTGGGGGGGAGAAACGTCAGTGAGAGGGGGGGAAGAGAAACTTCAGTGAGGGGGGGAAAGAAACGTCAGGGAGAGGGGGGAAAGAGAAACGTCAGGGAGAGGGGGGGAAAGAGAAACGTCAGGGAGAGGGGGGAAAGAGAAACGGCAGGGAGAGGGAGGGAAGAGAAACGGCAAGGAGATGGGGGAAAGAGAAACGTCAGGGAGATGGGGGAAAGAGAAACGGCAGGAAGATGGGGGGAAAGAGAAACCTCAGGGAGGAGGGGGAAAGAGAAACAGGAGAGGAAGGAGGGGGAAAGTGACACAGGGGAGCGTGAGACACGGGGGAGGGAGAGGGGGAAAGAGACATAGGGGACGGAGAGGAGGAAAGAGAAATGGAAGGGAGAGGGGGGAAAGAGACACAGGAGAGGGAGGTGGAGAAGAGACACAGGGGAGGGGGTAAGAGAAAGGGAAGGGAGAGTGGGGAAAGAGAGAGGGAGGTGGGGAAGAGACACCGTAGAGGGAGGTGGGGAAGAGAAATGGAAGGGAGAGGGGGAAAAAGACACAGGGGAGGGGGAAAGAGAAATGGAAGGGAGAGGGGGGAAAAGACACAGGGGAGGGAAAGGGGGAAGGAGACACAGGAGAGGGAGGGGGAAAGACACAGGGGAAGGGGAGAGACACAGGGGAGGGGGAGAGACACAGGGAGGGGGAGAGACACAGGGGCAGGGAGGTAGAGAGACACAGAGGTGGGCAAAGAAAGATTGCATGCTGACAAGGGGAGAAAGACAGAGGGGAGGGAGGAGGAAAGATGGAGAGGAGAGAGACACAGGGGATGGGGAAGGGGGAAAGACACAGGGGAGGGGGGAAAGGAAACATGTGGGAAGAGACATAGAGGAGGGGGGAAACCCAGGCGGGAGGGAGAGACACAGGGAAGAGGGGGAGAAAGATTGCACACTGAGGAGGGGAGAAAGATAGAGGGGAGGGAGAGGGAAAGAGACAGAGGAATCAGGGAGGAGAGAGACACAGGGGAGGGGGGAGAGACACAGGCGTGGAGGGGGAAGAGACACAGTAGAGGGGAGAAAGAGACATTGGGGGAAACACAGGGGAGGGAGGAAAATACATAGGGGGAAAAGAGATACAGGGAAGGGGGATAAAAGAGACACAGGGGAGGGAGAGGAGGGGAAGGAGACTCAGGGGAGGGTGAGAGGGGGAATGAGACACAGGGGAGGGTGAGAGGGGTAAGGAGACACAGGGGAGGGTGATGGGGGGAGACAAAGGAGGGAGACTCATATCAAATATTATCCTGGGCAAGTTACTAGTGTGTGTGTATGTATTTATATGTATATGTATATATATATATAGTTGTCAAGACGCAAGAACTGCGTCCCTCACAAAGCAAGGGACGCAGTTTGGTCCGCAAATGCGGACACTTGCAAAGCGAGGGGATGCATTTGCGGAAGGTGGAGGCTCTAAGGCGCATGAGTTGCAAACAACACAACCCCACACAAATCTAAACTCACAGCACTTAGTCCTCTCCTTCCCCTCTCCCTCCCCTGTGTCTCGCAAAACACTGCACTAACCACGCAAGCACAAAAACACTAAAAACGCACCAAAAAACCCAATAAGGAAAAAAAAAAACTCATCCACAGCACGGGGGGACAGCCAGGACATCTGGAAGTGAGGTTAAACTTGAATTTAACCCCAAATTCCATTGTTTCTGCACTCGAAAAACGGCTAAGCAAGGGAAAAAAATGTCTGGTGAAAAAAATGAAAACGAGGCTCCACGACCCCGGACAGCCCAACCACGTACAACTTACCCAAGAAGGGATCCGAGATAAGCTCGGAAACCCGCATTAACCACACATTAACCCTTGCAGTGGGGGCCCCCAATTGCACGCAATTGGGGACCCCCGCTGCAATCAAAATTCTAATTTCCTCCCTTACGGGTCCTTAAAGGACCGTAAAGGTCCTTAAAGTACCCGTAATAAAAAAAAAGGAACCCTATCACTCATGGGGCTCTATACAGAGCCCCATCGACCCCTAAATAACCCTGTCATTCATGGGGGTCAATCCAGACCCCCATAAGCCCATAATTAACCCTGTCACTTATGGGGGTCAATACAGCCCCCCATAAGCCCTTCATTAACCCTGTCACTCATGGGGGTCAATACAGACCCCCATAAGCCAATAAATAAACCTGGCACTCATGGGGGTCAATACAGACCCTCATAAGCCTCTATTTAACCCCATCAGTCCCATAAGGGTTTATTATGACCCTTATGGGGCCGTTACAACCCAACATTTACCACATAAGTGCCATGACAGTCCTCAAGGACCATCATGACACTAAGTACAAACACTACACTGCACTATACCCCAATAAACCATTCAATCTAAACTAACCCCCTCTACACTAACCTATTAACACCTACACTACCTACCTACCCCCTAATAACCCCCCAACACTCTAGTTTTTTTTATTTTCTGTGGTAAAGTCACCAAAAGTAAAAAAATCCACAGTACATTAAATAAACTAAATCACAAAAAAGAAAAAAAGGAACATTACAGAAAAGAAAAAATACATTACAACACCCCCCCCCCCCACTACAGAATTTTTTTTTACACACCTGAAAAGGAAATACATATAGAATACATACAATACAAATAAAATAAAATACAATACCCCCTATCTAACATACAATTTAATACTATCTAAAATACATCCCACAATCTAATATACAATAAATCCTATCTATCTAAAATACATCCCCCTATCTAACATACAATAAATGCTATCTCTATATACAAACCCTAATTCTAAGCTAAAATAAAATAATTAAGACCACTTAACTTTGCAGATGTCCCTTCAGATCAGCAACCTAAGGAAAAAAATATCAATAAATTAGTGCAACACATTTACAGAAAATAAATAAACATTATAAATATTCTAAATATTCTACTCACCTTTCCAACATGTCCCTGTCCTTCTTTTCTTCTTCTCCGGCGCGGCCCCTGTTAACAAACAAACAAACATTACATTAGTAGGATGTATTGAATATTATATAGTATTGTATGTTAGATAGGATTTATTGTATATTAGATAGATTGGGGGATGTATTTTAGATAGATAGTATTGATTGTATGTTAGATAGGGGGGTATAGTATTTTATTGTATTTGTATTGTATTGTATGTATTCTATGTATTTTCTTTTCAGGTGTGTAATTTTTTTTTCTGTAGTGGGGGGGTTGTAATGCATTTTTTTTATTTTCTGTAATGTTGATTTTTTTATTTTTTGGTGACTTAGGTTTTTTATTTTCTGTAATTAGACTGGTGGGGGTTGATTAGGGGGTAGGTAGGTAGTTTAGGTAGGTAGTGTAGGTGTTAATAGGTTAGTGTAGAGGGGTGTTAGTTTAGATTTAATGTTTTTTTGGGGGGCTATAGTGCAGTGTAGCGTTTATACTTGGTGTCATGAGGGTACTGGAGAACCCTCATAGCACTTAAGGGGTAATGTTAGTTGTCTAACTGTCCCATGAGGGTCTTTAAATACTTTTATGGGACTAATGGGCTTAAATAGAGGCTTATGAGGGTCTGTATAGACCCCCATAAGAGACCGGGTTAAAATGGTGTAGTGCTTACACTTTGGATCATGAGGGTCCTGGATGACCCTCATGGCACTTATAGTGTCATTACATGCGTTCATTAGTGTGTTATAGGAGTCTATATAGTTGAGGCACACAGTACACTTACATTGTGTGACAAACAGCATTCCAACACTTTTTTTATTGCCCCGCCCACATTTTCATATTGTGAGGGCAACATGCTCCTATATTGTCTCTGTTATTCCTTTTCCATGCAGAAAAAAAATAATTTGGAAACCATGAGCCTGATTCAATTGAGCAATCGTAGGATACTTGAGCCCATAAGTGAGGCCGTAAGTTAATTTGCTATTCAATTGGCGTCTTTTTTGCGGCCTCCGAACAGGTTATGGGCTTAAAATCCTTGCGGTTGTTAAACCTAAAACTTACTGCCTCCCGAAGCCTTTGATCTTTCACTCCCGCAAGAGTTCTGAGCGCTAAAATTACAAATAGCCATTCAATTGCTATAATTCCCCAAGCCCGCAAATAGTTTCACACCTGTAAACGGCAAATGTTGAAGAAAAACCTACGAGTGCTAGAGAGGACCCTTAAGGGGGTTTAACTCCTGTCGGCAGCACTGTAAATGCAAATAAAAATACAATACTGCACTGTAAATAAAGGGGTAAGCGATGAAATACATTAGAATTAATTGCATAACAGTCTCAAGCTCGCAAATTGGCAATAAAAAAATCATATTTTTCTATGTGTCTTTTCAGGTTTATATTAATATCAGGAGAAAAGGAGTTAATACATATCAGGCCATCCATATGGACTAGAACAGTATTGTCATTCATTTTTATTATTTTGTGGGTTTGCGAGTCCCATCGCATATCAGACCCCCAAATCTAATTGATTGACATGTAACCTTCATGCTTTTACTCCTGTAATGATCGTGGTCTATGAGATACTACATACGATTGCATGGCTTACGGTTTCGGCTTTCGGACCGTACTTGCGGGCTTCTTTAATTGAATAGCACCAGAATCAGAGACGAACGGGAGCCCGCAGCACGTACAGCCTGGATCCTGCAAGATGCGGGCTTGCAATTGAATCAGGCTCCATGTTCTTTAAAATGCATGATAAAAAAATAGGAGTGTAACATTCTATAAATACATGCAAAATTTGTAATGTACAAAATGTTTGATTCCCAGGGATACAGTTCGTATTCCCTTAAACTTCAAACCTACCAATTCCCTCTTCTATATCTGCAATCATAATAATTAATTCTAAAATGTGCTTGTAACAGTTTTAAAGTATCTTTTCTGATATTCTTATTAAACTCAAATTTAGGGAAAAACTGAGTGGTTCAGTATTTTTTATTTGCAAGTGCTGAAATGAATGAAATATAATACTGGACTGCATATGTACTGAGCATAGTTAAAAAAACAACACATTTCAACAGGGAATGTATAAAGTAAATGCTTTCCTGGCCAGACATACTTGTTATCATCTTGCCAACTAGTCGGTTTGTTATACGCTTCTGGAATTATTAATATAAAAGTTTGAGTTAAGGGAGTGTATAAAAACACAGGATCATTTGTTTATCTATTCACAGACCCTTTAACATTCCCTGAGCTACCATATGTATATAATGTATGCTCCTAAGTATTCATTTACAAAATATAAGTGCCATTTACAGCTGTTTTTATATATAGAAGGAATCTTTTTTTAAATAAAATGTCTACCTTAGCCTTGCAGTTAATAGCCTTTGTGGAGGCAAGAGGGTATCAATGGCTGTTTTTACAGCCATCCTGTTGAGATACAATCCTTGACAATATATATATATATATATATACTGTATATATATATATATATATATATATATATATATATATATATATATATATATATATATATATATATATAAAGCATTCTGTGAAGACCATGCATGTTTATAGGAGAGGGAGATATCAGCTAGAGCATACATCGTGCACATGCTGAAATTACTTACACATGCATTAAATAAATCAGCAGCCCTCAGGGACCACTATTTATGCAGGACCATAATGAGAAACCTTCTGACCTTTTTTAATGGTGAACTATGATGGCGACCGTAAGTATTAATGTTTTATAAATGGAGATAACTATCCTCCTACTTCCATATATGAGGCACGTTATGTGGATTTTAGGGGTATATTTATCAAGCATGGAGAAAAGTGGAGATAAAAGTGCATTTAAATATCTTCATTTTCTGTGTTTCTATATGTGAAATGAAGCGAAGGACGAGGCTTGGGTCCTTATATAGCTCAGCCCAGCTCCTCCCCAACTTCCTCCTCCTTGCTCCCGTTCCCTGCCTCAGTCATGCTCCCTTCCCTCAATCTCTCTTCCAGGTGTTGCTATATGATGGGTAGACATCTGTGACCCCACTGAAATACATCAGTTTTACTTTATAAATGATTATTCTTTGTCAAGGCTGACAACCTATTATTATCCTTTATTTGTAACCCACCAACATAGGCCATTCTGCCTAAGTAAAACAGAAGAAAACCCTTTTTTAGAACTTCAGGAGCTTTATTCACACTAGTTAAATATATTCCATGTGAGAGAGAAATGTGTGTGCAGATTCTCTGAAGCTGGAGAAAGACACTGACAGAGAGCCAGCAGCTTGCTGCATTGTTTGGAGCAGAGTGGATCTGAAGTGCTGTTTGTGTGCAAACTTGCAAGTATCAGGAGCTGATTTGGCAGACTGAGAAACAGACACTGACATAGGTGAAAGTACAAGTTCCCTGAATGAAAGTAATTGTGTAACCTATAAGAACCCCAGGTAAAAGGCTGTGTGTTTTGGACAAAAACTGAATAAGTAAGGGTGCTTGTTTGGAGTGTATCGTGGGCCAGTTGTCCACCGCTGCTATTGCTACATCAGGTACAAGCCATAGAGTGGAACCACAAGAAAGGATTTCCTACAGGAACAATAACTGTATTTATTCAGGCCGTGTTTTTTTCTCCTGTGACAGATAAGCTGTATAGGTATAGAGAGGGTGTCCATGAAGTCAATCAGCTGATATATGTAGATGTTTATTTTCATTACTACAATTCTTGTTTCCTTGTTTTAGTTAAAAAAAAAGCATTGTTGAAGTATTAAATGAGCCTTTAGACTGTCTCTCTGAGATCTATTGTAAGAGAACAAGACCCCTTGTCACAGTAAACATACAGTGTCAAGAGGGGGGACCAGATGGACCAGCCAATGAATGGATCCCACTGGTTAGGTCCTCTCTTCTACAACTTTCTTAGTTTTGTCATGCTGTACTCATCATACTGGACCATCTTTAACTTTGCTCCTCGCGTCTCTGTTGCTTGGCTTTACCCCTTCATAGCACCAATCCCACCACTGCCACCAGTTTGTCAAGAGAAGAGACCAGTCAATGAATGGTTCCCACCACTTAGGTCCTCAACTCTCTTGGTTTCTGAGTATTGGTGCTAGAGATTCCCTCAACAGAGGTCTGCTTCAGGATTTGGGTAAGATGGCAGTTTGAAAGTGACTCTTCCAAGCACTGAATAGGAATTTTTTTAATGCATCATGTTCCTTTACTACATCTCAAGCTCACTTCAATTAGAGAAGTAGTATTAGTTATTAAAGAATTATGTTCTGCTCAATTTCCTCTGAGCTCATGAGACAAACAGCACTTCATCTCATGCAGAAAGTTAATGTTCACTTTTCATCTGCCACTGTTGCCATAGCAATCCACAACACCACAGCACTTTACATCAAGATTCTCCCCCATCAAAGCTGTCTTCACAATCTGTTATTGTAACACCTAAAGTGCCATTGTGGTTACATATTTCTACATTGTTTTTTGAAATACTAAACATGATAATGAGCCAAAAAAGTTTAAACAAAAAAACAACACAACCTTTTATAAGAAATTATTCTTAAGTGTGGGGATCAATTTGTCTTTCTTGCCTGCAGCTGAAGGTATTTTATCAGATGAGTATGTCTTTGTAAACAATGAGCCTTCCTTTAACCCTGTGGAGAGCACTGACAGATGCAACTGCCACATTTAAATTGAGCAGATACGCAACTTTTGAATGTACAAAGTTTTATCCTACTTCAGGAAGTTTACTTGCTGAAGCCAAAATGGTAGATTATACAGCAGCACAATTGCAAGTGAAAGGTCATAAATAAGAGGATGTATTTTTTATATTCTACGAAGCATGTTGCATATTTTAAGAGTAATTCTTCAAAACAGCAAATTTTGTATGACCACAGTGGGCCTTTAATGTAAAATTCTAAGGTCATAAATGAAACTTCAATTGAAAATAAAAACTGGTTGCAGAATTACTTAAAATATCACAATAAAAATATCTAGTTAGAAAATACAATTGCACATAGTTGTTCTTAAAATATGATACCTTATAGATGGTTCTGTAAGCAAACCCCACTCAAGAGAGGAAGAAATCAAATGCCTGAAATGCAAAACTATCTATCTTGTTGAAAATGTGTACATATTCTCCAGTCTGGCCTCAAATGAGAACTATTTGGTTTGATAATATTTCTGATTAATGCCAAATATAATAAGAAGGCAAGAGATAAAGTACCTGTTTATGGTGTAATGAAATTCTTAGGCTCTGATGAAGACTAAACAACATTTAAGAAAAAATGAATATGGTATTTCAGTATTTAGTTATTTATATTGCTTTTTTTCCACTGTCTGTAATAATCTAATATTAAACAATTTGATCGTAGCTGTAGCTTGAGAAATCACCCGAAATGATTACTCCTATAAACAGGTTCCATGACATATCTTCTAATAAGCCAATGCTATTTTATAATATAATACAAATTAATGATTTTATTTCGTAAAAAAATATATGCGTACACAATGTGTAATTAAATGATAATAATAAACAAATGTACATTTTCTCCTAACTGGGCTCAAAGTTGTTTATAATTGTGTATTTTGATATTGTATTATCCAATGAGTTGGAATAATTCAATCCATAGACATGTCTAGAGCTCCTAGGTAGAAGATATTTTCTCAAAATTATTACTACATATCTAAAATCCCAGGCACCAAATGATGCTAAGCAAACTTGCTACTTTTCCATTTGATGTTCTTCATTACTGAAGAGTTTGAGTGGAAATGTAGGGGAATCAGAGGCCTTCGGCTATCTGAGATTCTAGGATCAGCTAAAATTAACTAGATTTTTTCTCAAATGCTTTTATGCTCATCACTTGCATAGCTGATATTACTATAAATGTGTTACATACCTCACAAACATGTTGTTTTTTTTAAATTACAGTCGGACCTTGAAGGTCGAAATGATTAATTTTCCATGCAGTTTTTTTTTTAACTGTCTTAACTGCCCTAAACTTTATTTCACTTATTTTTCATGTATCTCCCTAACAGTGTTTCCTAGAAATCAGAGGCCATTGATCCCTCTGTATTTTAAATGAAACAAATTATACATTTGCAGCATAATATGATAATAACAAAAATGGATTGTACTACTGTATGTAAAATGAAAAATAAATCATTGCATTCTGTCGAAAAAAAGGTGCAGTTTGAAATGTGTTCCTAAAGATACTGAAGTCACTCAATAAACTGACTTTAAGACTGAACAGTTACAATACATTTTTAGACAACAGCTGCATTGCCTCATTTCTTGTCAGACACTGATAACAAATGCGTCTGGGGAAATTAAATGGAAGAAAATCTGTGTAAAGGTCAAGGAAAGAAAGAGAAGATATGCTTCTTGAGGGAGATATTTTATTTGTAGACATTACATGCAGTAGAGAAGGTTGAACAGTACGGAGATGGGCTTCGAAAGAAAGCCAGGGCAACTATACAGACTCCAATATCACAAGGTCATCTGCATAATATTACCGTATATACTCTAGTATAAGTCGAGTTTTTCAGCACTTTTTTTAAGGCTGATAAGGGCCCCCTCGGCTTATACTCAAGTCACCACCCCGTGTCTCTCTTTCCCCCCCGTGTCTCTTTCCCTCCCCCCTCCCTTATCATCCTCAACTCCCCCATTCTCATCCTCAACCCCCCATCCATTCTCATCCTAACCCCCCCTTCTCAATTTAGCCCTCTAATTACCTCCCTCTCTCCCTTTCCCCTCACTTACCTTACATCTGCAGAAGCTGCTCCTCCACTCCTCGGTGCTCCTTCCGGCTGCGTCTTGACCCGGCCAATGATGCAGCTGGAAGGAGCGCAGAGGAGTGGAGGAGCAGCTGCTGCAGATGTAAGGTAAGTGAGGGGAAAGGGAGAGGGGGAGGTACTTAGGGGGTAAAGTGAGGATGGGGGGGTTGAGGATGAGGATGGGGGGTTGAGGATGAGGAGGGGGGTGGAGGATGAGGAGGGGGGTTGAGGATGAGGATGGGGTAGTTGAGGATGAGGATGGAGGGGTTGAGGATGGGGATGGGGGGCATTGGATGAGGATGGGGGGGATAAGGACGGGGGGTTAAGGATGAGGATGGGGGGTTAAGGATGAGGACGGGGTTGAGGAGGGAGGATGGGGGGATGAGGATGGGGGGTTGAGGATGAGGATGGGGGTTTAAGGATGAAGACGGGGGTTGAGGAGAGAGGGTGAGGAGGGGGGTTGAGACACAGGGGGGAGAGAGAGGGGGGAAGAGACACAGGGGGGAGAGACAGGGGGAAAGAGACACAGGGGGAAAGAGAGGGGGGAAGAGACACAGGGGGAGAGAGAAGGGGGGGAAGAGACACAGGAGAGAGGGGGGGACTCAAGAAAGGGGCACAGAGGGCACACAAGAGGGGGACACAGAGGGCACAAGAGGGACACAGGGGGCCGCACATTTCCTACCCTTGACTTATACTCGAGTCACTAAGTTTTCTCAGTATTTTGTGGTAAAATAGATGCCTCGGCTTATACTCGGGTCGGCTTATACTCGAGCATATACGGTACTTATACTAGCCACCTGCCCGTCAAAAATGATGGGGCAATAAAATAGTGTTGAAATGCTGTTTGTAACACAATGTGAGTTTACTGTGTGCCTCAAATATATAGACTCCTATAGCACACTAATGAACCCATGTAATAACACTATAAGTGCCATGAGGGTAATCCAGGACCCTCATGACACACAAGTGTAAGCACTACACCATTTTAACCCGGTCTCTTATGGGGGTCTATACAGGCCATCATAAGCCTCTATTTAATCCCTTTAATCCCATAATGTTATCTAAAGACCCTCATGGGACAGTTAGAAGCGTAACATTACCCCATAAGTGCTATGAGGGTTCTCCAGGACCCTTATGACACTAAGTACAAACACTACACTGCACTATACCCCCCAATAAACCATTAAATCTAAACGAACCGCCCTGTACACTAACCTATTAACACCTACACTACCTCCCTACCCGCTAATAACCCCCCCTCGCCGCACTAATTACAGAAAATAAAAAATCTATATTACAGAAAATGTAAAAAAACCTACATTACAACCTCCCCCACTACAGAAAACATACAAAAATGACACACCTGAAAAGGAAAAACATACAAAATATATACATTACAATACAATAAAAACAAATAAAATAAAATGATCCCCTATCTAAAATACATTAAATCCTATCTAAAATAGACACATACCCCACTATCTAAAATGCATTTAATCCTATCTAACATACATACATACCCCACTATCTAAAATACATTAAATCCTATCTAACATACATACATACCCCACTATCTAAAATACATTAAATCCTATCTCCGTACACAAACCCTATATCTAACCTAAAATAAAATAATTAAGACCACTTAACTTTGCAGATGTCTCTTCAGATCGCCACCCTAGGAAAAAAATAATAATTTAACAATAAAATAAACATTCTAAATATTCTACTCACCTTTCCAGCATGTTCCCATCCTTCTTATTTTCTTCTCCGAGGCGGCCCCTGTTAAAAATAAACATTAGATTACTACACATGAATACACACACACAAAATAAAATAAACATAATCTACATTGAACTTACCTTGGCGTGATGTCCCCGGCCTCCTACTCTCCTGCCCCAGCTGGGCCCTGGAAGAATTTGCGCTCTAAAAAAAAAAAAAATAATAACTAACGGATGTCCGCACTCGCGGACCTCCCCGAAGCTAATGAGCCTTCTAGAGCCTTTTCTGGAATCAAATTCGCAATGACGCCTTCTGATTGGCTGAAATTTGATTGACAGTGTGTTCAGCCAATCAGAATGGGATGCAACCCTATATCTGTTTGTTTGGAGCAGAAGAGCGGGGAGGTAAGTTCAATGTATATTATGTTTATTTTATTTTGTGTGTGTGTGTATTTAGTACAAATCTAATGTTTGTTTTTAACAGGGGCCGCGCCGGAGAAGAAAATAAGAAGGATGGGGACATGCTGGAAAGGTGAGTAGAATATTTTGAATATGTAGAATGTTTATTTATTGTATGTAAATATGTTATGTACCAATTTATTATTTTTTTTCCTAGGGTGGCAATCTGCAAAGGTAAATGGTCTTAATTATTTTAGGTTAGAATTAGGGTTTGTGTATGTAGATGGGATTTATTGTATGTTAGATAGGGGGATGTATTTTAGATAGATAGGGGGGTATGTGTGTATTTTAGATAATATTTAATGTATTTTAGATAGGTGGGTATTGTATTGTATTTTATTTTATTTGTATTGTAATGTATATATTCTGTATGTCTTTCCTTTTCAGGTGTGTACTTTTTTAAAATTTTCTGTACTGGGGGGAGGTGTAATGTAGGTTTTGTTATTCTCTGCAATGTTGATTTTTTTTTATTTTTTGTAATGTAGAATTTTTATTTTCTGTAATTAGTGGGGTGGGGGGTTTATCAGGGGGTATTTAGGTAGTGTAGGTAGTGTAGGTAGTGTAGGTGTTAATAGGTTAGTGTAGAGGGGGGTTAGTTTAGATTTAATGGTTTATTGGGGGGTATACTGCAATGTTGTGTTTTTACTTAGTGTCATGAGGGTCCTTGAGCTTCATGGCACTTATGTGGTTAAGGTTAGGGTTCTAACAGCCCCATAAGGGTCTTTATATACCCGTATGGGACTACTGGGGTTAAATAGAGGCTTATAAGGGTCTGTATAGACCCACATAAGAGACAGGGTTAAATAGGCTTAGATGGGGTTATATATGTCCAGTTCAATAGATGGGGTTAAATAGGGTTACATTGGTACTGTTAGGGTTAAGTAGGCCCAGGGTTGGGTTAATGGGGTATAGTTAGGGTTAATAGTATAGTGCTTACACTTTGTGCAATGGGGGTCCTGGATGACCCTCATGGCACTTATAGTGTTATTACATGGTTTAATTAGTGTCCTATAGGGGTCTGTTAGGGTTAATTATTGGCTTATGGGGGTCTGTATTGACCCGAATGAGTAACCGGGTTTATCAAGGGCTTATGGGGGTCTTCATTGACCCCCATGAGTGACAGGATTAATTCAGTGCTTATTGGGGTCTGTATTGACCCCCATGAGTGTCCACGTTAATTAAGGGTTTATGGGGATCTGTATTTTCCCTCATGAGTGACAGGGCTAATTAAGGGTTTATCAGGGTCTGTATTGACCCCCATGAGTGACCGGGTTAATTAAGGGTTTATGGGGGTCTGTATTGTCCCTCATGAGTGACAGGGTTAATTAGGGGGTTATGGAGGACTTCATTTAACCCTGTCACTCATGGGGGTCAATGAAGACCCCCATAAGCCCTTAATTAACCCTGTCACTCATGGGGGTCATTAAGGGCTTATGGGGGTCTTCATTGACCCCCATGAGTGACAGGGTTAATGAAGGGCTTATGGGGGTCTGTATTTAGCCATATGAGTGTTAGGGTTATTTTTTTTTATTGCGGGTCCTTTTAAGGACTTTTACGATTCTAATTTTGATTGCAGCAGGCGTCCCCGATCATGTGCGATCAGGGACCCCCACTGCAAGGCTTAATGTGGGTTTAATGTGGGGACCCCCAGCATTGGGGAATTAATTTTCGGTGGGCACACATCGGGGGTCCGATCGAACCCCTGTAGCAAGGGCTTAATGCAGGGTTCTGACCTTATCTCATATCTCTGCAAAGGGGTTAATAATGCGGTTCCAAGCTTATCTTTGGATCTCTTTGCTAAGTTGTAAGCGGCTGGCATTTTTTCAGCCGCCATATTTTTTCTCGCTTAGTCGATTTTCAGGTGCCGAAACTGGGGAATTTAGGGTTAAACCTCACTTCCAGACGTACTGGCAGTCCCCCGTCCCCCCCTCGTGCTGTGGGTGTTTTTTTATTTTCTATTATTATTATTATTGTGTTTATTAGTGTGTTTTTGTGTTTGCGCGGTTCTGGGGGTTAGCGCGTTGGTTTGCAACCTCGGGTATTTTTTTTCTAAGTCGCGCGGCTCATAGTGTTGGCTCGCAGGCAATGAGGGAGAGGAATAGGGGAAGAGAGACACAGTTGAGGGAGAGGATGAGGGGAAGAGAGACACAGGGTAAGGAGAGGAGGAGGGAAAGAGACACAGACTAAGGAGAGGACGAAGTGCTTCGAGTTAACGGTTGCTGTGGGGTGGTTTTGTTACAAAGTGAGGCGCCGTAGAGCCTCCAGCCTCCAGCCTCAGATCACATTGTCCTGGATAAATGTATTATTTAGTTTGCATAAATGGAATGTTCACAACTGTTCTTTAATTTATACAAGCGATAACTATTTTCTTCTTTTAAAAGAGGGGCATGGAACATAGTGCACTACTCTATAATCTTCAATCGAATATATTTTCTTTCTTAAAGGGTAAGTTAAACTATCTATGTAAAATGTCTGTCTAGTTTTCCAGATACTCCCCCATGATTCTGGAGAGTGGAAGCTGCTATTTGTCACTAACATTGAGCTCTGAACTGACTGTGTCAACATTTCAAAAGTCAGCTCAACAGCCAATCAGACTGCATCTTAGTACTAAGCTGTGACCTTCGTGTTCAGAGCTCTTCAGCAACTCACATCCCCTAATATATATAAGTCCATTAACAATAAAAGGCAAGTGTTTTTACAAATATATTTCAATATCTGTAAATGAACTATTTTATAAAAGAGCTACTGTTTTGGTGAAACTTCCCATCTGGCACCTGTGTCACATGTCTTCCTATATGGGGAGTGGAGTACATACAAATTAGAGCAAACACAGTCATAAAAGGACCTTAAAGTCCCATATTTGCTACATTGCCCCATATTTTCTTTTATAGAACCTTTTTTAATTGACAGTCATTGACTTCTTTCAGTTGCTGATTGCACTTCTTTGTCAACAGGAAGTTTTTGAGATTTACATTAGTCCCATGAATGCACTGACACAAAGAATGGAAACTTTTTAATCAAATCTGCTTAATTTTTCTCTTCATGTAAATCTTCTTCCATTTGTTATGTTTAAATAGTAAATCTTATTTAGGATAGCTTTTTAATATAATAAATGTAACTTTAAGTGGACCTGCCCTTTAAATGCAATTGCCTCTGATTTGCTAAAGAGAGGTACACCTCTCAAAGTCTTGTCACCCTAACTAAAAGGTTTTTCCAATGAAAAATGTATCACTATTTACTGCAATACCTTCTGGACACTCACAGCTACCTCACTCTTAAAAACTTTACAATGTTTTTTTTTTCTTCTTGAGCTACAGTGATCCTTTTAAAGGCATGGTGCTTTTACACAACAAAGTTAAATATGTATGGAAGAGGAAATTTGCCTTTTTAAATGTCACAGATCCATGTCTGAGAAGACATGAGAATTCTCAGCCTGGAATGAGACTGACTCTTATTTTTTTTGAGCATATTAAAAGACAAACTAGATAACTTATTTTTACAAGCACTTTTAATATTCTAAATGCATGTTCATAGGGTTCCCTTGGGCTCCAGTGGTTAGGATTGTGTGCTTTCACCACTGCAACCTGGGTTTGATTCCAGTCAAGGAACCAAGTGGTCACACCACCCTGAAGCCATGCAGGGTTGGCCTGATCAGTGCTTGGATGGAAGACCACCTAGGAATACCAAGAGCTGTATCCTGTGGCCCACTGGAGAAGGAACTGGCAACCCACTCCAGTATCTCTGCCACAAAAACCAAGTGGATCAGCATGGTGTGTTGTAGTCCATGAGGTGATGGGGATTTGTACACGACTGAATGACACACACACACACACATGTTTTTATAACTTATGTCTGAATAGAACTGCCACTTAAAAAATATATTTAAAATACCAGTTCAGCTGCCTTGCAGTTTGAAGGATATGTGGACTTCGGAACAAAATAAGGAAGATTTTAGGTCTGAGAATTCTTATCTGGACAATAGGATTTACCGTATTTATCGGCGTATAACACGCACTTTTTCTCCCTGAAAATAGAGGGCAAATGATAGGTGCGTGTTATACGCCGATATTCCCTCCCCCCTCCTCATCCTCAACCTCCCTCCTCACTCTAAACCCCCTCCGCATTCTAACCTCCCCTCCTCAACCTAAACCCCCCTCCTCCTCAACCTAAACCCCCCTCCTCAACCTAAACCCCCCTAAATACCTCCCCCTCACCTGCTTCTGCTCCGGCCTCTGCTCCACTCCTTGACCCGGTGACGTCACATGTGCTCCAGCGCGCCACGTCATTAGCATATACCGGGTGCCGGCCGGGGTTTAGGTTGAGGAGGGGGGGTTTAGAATGAGGAGGGGGGTTTAGAATGAGGAGTGAGGTTGAGGAGGGGGGTTGAGGTTGAGGAGGGGGGTTGAGGATAGGGGGGTTGAGGAGGGAGGATGAGGATGGGGGGGTTGAGGAGAGGGGTTGAGGGGGTTTGAGGATCCGGGGTTGAGGAGGGGGTTTGAGGGGGTTTGAGGATGGGGGGGTTGAGGAGGGGGTTTGAGGAGGGTGGTTGAGGAGGGGTTTGAGGATGGGGGGGTTGAGGAGGGAGGATGAGGAGGGAGGATGAGGAGGGAGGTTGAGGATGAGGAGGGAGGTTTAGGATGAGGAGGGGGGTTGAGGATGAGGAGGGGGGTTGAGGATGAGGAGGGATGTTGAGGAGGGGGGTTGAGGTTGAGGAGGGGGGTTGAGGATAGGGGGGTTGAGGAAGGAGGATGAGGATTGGGGGGTTGAGGAGGGGGGTTGAGGGGATTTGAGGATGAAGGGGTTTGAGGAGGGGGTTGAGGATGGGGGGGTTAAGGAGGGAGGATGAGGAGGGAGGTTGAGGAGGGGGTTGAGGATGAGGAGGGGGTTGAGGATGAGGAGGGAGGTTGAGGATGAGGAGGGGGGTTGAGGATGAGGAGGGGGGTTGAGGAGGAGGGAGGTTGAGGATGGGGGTTGAGGTTGAGAAGGGGGGTTGAGGTTGAGGAGGGGGGTTGAGGATAGGGGGGTTGAGGAAGGAGGATGAAGATTGGGGGGTTGAGGAGGTGGGTTGAGGGGATTTGAGGATGGGGTGGTTGAGGAGGGGGTTTGAGGAGGGAGGTTGAGGAGGGAGGTTGAGGCGGGAGGTTGAGGAGGGGGTTGAGAAGGGAGGATAAGGAGGGAGGTTGAGGAGGGGGGTTGAGGATGAGGAGGGGGGTTGAGGTTGAGGAGGGGGGTTGAGGAAAGAGGATGGGGGGTGGAGGAGGGGGTTGAGGATGGGGGGTTGAGGAGGGGGGTTGAGGGGGTTTGAGGATGGGGGGGTTGAGGAGGGGATTTGAGGAGGGAGGTTGAGGAGGGGGTTGAGGATGGGGGGGTTGAGGAGGGAGGATGAGGAGGGAGGATGAGGTGGGAGGTTGAGGATGAGGAGGGAGGTTGAGGATGAGGAGGGAGGTTTAGGATGAGGAGGGGGGTTGAGGATGAGGAGGGAGGTTGAGGAGGGGGGTTGAGGAGGGGGGTTGAGGTTGAGGAGGGGGTTAAGAATGAGGAGGGGGTTGAGGATGAGGAGAGAGGTTGAGGATGAGGAGGGAGGTTGAGGATGAGGAGGGGGTTGAGGATGAGGAGGGGGGTTGAGGAGGAGGGAGGTTGAGGATGGGGGTTGAGGTTGAGAAGGGGGGTTGAGGTTAAGGAGAGGGGTTGAGGATAGGGGCGTTGAGGAAGGAGGATGAAGATTGGGGGGTTGAGGAGGTGGGTTGAGGGGATTTGAGGATGGGGGGTTGAGGAGGGGGTTTGAGGAGGGAGGTTGAGGAGGGAGGTTGAGGCGGGAGGTTGAGGAGGGGGTTGACAAGGGAGGATGAGAAGGGAGGTTGAGGAGGGGGTTGAGGATGAGGAGGGGGGTTGAGGAGGGGGGTTGAGGTTGAGTAGGGGGGTTGAGGAAGGAGGATGAGGATGGGGGGTGGAGGAGGGGGTTGAGGATAGGGGGTTTGAGGAGGGGTTTGAGGAGGGAGGATGAGGAGGGAGGTTGAGGATGAGGAGGGTGGTTGCGGTTGAGGATTTTGCTTCAAAGTTCTTTATTTGAAAAAAAAAAAATTCCTGAAATTACCTTCTTAAAATGAGGTGCGTGTTATATGCCGGTGCGTGTTATATGCCGATAAATACGGTAGTTAAAGCGTCTGCAACCTTTTAGAAATTAAAACAGCTACATAAAAAAGCACACTGACTTATTGTAGAGATGTATAGATCTTGCTTATTTTGCCTTTTTATTAATTAATTAATCAAACCAGTACTTTTTTGAATCCGCTAACAGTGATTAGAGATGAGAGCAGAGATATAAGAGGGTGCAATATTGATAAGGGCATTATAGGTTAGGGTCATGATTTTACATTTTATTCTGGCGGCTATGGGAGTAGAGTGGACTGACAGAGAGATGCTGCAGATACAGAACGTTGAGTTTGGTGGATAAGTCTAGCGGATGGGTTCATTATGGATTGTAGTTGAGGGATTCTCTATATAACCTGATGTGTTCACTTCATATGAACCCCAAACATGATTCGATGCCTCTTGTATGACAGTGGCTACAGGTATATGTGTAAGTAGAATTACTGTCTATTCGATCTGTCTTATTCAGAACTTTATCCACTTGTTGAGTACAGGAATCCATTTTGTATTTGTTGCATCACATCCTGAGATCTGGATGAGGGGGGTGTTTGTAGTTATTAGTGGAGGGAGGAATTGGGGATGAGGGAACAAACAGAAGTCCAGATATTTTGTTTCATAATTGATAAGACTGAAATTGTCATCAAGCTTCTTCCATCCCACTGGCCCAGAAGCAGGAAGTTGCAACCATAGCGCTCCTAAAATGTAAGCTCCCCTCTTCCACACACAATTACCACCAGATCATCAAATGTTGTTGTTATCTAATTAACTATATGAATGAGTTTTTCCTTCTTAATTATGCTTTTAGTCAGAAATCAAAGTTAAGTTTTTTTTATTGTTCAGTGGTACTTTAACCTTGGATCAGACATGAAACCCTCTGATATTCGGCAGCCAGTTTTACTTCAAAGGCTGTTAGTATGAACACACAGCTGGAGCTAGTCCTAGTTTCTCCACAAACAATGAGTAATCTCCTTTGCCACATATGCGCATCTCATCCATGCTAATGTCATTGTGTTATGTAAGTCTATTTCAGTGGTGGAATGTAATAGATGTAATGCATCATAACTTAAAAGTTGCTAGGGAAGATGATGGTTATAGTATAGATGAGTTGTATTCACTTAGATCTCTGAAAGTTTTTTCTTTTATAAAAAATGTACATATTTTTTTTTTTTTTTTATAAATTGAAAACATGGGGCTAGTGTGTCCATTTAAATATGTATCTATACCAAGAAATGCAGTAAACACTAGGCAATGTAAAACATGATCGCTCTACAAAGGTCATCAGAGAATATAACCTAGGTTTCACTTCACATAATTCTTGATAAGTAAAATACTGTAATGGCAACAGTATAACATAACCATCTGGAAATACATAAGTAATTATTTGAAAGGTTCCTAAAACTGCACTTTGGAGAGATTAAAGTCAGAATCAGAGACCATTTACAAAATGAAATACAGCAGTGAAGGAGAGACTGCTTTATAGAATAATAAACTTTTTTAAAATAGATGTTCCATTTTAACCAACTTGGCCTTAGTCACATTAACACTGGTAAATTCATTGACTTAAAGACAAATCTGCCTTTTTATGTAAATATATATTTTGTAACATATACAGCTACACAATGCTAGTGTTAGCATATTTTCCCTATGATTACTTACTGTATGATCTGCTGTTAGATTATATGAAACAACCAGTCTCAACTGCTACTGGCTTCACATTGGCCTCCAACAATTGTTTTATCCTGGCATTAAAAAATAAATTATCCATAGATCTAAGGTTTCACTAAATCTTAACATTTGATGACAGTTCCTTATCGATTAACGTTTGAACTGCAATAAACTTCTTTAAACTGCTGGGTGTTCCTAATGAAGATGAGAGAAGCAAGTGTTATATCTTCACATTTCAAAGTCTGCAATACACATCTCTTTTACTCTTGATTTTTTAATATAATAGGAGGAGTAATAGATCATGTTAAGTCATTCAGTTGTGTCCAACTCTTTGTGATCCTATGGACCACAGCACAACAGGCACATCTATCGTTATGCCTCTAGTTGTGCATATACATAAGGTTTTAATGGCAAAGATACTGGCGTGGGGTGCCAGTTACTTCTCCAGTGGACCTAAATTTGTCTGATGTTTCTTCTATGACCTGCCCATCTTGGGTGACCCTACATGGTTTAACTCGCAGCTTCATTGAAGTACACAATCACCTTCAGCACAACAAGGTAGCGATCCAGAAGGGGTAATAGATAATAAATAACCATAAAAAGACCAGTTACTTAACCAGAAGATTTACTGTATTTAACAGGTAGTATAATAGTGCTGTGGTAATCTAACCCTTAGTTTCCCCCAATTTGTTTCCTTGTTATTGTTTAGTTTTTCTTTAATCCCTTTTCTTTCCCTATGGTCTTTCCTTACTAGAAAACTACTTTATCTGAACTATTGGATATTACTATGGAGATTTAGAAAACTAACTGATATACAAGGTTAGAACTTGAGCCCTACGTGCTTCAAATTTTTAAAAGTTACAACACTATTAAATTAGACTGAGCATCGTATGAGCTACGCAGCACGGCCGTCTGGGTCAAACACGGAGCAACAGGGCAGGAGAAGTGAAAGCCTGCAAGATGACCTCGCAGTCTCCCCACATCATCACTTGCTGAATGGGACCTCTGTGTCAGTTCTACATACAAGCCCTGCCATGGGGGTACTCCAAGTCCCTACCCCCCGGCACCTAAAATTACCCCCTCAATGCTGGAGGTCCTCGTCGGGACGCCTGAAGTGTCCCCATATTAACCCTTGCAGTGGGGGTCTCAGTCAGCATCAATCGTGACCCAGCTGCATTTAAAAATTCAAAAGTCCTGCCTTGAGGGCCCTTTAAAGGACGGTAAAGGTCCTGAAAGGACCCGCACTAAAAAAATATTAACCCCTGCCGCGGGGGTACTATAAGTAACCCCCCAGGCACGTAAATATAACCCCAGCACTCATGGGGCTCTATACAAAGCCCCATGAGCCCTTAATTAACCCTGTCACTCATAAGCCATTAATTAACCCCCATAAGCCCTTAATTAATCCTGTCACTCATGGGGGTCAATATAGACCCCCATGAGCTCTTAATTAAACCTATAACACATGGGGCTCTATACAGAGCCCCATGAGACTAAAATGAACTCCCTTAGTCCAATAAGGGTCTATATAGACCCCTATAGAAAACTATTAACCCCTAGGTTAACCCTACAAGTGCCATGAGGGTCCTCCAGGACTCTCAGGACAAAGTCTAAGCACTAGCCCACACTATTACAATCTCTATAGCAGGGATGGATTGCACCTTAATGATGAGGGCGCTTTTGTGCTAGGGGATAGGATGGTAGAACGGCTGGGGGAGTTTTTAAACTTGTAGGTGGAGGGGAGGGACTATATAGAAGTATTGGGGTAAATAGGGTAGAGAGGGAAAGGGATGAATTAGTTACCCATGGGGGAGGAGAAGGAGGGAGGTTTACTATAGAAAGTAGGGAGGTATTAATAGGGGCCTCAAATACAGTGGCAGGCACTTCACAACAGCAGAGCCATAGAAACATAAAGTGTATGATTGCTAACGCAAGAAGTTTGCCTGGGAAAATGGATGAGCTAGAAATATTAGCAGTACAAGAAAAATGGGGCTTAATAGGCATTACGGAAACATGGTGGGATGAATCTCATGACTGGACTGTTAATCTGGATGGTTATAACCTATTTAGGAAAGATAGGGGAAATGGTAAAAGAGGAGGAGGGATCTGTCTTTATGTTAAGCCAGAATTTAAGCCTATAGTCAGAGAAGATATTTATGCTGGCACTAACGGCATCATTGAATCCTTGTGGGTTGAGCTAAATAGTGGAGGAGCTAATTCGAAACGCATATTGGTGGGAGTATGCTATAAACCCCCAAATATAGCTGAAAGTGAGGAAATACAATTATTGTTACAGATTGGAAATGCAGCTAAGCATGGGCAAGTTCTAATAATGGGAGACTTTAATTACCCTGATATAAACTGGATAAACGAGACCAGCAGCTCAGCTAAGGGGAGCAGGTTCTTGAGTACACTCAGGGATCATTATCTGGCCCAGGTAATACAAGAACCTACTAGAAATGGGGCCATCTTGGATTTAGTCATCACAAGTAATATTGATATAATATCAAATGTAAAAATAGGGGAACCCTTGGGGAACAGTGATCCCAACACAGTCTCATTTGAGATTGAGTACAAAAAACAGAGTTGTAAGGGGCCAACAAAAACTCTAAATTTTAAAAGGGCTAACTTTAATGGGCTACGGGCAGCAATACAACATATAGACTGGGACAAAGAACTTACAGGGAAGAATACTGAAAATAAATGGACAACATTCAAATCCTTACTAAATAAACATACTCATCAGCATGTACCATGTGGAAATAAAATGAATAGGAGTAAATCACATCCCATGTGGCTTAACAATGACTTAAAGATCATGATGAGGAAAAAGAAATATGCATTTAAATTATACAAGAAGGAGGGAACAGAGGCAGCTTTATGTGACTATAAGGAAATCAACAAGTCTTGCAAAAGGGCTATTAGACTGGCTAAAATAGAAAATGAGAAGTCAGTTGCAATGGAAAGTAAGACTAACCCTAAAATATTTTTTAAATATATTAATGGGAAGAAGGCCAGGAAGGAATCGATAGGACCATTACAATGTGACACAGACCATCTGATAATTAGTGACCAGGAAAAGGCAGATGAGCTAAATAGGTTATTTTCGTTGGTTTACACAAGGGAGGTACCAGTGGTTGGGACACCGCAACATAATGGGGCTACACTACCTTTACTAAATAATTGGTTAATGCAGGAAGAAATACAAAAGAGGTTGGAGAAAATAAATGTTAATAAAGCCCCAGGTCCTGATGGAATACATCTAAGGGTACTGAGGGAGCTGGGGTCTGTAATAGCCAAACCATTATATCTAATCTTTCAAGACTCACTCACTACAGGGTCTCTACCAGATGACTGAAGAAAAGCAGAGGTGATACCTATATTTAAGAAGGGATCTAGAGCAAATCCGCGGAATTATAGACCAGTGAGCCTCACTTCTGTAGTTGGGAAGCTTTTAGAAGGGTTAATAAGGGACAGAATACAAGAATATGTCTATTTGAACAGGATCATAGGTAGCAGTCAACATGGATTTATGAAGGAAAGGTCGTGTCAGACCAATCTAATTAGTTTTTATGAGGAGGTTAGTAGGAACTTGGATCAGGGCAACTCAGTGGATGTAGTCTTTTTAGATTTTTCAAAGGCATTTGATACAGTGCCACATGGAAGACTAGTGAGCAAACTAAGGGATACAGGAATTGCAGTAAATATCTGCTCATGGATCGAGAGCTGGCTAAAAGACAGGAAGCAAAGGGTTGTTGTAAATGGAACATACTTCGATTGGTCTAATGTGATAAGTGGGGTTCCTCAAGGTTCAGTATTAGGTCCTCTCCTTTTTAACATATTTATTAATGACGTTGAGGTAGGACTCGAATGTAGTGTCTCCATTTTTGCTGATGACACTAAGTTGTGCAAGGTAATAAAATCAGATAATGATGTACTTTCCCTACAAAAGGATTTGCATAAATTAGAGAAATGGGCGGCTAAATGGCAGATGAGATTTAATACAAATAAATGTAAGGTTATGCATTTGGGAAGGAACAATAGCCAAGCAATCTATAATCTTAATGGAGCAAATCTAGGGGTATCAGATATTGAAAGGGATTTGGGAGTACTAGTGGACAACCACCTAGGTAACAGCGCTCAAAGCCAAGCAGCGGCTGCAAAGGCAAATAAAATATTAGCATGTATTAGGAAGGGTATAGAAGCCAGGGAAGAAGATATAATTCTGCCACTATACAAATCTCTAGTACGCCCTCATTTGGAATATGGAGTACAATTTTGGGCACCACCTCATAAAAAAGACATTTTAGAGCTGGAAAAAGTACAGAGAAGGGCTACAAAACTAATAAGGGGAATGGAGGGGCTAAGTTATGAAGAAAGACTAACAAAATTAAACTTATTTTCTCTAGAAAAAAGGCGTCTAAGAGGAGATATGATTACGTTATATAAATACATCCAGGGTCAATATAAGGCTTTGTCAAGTGAACTTTTTGTAGCAAGAGATTATCAACTGACAAGAGGACATCCTTTGAGGTTAGAGGAAAAAAGATTTCACCTTAAACAAAGAAAAGGGTTCTTCACAGTTTGGGTGGTTAAACTGTGGAATTCTCTACCAAAGGAGGTGGTGACAGCGAATTCTATAGACAACTTCAAAAAGGGGTGAGATATATTTTTGAATAAAGAGGGCATTCAAGGCTATCCTAGATAACTAGCAAGGAATATTGATCCAGGGAGAAATTTGATCGCCAGTTTCTAGGGGACAGGAAGGAATTTTGCTTTTTTTTCCCCCTTATGAGACAATTGGCAAAGTTTTAATGGTTTTTTTTTTTTTCTGTTTGCCTTCCTCTGGATCAATTAACAATAATAATAAATAGTCCACATTAAAAAGATCAATAGAGATCTAAAAAGGTTGAACTTGATGGACTAACTCTTTATTCATCCTCCAATACTATACTATTAATAATTATTTAATCAATAATTTAATTAATAACTAATCCGCATATTGCAGATCAGAGGAGATCTTAACAGGTTGAACTTGATGGACTGAAAGTCTTTTTTCAACCTTAATTACTATGTAACTATGTACTATGTATTAACCCTATATATACCCCATTAACCCATACTAAACCCTATCTGGACCTAATAACCCTTACTTGGACAATCTAACCCTATCTGCGCCTATTTAAACCTATCTGGACCTAATAATGCTAACTGGGCATTTTTAACCCCTTCTAGCCTTATTCAACTCCATGTAAGCCTATTTAACTCCTTCTAGCCCCATTTAACCCTATCACTTATGGGGGTCTATACAACCCAATCAGACCCATAAGGGTCAATGAGAACCCCATAAGTTACATGAGGGTCCTCCAGGACCCTCAGGACACTAAGTACAAACACTACACTACACTATTCCCCCCCCCAATAAACCACTAAATATAAACTAACCAACGCTACCCTAACCTATTAACCCCTACCTACCTAACACTACCTACCTAACTTGCTATTAACCCCCCACCCCACTAATTACACAAAATCCAAAAGATAAGGTACAAAAAAGGATATTACAACCCCCCCCACTACAAAAAATATTACACACCTGCAAAGAAAAAGCATACACAAATAACATTACAGTAATAAATACATTATAAATATACCCCTAACTACAATACATTTCCCCCTATCTAGACATAACCCCTATCTAGACATTCCCCCCTAAATCTAAGCTAAAATAGAATAAATAAAACCACTTACCTTTGCAGATGTCCCTTCAGATTGCACCCCCTAGGAAAAAGGTAACATCAAATTAGTACATAATTAAACAGTAAATATAAAAAATACACAGTACAAATACAGTATTGAACTCACCTTTCCACCATGTCCCCGTCCATCTTCTTCTGTTCTTGGCCAGGGAGGTCTTAACAGCATCGGGGAGCTCTGCAAGTGCGGAACTCTGTAAGTTTTGTTATTTTTTTAATTTTTTTAGAGCGCAGATTCTTCAAGGGCCCAGCCGTGGCAGAAAAGGAGAAGGCCGGGGACATCACGGACAGCTCAGTTTTAAATTTTATAATGTTTATTAAAGTTGTGTGTATTTGTGTATGTGATGCTTCTTTTTTCCAGGTGCCGAGCCGGAGAACAGAGGAAGATGGAAGGGGACATGGTGGGAAGGGTTCAATACTGTATTTGTAATGTTTGTTTTTTATATGTACTGTTTAATTATGTACTAATTTGATGTTTCTTTTTTTTCCTAGGGGGTGCGATCTGAAGGGACATCTGCAAAGTAGGTTTAAACTAGTAGGTGGGGGGGAGGGACTAGATATACGTAATGGGGTAGAAAGTGTAGAGGGTATAAGGGATGAATTAACAACTCAAAGGGGAGGAGATGGGGGGAGGGGTAGTATAGTCAATAGGGAGGTAGTACTAAGTAATTCAAGTACAGTGGCAGGCACTTCAGAACTACAGACTCATAACATAAGGTGTATGCTTGCTATTGCCAGAAGCTTGCCAGGAAAAATGGGAGAGTTAGAATTATTAGCAATTACTGAAAAATGGGATTTAATAGGCATTACTGAAACGTGGTGGGATGAATCTCATGACTCTACTGTTAATCTGGATGTTTATAACCAATTTAGGAAAGATAGAGGCAATGGTAAACGAGGAGGAGGGATTTGTCTGTATGTTAAGCCTATAGTCAGAGAAGATATTTATGGTGGACCTAGTGATAAAGATGAATGTTTGTGGGTAGAGTTAAATAGCGGAGCAGCAAATTCCAAAATAATATTAGTAGGAGTATGCTATAAACCCCCAAATATAGCTGAAAGTAAGGAAATACAATTATTGTTACAGATTGAAAATGCAGCTAAGCATGGTCAAGTTCTAATAATGGGAGATTTTAATTACCCTGAAATAAACAGGGTAAATTAGACCAGCAGTACGGGCAAAGGGAGCAGGTTCTTGAGTACACTCAGGGATCATTATCTGGCCCAGGTTGTACAAGAGCCTACTAGAAATGAAGCTATCTTAGATTTACTCATCACAAATAATATTGAAATAGTATCAAATGTTGGAATAGGGCAACCTTTGGGAAACAATGATCACAACACAGTCTCATTTGAGATTGAATTTAAAAAACAAAATGTTAAGGGGCCAACGAAAACTCTTAATTTTGAAAGGGCACATTTTAACGGTCTAAGGGCAGCAATACAAAGTATAGACTGGGACAGAGAACTGGCAGGTAAAAATACTGAACATAAATGTATAACATTTAACTCCTTACTAAATATACATACACATCGGCATATACCGTGTGGGAATAAAAGTAAAAGGAGTAAATCCCATCCAATGTGGCTTCACAATGATTAAAAGATCAAGATACAGAGTAAAAACAGGCATTTAAATTATACAAACAAGAGGGGACAGAGACTGCTTTACAGGAATACAAGGAAATCAACAAGGCTTGCAAAAGTGCGATTAGACTGGGTAAAATAGAAAATGAAAAATTAATTTCAAAAGAGAGTAAGACTAACCCTAAAATATGTTTTAAGTATATTAATGGGAAGAAGGCCAGGAAGGAAGCTATAGGAACATTACAATGTGACACAGGCCGTCTGATAATTAGTGACCATGAAAAGGCAGATGAGCTAAACAGGTTATTTTCTTCGGTATACACAAGGGAGGTACCAGTGGTTGGGACACGGCAACATAATGGGGCTGCACTACCTTTGCCAAATAATTAGTTAACACAGGCAGTAATCCAAAAGAGGTTGGAAAAAATAAATGTTAATAAAGCCCCGGGTCCTGATGGAATACATCCAAGGGTACTAAAGGAACTGGGTTCTGTAATAGCCAAACCATTATATATTTATTTTTCAAGATTCACTCAACACAGGGTCTCTACCAGATGACTGGAGAAAAGCTGATGTGATACCTATATTTAAAAAGGGAGCAAGAGCAAATCCGGGGAATTATAGACCAGTGAGCTTCACTTCTGTAGTGGGGAAGCTTTTAGAAGGGTTAATAAAGGATAATATACAAGAATATGTATATTTGAACAGGATTATAAGTAGGAGTCAACATGGATTTATGGGTGAGAGGTCATGTCAAACAAATCTAATTCGTTCCTATGAGTAGGTTAGTAGGAACCAGGATCAAGGCAACTCAGTGGATGTAGTATTTTGGGATTTTGCAAAGGCTTTTGATACAGTGCCACATGGGAGACTATTGTGCAAACTAAGAGATACAGGAGTTGCAGTAAATATCTGCTCATGGATTGAGAGCTGGCTAAAAATAAGCAAAGGGTTGTTGTAAATGGAACATACTCCAATTGGACTAATGTGGTAAGTGGGGTTCCTCAGGGTTCAGTATTAGGTCCTCTCCTTTTTAACATATTTATTAATGACTTAGAGGTAGGATTGGAGTGTGGTGTCTCCATTTTCGCTGATGACACGAAGTTGTGTGAGGTAATTAAATCAGATAGTAATGTGCTTTCCCTCCAAAGGGATTTACATAAAATTGAGGAATGGGCATCTAAATTGCAGATGAGATTTAATATGAATAAATGTAAAGTTATGCATCTGGGAAGGAAAAATAGCCATGCAATTTATAATCTTAATGGAGCAAATCTAGGTGTATCAGATATTGAAAGGGATTTGGGAGTGCTTGTGGACAACCACCTAGTTAACAGTGCTCAAAGCCAAGCAGCAGCTGCAAAGGCAAATAAAATATCAGAATGTATTAAGAAGGGTATAGAAGCCAGGGAAGCAAATATATTTATGCCACTATTCAAATCTCTAGTACGCCCTCATTTGGAATATGGAGTACAATTTTGGGCACCACTTCATAAAAAGGACATTTTAGAGCTGGAAAAGGTACAGAGGAGGGCAACAAAACTAATAAGGGGAATGGAGGGGCTAAGTTATGAAGAAAGACTAACCAAATTAAACTTATTTTCTCTAGAAAAAAGGCATCTAAGAGGAGATGTGATTACCTTATATAAATACATCCAGGGTCAGTATAAAGATTTGTCAAGGGAGCTTTTTGTGCCAAGAGGTTTTCAACTGACAAGAGGACATCCCTTGAGGTTAGAAGTAAAAAGATTCCACCTTAAAGAAAGAAAAGGGTTCTTCACAGTAAGGGTTGTTAATCTGTGGAATTCTCTACCAGAGGGGGTGGTGACAGCGGATTCGATAGATACCGTATATACTCGAGTATAAGCCGACCCGAGTATAAGCTGAGGCACCTATTTTACCACAAAATACTGGGTAAAATGAGTGACTCGAGTATAAGCCGAGGGTGGGAAATGTGCTGCCCCCTGTGTCCCTCTTGTGCCCTCTGTGTCCCCCCTCTCTCTCCCGTGTCTCTTCTCCCCTCTCCCTTCCCCATGTCTCTTCTCCCCTCTCCCTTCCCTGTGTCTCTTCCCCCCTCCCTTATCACCCTCCTCAACCCCCCTCCTCATTCTGTACCTCCCTCCTGAACCCCACCCCTCATCTTCAACCTCCCTCCTCATCCTCCCTTCTCATCCTCAACCTCCCCATCCTCAACCCCCCCTCCTCAACCCCCTCCTCAACCCCCTCCTCAACCTCAACCCCCCTCCTCAACCACCCTCCTCATCCTCAACCTCCTTCCTCATCCTCAACCTCCCTCCTCATCCTCAACCTCCCTCCTCAACCCCCCCTCAACCTCCCTCCTCAACCCCCCATCCTCATCCTCCATCCTCAACCCCCCATCCTCATCCTCAACCCCCCCATCCTCATCCTCAACCCCCCATCCTCAACCACCTCCTAAACCCCCTCCTCAACCTCAACCCACCTCCTCTACCTCCCTCCTCAACCCCCGCTCCTCGTCCTAAACCCCCTCCTCATTCTAAACGCCCCTAAATACCTCCCCATCTCCCCTTACTTACCTGCTTCTGCTCCGGCCTCCGCTCCTTCTTGACCCGGCGCGCATGTGATGTCACATGCGCGCCGGGTCATTAGCATATACCGGCACCCGGTATATGCTAATGACGTGACATCACATGCGCGCCACGTCATTAGCATATACCGGGTGCCGTTAATATTATTATTAGGAGTCAATAAATATTGATCTCTTTTTGGACACAGTACTTGTTGATGTCGCTGTTAATAATTTAAGCCACCAATCATATGATACTATCTATAAAAAACATTATAGATATACTGTAGCAGCACCTAAAATATTGGGGTATGAATTTGCAGTAAAATTTACATAATACTGGGATATAGCAGGAATTAGTTCAGAGCATTAACAAATGGCTCTTGCGGTTTTATATTTTAAGGCATTTGGACGCATAGGTATGTGAGGATATTAGCAGGGAAGCTATATTTTTACAGTAAATACGATAACTAACAGCAAAAATGTGCGAGTATTTGTGTCTTGTGTCAGAGTGAGCAGATGTCGAGTGTCTGTGCAGAAGTATTGTGATATGCGATCAGACTTGCAATCCGGCAATGTACAAAATAATAAAAATGAATGAGGATACTATTCTAGTCCATGTGGGTGGCCTGATAAGTATTAACTCTTTGATTACCGAGCTTGATATAACACGGAAATGAAATGTTAAATAAATAATGTATTGATTTTTTAATTTGCATTTACAGTGCTACGAACTGGTGTTTAACCCCATTCGGGTCCTCTCTGGTACTCGTAGGATTTTCTTCTACATTTGCCATTTACGGGTGTGAAAACATTTGCGGGCTTGAGGAATTGTAGCAATTGAATAGCGATTTGCGATTGTAACATTTACAGGCTTAAAAGATCAAAGGCTTTGATGGGTCGAAGTTACGATTTTAACAGCAGGGATTTTCAGCCTGTAACCCGCAGATCCTTTGCGGGTAGCAAAAAGATGCCACTTAAATAGCAAATTAGTTTATGGGCTAGATTAAAGGCTCCAGTAAACAACAATTGCTCAATTTAATAGGGGCCCTAGAGTTTCCAAACTTCCCTATAAGACATATCATCCTAGGATTGGAACCAAAAACTGCTAGGTATCCCATAAAGTGGTAAACTTCCAAGATTAATAATGTCTTAATCTTATGATAATCTGTCTGTCGTGCATTTGACTGGGTAAAAGAAAGAGGTTATATCCATCTATTTATATTATATGGTTGTCCATTGGTCTTGCTATTACCATTGTAAACATACACAAACACTTATAGTATGCCTTTTTAACATATGAAGAGTTAACCATTCTTCTTTTTCAGAAAATAAGTTTTGAGTTTATAAAATAAACTTCTGATAAGCATGTTCTAGCAAACGAGACTCAAGCCGAATCAAAAGACGTAGCAGAGACCTTCAAAATGCAACTTTAAGATAAGGTGTGCTAAGACACACGCATCTCACTTCAATACTCTATTGTCCCAAATAAATATTATCAAGCAGGTGTTAAGATTAAGTGTCCAGGGGGGTGTGGCTAACCAGAGGATAAGAGAGACGTGCTTGCCTGTATCTCCCAGGAGAGAAGCTAATATAGGCCTTCTAAGCAATAAAAACAGGGGGTCATACCCTGCAAAACACATAACATTAATAAGGAGACTCTCCTGAACCGATTTGACACCGTTAATAAATGGCTGGGAATTTTTTTTAATCCTGCATGAGGTTGTGGCTTACTAGGTCTTTTAAAAGACCAAGTTATAGTAAAACCATTGACGGGACCAGGATCAGCCTGATCGGATCGGAGTCCCCTCCACAGACCAACGGAGCTAGAGGCACGGAGCTTCTGAACGGGACAGAGGATAAAGATAGCAGCGGGAGCAAGTGAGTCATCACCCAAGCGTGGAGCACTGATACAGCGCAGCTACATACAAGGCAGCCATCTTGGGGTGAGGACTCCCGCTAGAGGCCTCAATTCCTGGACTGGACAATCAGAGCTTCTCATCGATCGGAGGTGTTGGGTAAGCCAATCTAAACCTAAGGACTGTATGCAGCACCAGCCCTGAGACCCTAGCTCTAGCACAAAAGACTGGCAATTACAGTGCCCAAGGGACTGTGCTCAATTTTAATTATAGCAGGGACCAGCGCATGCATTTCACCCTGCGGGAGACATATAACAATCTTAGGGGTTTATTAAGAGTTTATATTCGGGCTCATCCTTGCAAAGGGATCAGGAAGCCATTTTGTTTTGTCGTGAAAGGCTGTCACAAACACGCAGACATCTTTAAACCTTTTATGCTTAGCAAATACTGCAGGCACAACAAACAGAGAATCAACCCCAAGATGGAATCAATATCAATATATGCTTACTGGACCGAGACAACCTTAGTCCCCAACGCTCCTAATACCCTTCTAAGTATTATATGGTAGATAACAGAGTTTATCACCCCTGGAATTTAAAAGGGAAGCACTCCCAATATTTATTATAGCTCAGCCATTTTATTCTCGACGCTAATTCTATTATTAAAGAAGAGATAGTTTTAGAGAACGAAAGCTGATATTGGAAGGTTTTTCCTGTCAATACAGATACTGGTCTCATACTGCCACCCAGTGGCTATCTGAGGTATTTGACAGTCTCAACCTAAAAAGCAATCACAGTGGTGGTGTTTACTCTAGCATAATGCCAAAAGCATCATAAGACATTAAATGTAAACCCACACTTTAACTTTCACTAATCAGTAAATCTCAGGTTTCTGGCGGACATAAGATTGAAACACAGAGGCTCTTAGCTTGCCCGTCATAGACTGCAACCTCCGTTGGACATAGCAAAAATCTATTTGCTGTTTTTTTATGCAGTACCAACCATAGTGGAGGTATATAAGCTCGCGGGCAACCCTTGCAGGTCAGATACTGGAAGTCATAACCCAGATGTGGCAGACTGGCCCTTCAAATGAGGTTTACTAATCTGTAATCCCAAGATGGGCCACTGGGACCGAACGATTAGCCCCTCTGATGCTGTGAATAGATGGGCTTGGGCTGGAGGGGGCTCCCCACCTTTGGAAAGGCTACTTGATATTATTGAAATATTTTTGAGAAATTAAAATCTCTAGTTCACATTTCTAAAATTGCTGTTTTGATTTTCGGATCTGGACTTCAAAATGGGTAAATCAAAATGTAACCTGCCCACAAGGAGTATTCAGGAACATTTTAAGACACAACAACAAACCCAAGCCTCCCCACAAGCTTCCATAATGGGTTCATCAGAAGGCTCAGATATAGAAAAGGATACTTTTCATACAAAACAGCCTACGAAATTGTCGGGCATTTCTTTATCAGATTTTAATAACCTTATTAGATCTCACTTTGACAAAGCGGTTAAAGAAATCAGGCAGGATTTACAAGATCTTGGGCACCGCACCCATTTATTGGAAACCATAACCGATCAGATTGTGGATACCCAGCAGTAGGACTGTTTGGATATAACCCAGAACTTTGCCCATATTACTGCGTTAGAAAATAAATTTGAGGACTTGGAAAACAGGTCCAGACGCAATAATGTAAGATTCATTGGGATACCAAAATCAGTGGGAGAACTGAAAATATATTTGAATGCAATTATTCACAATATGTTACCAAACAACCCTCAAGACTCCTGGGAGATTGAAAGGGTGCATAGGGACCTGGGGGTCCATATTCGTCTGAGCAGCCAAAAGATGTCATAGCTCGATTTCTCCATCAAGAGACAAGGGACTTGATTCTTGCAACATCTTGAAAGGCACAGTCCATTGCCGGCCCTGTTGGCTCCCAGATACAGATCTTTGCTGACCTGGCTCCCTCCACTCTTCTAAAACGAAAGCAATTAAAAGCGGCCTTGTTAATCTTGATTAAAAATGGTATTGGGTACAGGTGGGGGTTCCCCCTCAGCCTATCATTCCAAGTGGGGGCGACTAATCATATCGTTCACACCTTAGACGAGTGCAATGCAGTTCTTTCAGATTTAAATCTCTTACCCAGAGAGGACACTCTTGAAATTCCTCAAAGAACAAGTTTGCCTCCTAGACCGGCAAGACAGTGGACAGAGGTCCAACCGTCCAGATGTCAAAGCAAACAACAGGATCAAATTTTAGAATTCACTACTTCGTCTCCAGTGTCCTCAGCAAAGATTTAAACTGGACAGACATTATGGGACTATGGAGAGGATATGGCAAAGTGGAATGTCCAAGTAGCGGTTTGGAAGGTCACTACAGGGTATGGGGTTGGAGCTTACTAGTGCAATGTGACTGATGGGCGCACTTGATAGCATGACAACACCTCCTATAGCTCATGGACACAACCTTGGACTTACAGCATGGGAAATGAGAACTTGCTGCTAAAGGGACAAAGTGCCATGGCTAAAAAAATGTGTACCATTGAATTGTAGATAGATCATTGAGACCACTCTGACAGGGTACTTTATTCTCTATGCAGCATATTATAGCTATATATGATGTTTGTATTATAGTGCAAAGATCAGGGGACATGAGTAAATGAACGAAGTGATCTCTGGGTCCCGTGGTTAGAGAACCTTTACATGGGCTTCTAGGTAGAGGTTTAAATGTGGGTCGGGTCCTTAGATGTTGGCTCTATGATGGGGTTTTATTTGGTAGATTTTAGGTATCTATAACCGATTGTTTATCTGATGTTTCTTCCTCAGTAGAGGGGATTGGTAGGAAAATGGGAATTTTCGTTTTCCTCCCCTGTCACAAAAGTGCCTTAAGTAACTGGCTGAAGAAAGGTCAGGGTTTATATGTTACCCCGTTTTGGTTATATGTGTTATATTTTTTCTACCTCTTTTTTTTAGTTCCAGTTACCAGGCTACATGAGGAAATCCCTCCGCCTTCTTCAGGGCCAATTCCACAGGCCGTCAGATCTCAAGTACATGGGGTGGTATGGGGCGACAGAGATATTAACTGGGATTGGCAAAGCATCTTCATATCTATGGAGGTACCATAACAGACACCTCTTTTGTCTTTGTTTCACATAATGTCCAGGGTTTTAACTCCCAGTTTAAGAGGTGCAAGGCCTTTTTGTCCTATAAACTCCTACATGCAGATGTGATTTTCCTACAGGAAACACATTTCGCGCATAATAGACTTCCCAAATTTTTACACAATGCATACCCGTTTTTTGTCGCTACCACCCAACCTACTAAAAAAGCGGGAGTAGCTATTTTGCTACATAAACATTTTCCATTTATCATTGAGCATAGGAAAATAGACTCAGGGGGTAATTTTGTGGTGTTGACAGGTACACTTATGGGAACAAAACTATCTCTGCTATCATTTTACTTGCAGACTTTTTGCCCCACATAAATCATTTATAAATCTTCTCAAATACCTAAAGTTGGTGGATCTGGGGAGGATTATGCTGGGGGGAGATCTTAATCTGGTTTTAGATCCTAATCTAGATGAATGTGGCAAATACTGAAACAAATTGAAGCAGATTAACTCATTACTTAATGACCTGCACATTTTAGACGCATGGAGATTGCTGCATCAGGGTAAGAGGGGGTACACCTTTTATTTGTCAGTACATGGCACGTATTCCCGAATAGACACCATATTGATAGACTCATCATTCTCAGTGTAATGATATAGAAATCACAAAGTTGTGGAGACTAGTAGCCAAGGTCAGCAATAATCCAGTTCCGCAAACTTGTAGGTGAAAACAGGAATAAGGTTTATTGAAGTGATCAGGAACCACACAATAATCTGGCAAGGACCAATAGACAGGAAGTGCCTTATATAGGCCAAGGACCAAACACCTGACCAGACACAGCTGAAGAGACTTAGGTACTGATACTATTGCTAGCAGAGTCAAGCTTATAAGGTCTCAATGGAATTCACAAAGGTAGGCTGGCGCAGTGGTAGGGAAGAGGTATAGCTGCCTGGGGACCAGGGTTCAAAACCCAGCAGAGTCAATTCCTCACATTACCCCTGCCTCTATAGGTGCAGCCTCTGGATGCCCTATTACCTGGTTTAGCAGGGTACTGCACATGAAAAGACCGAAGGAGATCAGGAGCATGAATATTGTCCACTGGTTCCCACGAACTCTCCTCCTCGCCATAGCCTTTCCAGCAAACCAGATACTGAAGCTTGCTACGGAAGATCCTGGAGTCAAGAATTTTGTCCACTTCGTACTCATCCTCACCATCCACGAGGACTGGAGGTGGGGCAGGCAGGGCTCGGCCAGGGAAAGTGTTTTCATGCTAAGGTTTAAGCAGTGCAACGTGAAACCCTGGATGTATTTTCATGGAATTTGGGAGTTGTAAACGGAAAGTGACAGCATTGATCTGAGCAATGATCTCAAAAGGTCCCATGAACCTTTGACCCAATTTATGAGAAGGAATCCGAAGCTTGAGTTTCCTTGTTGACAGCCACACCTTGTCACCAACGTGATAGACTGGGGCCTCCTTTCTATGCCTATCAGCAGCTCTTTTGTAACATTCCTGAGCCTCCAAAAGAGTCTCTTTCAACAGTGCTTGGGAATCACGTAAGGCCGTTAGCCGGTCAGCGACAGCAGGAATGGAGGTAGTAATTGGGAGACTGACTAGAAAGGTCGGATGGTAACCATAGTTGGCAAAAAATGGGCTCAAAGAAGTGGAGCAGTGTTGGGCATAGTTATAGGCAAACTCCGCCGTGGGTAGAAAATCCAGCCAGTCATCCTGCAGGTAACTAATATAGCACCGCAAATATTGCTCCAAAGTCTGGTTGGTTCGCTCGGTCTGTCCATTACTTTGCGGATGAAAAGCTGACGACAGATTTACATTAATACCTAGATTAGAACAAAAATGTTTCCAAAAACGAGACGTAAACTGCACTCCCCTGTCAGAAACTACTTCATCAGGCACTCCATGCAAGCAAAATATTTCCCGGATAACCAGGTCAGCCGTCTGTTTAGCTGAAGGGAGACCACGAGCTGGTATGAAATGACCCATCTTAGTTAACCTGTCCACAACAACAACAAGAATGGTAGTGTGTTCCTTAGAGGGAGGTAGTTCCACAATAAAGTCCATGGATATAGATCCCCAGGGACGATGAGGAATCGGAAGAGGCTGAAGCAAGCCAACAGGGGATGAGCGAGGAGTCTTATGTCTGGCACACACATCACAAGAGGACACATACTTCTTAACATCCTCATGATACTTCGGCCACCAAAAGGATCGGGCAAGTAGCTCTTGTGTCTTTCGGATTCCTGGATGACCTGCTGGTTTTGAGTCATGGTAGAGACGTAAAAGGTCCAGTCGCACTGACTCCGGAGCAAACAAACGTTGTTGAAAAATCCAAAACCCATTAAGCATCGTCATATGGAGGTCACGAGGAGGATCACGAAGAACTGGGTCTTCAGCGTAGCCCTTTTTAATGCGAGACATCAGATCAGAAAGAAATGTAACTCCTATAAATATATCCTCTGGCAAGATGGTGGTCTTGGTTACGGTAGTATGGAGGGGGTCAGCTATTCTAGACAAGGCATCCGCCTTACCATTCTTGGAGCCAGGACGGTATGTAACCAAAAAAATTAAACCTTGAGAAGAATAGGGACCAGCGTGCTTGTCTGGCTGACAGTCTTTTAGCTGATCGAATACATTCCAGATTTTTGTGATCTGTGAGGACAGTAATTGGATGGGTAGCTCCCTCCAAGAGATGTCTCCATTCGGTGAAGGCAGCTTTTATAGCCAATAGTTCTTTATTCCCTATGTCATAGTTTCTTTCTGCTGGCACCATCTGGCGGGAATAGAAGGCACACGGATGTAACAGCATCTTAGGTCCAGTCCTTTGAGACAGTATAGCACCAACAGCTGAATCAGAAGCATCAACTTCCACAATAAATGGTAATTTCGGCTGAGGATGTACTAGGACAGGGGTAGAGGTAAACAGAGTCTTCAATCGGGAAAATGCGGTATCCGCCTTATCGGACCACTGAAAAGGAGTCCCCTTACGTGTGAGTTCAGTGATCGGTGTAATAACGGCAGAGAAATTCTTAATGAAACGCCTGTAAAAATTGGCAAACCCCACAAATCTCTGAACATCTTTTTCATTCTTGGGGATGGGCCAGTCCAGCACAGCTTTAATTTTACTTGCGTCCATACTTAAACCTTTGGGAGTTATTACATACCCCAGGAATTGAATGTCTGTTTGTTCAAACTCACATTTTTCTAGTTTAATGTATAGGCGGTGGGTACGAAGGCGCTCTAGAACTATACGGACCTGTGTTTCTGTGGTTTTCAAGATTATCAGAGAATATTAGGATATCATCCAAATATGCCACAACAAACTGATCCAGGAGATCTCGTAGTACATCATTGATAAGATGCTGGAAAGTTGCAGGGGCATTACACAGCCCAAAAGGCATTACTAGATATTCGTAATGCCCGTACCTGGTTCTGAAAGCTGTTTTCCATTCATCATTGGGTCTTATGCGAACCAGATTATATGCCCCCCGAAGATCAAGCTTCGTAAATATTTTAGCTGAGCGAAGTCTCTCCAAAAGTTCAGGAATCAGAGGCAAGGGGTAGCGGTTTTTAACAGTGATGTAATTAATGTCCCTGTAATCAACGCATGGCCGTAGGCTGCCATCTTTCTTTTCTACAAAGAAAATAGGAGCGCCTGCTGGAGAAGTAGATGGTCGAATAAAGCCTTTGGCAAGATTTTCTTGTAGGTATTCACGAAGAGCTTTCAATTCAGGCTCAGAAAGGGAATATATACGGCCAAATGGAATAGCAGCCCCTTGCAACAGCTCTATTGGGCAATCATAAGGCCTGTGTGGTGGAAGCTGATCGGCATTCTTCTTATCACAGACATCTGCAAAATCCCGATATTGTAGAGGAAGCTTAGTCAAGTTTGTAGCAACCATTTCATTAATTGTTGTGACACCAGGTGTTACCTTAGAGGGATGACAATTCATTAAGCAGTGTTCTGAAGGAAAGGACAAAGTTCTGATCTTCCAATCAATCTGTGGGTTATGCAGAGCAAGCCAAGGTACCCCCAAAATCACTGGAAACTGTGTTGAGGAAATTAGGTGGAAAGAGATAGCCTCATGGTGATTCACTTCCACAGTCAACTTTAAGGGCACAGTCTCATGTGTAACCGGTCCTGACGTAAGTGGAGAACCATCAACTGTCTCCATTAACACAGGTGAAGAATTAGGGATAGACTGAATTCTATTTCCTGCTGCAAATTTAATGTCCATAAAGTTTCCGCCTGCTCCAGAATCTATCATAGCGGTAGTTGAAATTTTACGATCACCACATTGCAACGTGATAGGCACCACAAAATGAGGATGTTGAGTCAACATACCCTCTTCACCATGAGCCAGAGAAAACAAGGGTTGTGTGACAGAATCCAGTTGATCCGAAATCTGGGATTGGTGTCGAATCTGTGCACCCTCAGCCGCCATAGCTATTGTTCTTTTGGATTTGCTAGGGCAATTGATGGCATAGTGCCCTGCACTACCACAATACAGGCATAAATTGTGAGTGCGTCGCCACTGTTTTTCTTCGTTGGATAATGGCCCTCTTATTAGATTTACCTGCATAGCCTCTGGCTCAGAGTCTGTAGGTGTTTGTGGGATCGGAGTAGAAGTTCTTGAATAGGAAATTGGAGTAGTACTTGGTCTAAAAGAGCCCTGTCTTTCCAATCTTCTTTCAGAAAGTCTCCGATCAATACGGATAGCCAAACGCACAAATGCATCAAAGTCAGCAGGAAGATCAACACGAGCTAGCTCATCTTTTATAGCTTCTGAGAGACCTTTTCTGAAGTGGAACCTCTGGGCTGATTGGTTCCAGGTAGTATCAGCAACCCACTGTCTGAATTCAGCAGCATATTCAGCCACCGAGCGCCTCCCTTGATGCAAATGAAGGAGAGTGGCTTCTGCTGTAGCACATCGATTGGGGTCATCAAAAACTAGGCACATAGCCTCAAGAAAGTCATTTAGATTACCCAAGACTGGACTGTCTTGTTCCAGAAGAGGGGAGCCCCAAGCCAGGGCTTCATCTTTGAATAAGGAAAAAATAAATCCCACCTTCTCTCTTTCAGATGGAAATTGGTGAGGTAACATCATGAAGTGCAAACAGCATTGATTTAGGAAACCCCTAAATTTTTTGCGATCTCCTCCAAACTTTTCTGGCAGGGGCAAGCGGGCCTCTTGTGCAGGTGTAACAGTAGCACCCGCAGCATCACGTGCCCTGTAGCTGGTATACTCACTGTGCATTGACTGAAATTTATTTTGCAGTTCAGCTACCTGGTCCTGCAGCACTTGGATGGTCTGTGCCTGGGTCTGCACAGTTCTTGCAAATAAAGCAACCTGCTGGGCCAATGCAGAATCTGTCCCGGCGGTCTCCATGAAAGGGCCAGATTATTCTGTAATGATATAGAAATCACAAAGTTGTGGAGACCAGTAGCCAAGGTCAGCAATAATCCAGTTCCGCAAACTTGTAGGTGAAAACAGGAACAAGGTTTATTGAAGTGATCAGGAACCACACAATAATCTGGCAAGGATCAATAGACAGGAAGTGCCTTATATAGGCCAAGGACCAGACACCTGACCAGACATAGCTGAAGAGACTTAGGTACTGATACTATTGCTAGCAGAGTCAAGCTTATAAGGTTTCAATGGAATTCACAAAGGTAGGCTGGCGCAGAGGTATAGCAGCCTGGGGACCAGGGTTCAAAACCCAGCAGAGTCAATTCCTCACACTCAGATAATATAGATAAGGCAGATATCCATCCTTGCATGTGGTCTGACCACTCCCAGGTTAGCGTTTCAGTAGATAATGGCCAGAAAAGCAGACCTCCCTATAGCTGGAGACTTAATGAAAAAATGTTGGCATACCCAATTGTGGGAAGACAAATAGCTGATGATCTTGAGCTATTTTTGTTGACCAATATCCCTCTGGAGTCAGACATGGGATGGACCTGGGTGGCTCATAAGGCCTTTATAAGGGGCTCTCTTATAAAAATTGCAAGTGGACTCAAAATACAGTCCAAATTAAGGGAGGAGTCAATGAGAAAGGATTTGGGAGATCTAGAAAGATTGAATCAACAAAATCCTTCCAAGCATCTACGTAAAAAAATAGATAAAATTAGACTGGAGCTGGATTTATTATCTAAACACACTGAAAAGCGATTAGATGGACAAATCACAGGTTCTATGCCAAGGCATAGAATATGCCAATTTTTTAGAATTAGAACTCCTGCTGGTGATGTCACGGCCAGTCCCAATCTTATACAAAAAACCTTCCTGGAAATTTTCCAGAAGATATATTCATCCTGTCCGTTCCAGCATCAGCAAGAGCAACAGAAACGTGCCTTCCTGAATTACTGTGATTTGCCCACTCTGTCTCTGGAGGAAAGGGATCTCCTTAATTCTAAGGCTAGGGAATCAGTGGTTAGACTATTATCGACCTGAAAGGTAGGAAGGCCCCGGGCCCGGATGGATTCACCAACTTATATTTTAAGAAATATATTGACACTCTGGTCCCCCATTGAACAAATCTTTTTAATCAAATTCTAGAAGGCCATCAAATGCCCCAGGAATTAAACCAGGCTTATATGATATTTTTCCCCAAGGAAGGTCGGGACCCCCTAGAAGTTAAAAATGATCGCCCAATATCGATTCTAAATGGAGATATCAAAATTTTAGCAAAACTGATGGCCAATAGAATCTCCCAATTTCTTCCCAGACTCCTTCAAAAAGACCAAGTGAGCTTTGTTCCTTACAAACAAGGGAAAGGCATTAGGCGCACTTTAAATTTGGTTTCATGGGCGTCCCAAAACCGAACCTGTTTATTGGCTATAGATATAGAAAAGGCTTTTGATACCTTAGAATGGCCTTATCTCAGAGCGGTGTTATTCAAATTTGGCTTTGTTGGGAAATTTATGTACCTGATAGAGACCTACTATAGATCTCCCAAAGCAAGGTTGAAAGTGCCAGGCGATTCCACAAAGCAAATTGAGGTACAAAGGGGCACCAGGCAGGTATGCCCCCTCTCACGCTTGCTCTTCTTCTTAGCAATAGAGCCGCTTGCGCAGTCTATACGATCAAATCCAGAAATTCAGGGGATCCAGATTGGTCACCATCATTTTTATAGGCTCACTCACAAAACCTGCCACCTCCATCCCTGAGATACTACGAATTCTCACTCATTTTGAAAACCTCTCAGGACTCAAAATAAATGTGGCTAAGACGAAAGCATTAGGTATTACACTCTCTCAGCCAGAGATTTTACTGGCCTAAATCACATATGAAGTATTTAGGGGTGTCAATCACCAGTAAATTAGCCGATTTATATAAAACTAATTATTTACCCTTGTACAAGGATTTGATGTTGGATTTACAGAGATGGACGACAGGTAGAATTTCATGATTAGGCAGGATAAATGCGGTTAAAATTAATATTCTTCCCCGGCTTTTATACTTATTCCGCACACTTCCGATCCCAATTGTTTCTAGGGATCTCGAGAGGTTTCAAAACCAAATCTTTAAATTCATATGGAACTACAAATCCTCAAGGATTTCCAAATCTACCATGTACAAAAATAAAACCAAAGGGGGGTTTTCATGTCTCAACTTTAAATTGTATTATAAAGCGGCACAGCTCTCGTTTATCCCCCTAGCGCACTCCTCACAACACTGCCCACTGTGGGTTTTTATAGAAAACTTACAAATGCTCCCATACTCATGGGACACCATTATATGGCTTCACATGCCAAGTAATATCCTGGGGAAAATAAAGAACCCAATGATCAAGCACTCATTGTTGATATGGGCATGGACAACCTGTAATTATCATTTGGCCCCAAATGTGGCTAGTATATCCCCTATTATACCCACTTCTAACTATTCAGCCAACCCCAACATCTAAACATTGGTGGAGCTCCAGAAAGTTATTGACTTTTTTGGGGCCTGGTACCAAGTGGGTGCAGTGGTTACCTTTGAATATATGAAAGACAAATATAGCCTACCCTTAATAAAGCACTACACCTACTGCAGATTACGACATTTTGTATGTTCCACTATAAATTCTTTAGGAACCCCGGAAACCAATTGGCTAGCTAGAATTTGTAGGGATCGTCGAGCAATATTATAAGCTTATTATATGATACATTTAATGAGACTCCACGGTCACAAAAAACTAAATATATGCAACTATGGGAAGAGGATCTGGGATACACTATAGACCAAACAATTTGGGAACAGAGCTGGCGCAGTCTTACCAGAGGATCATTAAACTATAGCGTGCTGGAGACATCGATAAAGGTCCTACATAGAATTTATCATAAACCAGTTAAACTCTTTAAGTGTGGTTTGACCCAAGATGCTAAGTGCTTCAGAGACTTAGGAATTCAGGTACATTTTTACATATATGGTGGGTATGTCCTGAGGTGAGGGGACTTTGGTCAGAAGTATTTGAGCTGGCTTCGAAAATCTTTAAAATCAAAATGCACAAGTCCATTGAGGTCTTCCTCCTGGGCCTTTCCAGCTCTCTTCTAACATCTCATCAGAATCGGCTACTGCAGTTTCTGATGCTGGCCACAAAAAGCCACATGGCTCGGCAATCGAATTGTCCTCAAACTTGAGCCTGCAGGCAGCTAAGAATAAATTAAATTTTATTTTGATTAATGAGTGAATAACCCATCTCCTGGAGGACTCAGTTCCTAAATTTATGTATATTTGGGCTCCATGGTTAATGGAACCCGATAGTATTTCACTGAAGTCTAGTACAAGTTAAGTATGGGTGAGATCTGGGGATAGAGGTAAGAAATACTTGACATTTTAAACTTGGTAAATCTGTGAAAGAACTGTTCTATGATCACCCCCACCAGTTGGGAATTGGACTGTATTAATGTTATAAGTTTGAGAAACTACAATATGTAAAAAAAAAAAAAAGATAGGTTTTGGCAAATGGCGCTCCTGTGAGGGTACTATGAAATTAATAATCTAACAATTTGATACTCCAGGATTATGAACCCGGTTCGCAGATACAGGGTACAAGATGAAGTTGTATATGTGAAAGATGTATCTACTGGATATGAATGCTCACTCTTTGTAATTAGTGATGTCGCGAACCTAAAATTTTCGGTTCGCGAACCGCCGCAAATGTTCGCGAACCGGCGAACATCGGCGAACCGCCATAGACTTCAATGGGAAGGCGAATTTTAAAACCCACAGGGACACTTTCTGGCCACAATAGTGATGGGAAAGTTGTTTCAACGGGACTAACACCTGGACTGTGGCATGCCGGAGGGGGATACATGGCAAAACTCCCATGGAAAATTACATAGTTGATGCAGAGTCTGGTTTTAAGCCATAAAGGGCATACATTAGCAAACATTCCTAAATTGTTTGGAATAACGTGCTTTAAAACATCAGGTATGATGTTGTATCGATCAGGTAGTGTAAGGGTTAGGCCCGCTTTACAGTGACAGACCAAACTCCTCTGCACAACCACAAACTCCCCATTTGCACAAGGTTGGATACCAAGCTAGCCATGTCCCGTTCCTTGTCCTCACTGATGTCATTGAAGGTCTCTTCCTCCACCCAGCCACGTACAACACCAAGGGTCCCCGAAAGGTGACAACAAGCCCCCTGGGACGCCTGCTGTGTTTGGTCTTCCACCTCCTCAAAGCCACCTTCCTCCTCTGACTCCTCTTCTTCAGACTCCTCTCACTGCATTGCCTCTCTCTGCATTATTATAAGGTGTGTTAAGTAGTACTACTCTTATCAGTTTAAAACCTGTTACAGCACATATCAGGGGACATGTATAAGACCTGGATTTTTAGAACCAGGAGATGGAAAACGATGCTTTGTTGGTCGTATCACTTCAATTTTGGGGCACGGCACGTGCAGTCAAAGGTGCCACCAGATAGGAGTGACGTGTTTGTAGGTACTACTCTTATCAGTTTAATACTTGTTACGTCACCTATCAGGGGGCGTGTATAAGGCCTGGATTTTTAAAACCGGGAGATGGAAAAAGATTCTTTGTTGGTCGTATCACTTCAATTTCGGGGCACTTTGTGACATTAGCTTCTTACGCTCAAACATGTCCTTTACAGGCACCTGACTATGGGCAGATGAGCAGGAACTGCTCAAGGCGAGAGACGGAGTGGCGGATGGTTGAGAGTGGGCAAGGAGGACAGCAGTGGTTGATGTGGCTTATGATGCTGCTCCAGGAGGAGGATGGTGGCTTTGAGTTTGTGTGCTGCTTGTACTCATGTGTTGGTCTGGAGTCACCCAAACATTAGGTCTCAACCTGTAGAGGATAAGGGAACCAGGCTACTCTAGACCTCATTCATCATTACAGGTTTTGACAGATCGGTACTATGCGTGCAAGCTACTGTGACAACAGATATGAGTGGCACTGTGCACTTGCAGAAGTTGGTAGAGTAGATGCTGTAGGTCTGACACACACGCTTGCAGACAACTAACTGCTATGCAATCTATTACAGTACAATTTTTTGTTTTGTTTTAAATGTAAACTACTGTTACACCACATATGAGTGGTGTGTTAAGTAGTACTACTCCTATCAGTTTAATCCCTGTTATGTGCCTTTTTTTTGGGTTTGGTTGTTGAAGCCACAGTGCAGCACCAGAGGCCAGAAAAATTAGGCATGTACACATGCCTGAAAAATTAGGTATTGTTGATCTTGCAGCGAGCAGAGAAGAAGGTAGGCCTGATTCAACGCCCCATCCCTGCATATCCACACTCAGAGATGGAGGGGGCGACCCTTACAAGGCCACGGGCCGGAGATATAAAGGGGGGCCATCCCAAATAAGCACACAAGCGGGGACAAAGGTAGTGAAGGGGACATAGAGGCCCATGGACTGACGGTCGCCATCTTGGCAGGAAAAGGGCCCAGCAATTAAGCCAAACTGACCCAGCACAGGCAGCTACTTGAGTCAAACGCTGTACAATTACACCTTAAAAAAGCTGAAACATGCAGCAGCAGGGATTCTAAACGGCCACACGGGGACAAGGAGGCTAACAGCCCCCACAGTCTCTGCACCACTCTTTTTAACAGATAACCCAATGGGCTAACCAGGAGGTTATTATTATTATTGGAGGAATTATTAGTGTCTTTACCCCCCAAGAGAGGACATAATATACGGTATCTTTAGACTACCTAATGGCCACACCTCCTTTAGCCCCAATGCTATCCAAGAAACATTTCAAAACTTTATCAGACTGGGGGTCTATAGAGTGATATTAGTACTGACCTTTATATGACTGGGGGTCTATAGAGGGACATTAGTACTGACCTTTATATGACTGGGGGTCTATAGAGGGACATTAGTACTGACCTTTATCTGACTGGGTGTCTATAGAGGGACATTAGTAATGACCTTTATCTGACTGGGGGTCTATAGAGTGACATTAGTACTGACCTTTATATGACTGGGGGTCTATAGAGGGACATTAGTACTGACCTTTATCTGACTGGGTGTCTATAGAGGGACATTAGTAATGACCTTTATATGACTGGGGGTCTATAGGTGACATTAGTACTGACCTTTATCTGACTGGGTGTCTATAGAGGGACATTAGTAATGACCTTTATCTGACTGGGGGTCTATAGAGGGACATTAGTACTGACCTTTATCTGACTGGGGGTCTATAGAGGGACATTAGTACTGACCTTTATCTGTCTGGGGGTCTATAGGTGACATTAGTCCTGACCTCCTGCTGCAGTATTATTACTCCCAGTACTCCCAGGCTTGCTACTATTAGATATAATAACCTCAGTTTCGTTTCCTTATCTGTTGGTAACATCAAAATATGATTATTAAATATTTCATATTTGTTTGTTTTTTCTCCCAAAGTGAACCCCTTTGTGTGTGTCCCACAGATGTGGCGTTTCCACTCTGCCTATGTTGGATTTGCACCGCTCAAAAAGTATGAAAAGAGATCCCCCCCCTTGAAGCCCATTAATGACATCATCAGTAAATTGTATGTAACAGATTCCAGTGTTTAGGGTTTATGACCCAATACTGCGATCATATGATTTATGACAAAAATCCGTATTTGTCGTATTATTCAGACGCGCGTGCATCTTTGTGTTACATTTCCTGATACTTTTATTATCTTGATCTTTATATATTTACTAGCGACTTGCCCAACAAAAAATGGCGGCAATAAGATTGTAAGGCAGGTAATGGTGTTTGGACGAGATATTCATTTTGTTGGCGGTCGGAGATCCTTCGGCGCTCATTGCGAGGCTGTTGGTTGTATTTTTTTTCTGATAGGCACTTTTGCTGTTATTCTTTGGTCGGCGGTGATGTGTTTTTTGCGCTTATTGCAAGGCTTTGTGTGCTATGAGCAGCGTTGGCGCTCGTTGTGAGGCGCGCAGTGAATGGCTTTTATGTTTAATGTGATAATGTTTTTTTTGTGTATATGTATTTTTGTATGCTAATGAAATAATTACTAAATGAATATAATTTACCTATTTGTAAGTAATATATGCAGGAAGCATTGTGCTGAAGAGCTGACAATCTGTTTTCATGTTCCTGCAGCATACAATGTAGGTTTTCAGTGCTCTGGAGCTGCTGTGTAAGTGTC